>OY726519.1:11170000-11745000 GCA_963383655.1 Bathymodiolus septemdierum | reverse complement strand
CAGTATTTATGATCTAGGATAACAATAGAATTATCTCACAAAATGTCTTCTTATTTACAGAAATACTCGGTATATGACCAAGCTCATTGTTTTGTAAATTTGTAAAAATTATCTAACCTGAACATCTTTTGAAAACAATTTTTTTCTTTGAATAGACAGAAAATTGCATTAGACATAATAGTTTGTAGATATAAATAGTCATTTTGTTGTTTGGATTTCATCTTATTTCATTGTATAAAGTGTTACGATAAAAATGAAGTTATCTCCTCAATGAATCTTTATTTAGTCATTATATACAATAATATGTGGTCCACACCCAATCTAATAAAAATTACAGCTTTGTTGTATCCTTTTTAATTTATTTTCTTTAGTGATGCACAACATCTAACAAAGTCCCATTTGGGGTCATATCATGTAACCTTTCATTCCTCTTTGACTGTCCGATCATCTACAAGACAGCTAAATATACTGTCCAATCATACAACAGTTCTTGGTGTGTACTCAGTTTTGATACCTATATATTTAGTAAGCTCATTGTTGTTAGTCATTTTTATTTTATATACATGTATCTTTATTCTCAAACTGACATAGCACATATACAGACAAATTACAAAAATAAAATGAACTCATTAAACTATATACAGGTACGGCAGATTGACTAATGGAATTAGCCGGGAGAACAGACTATCTTATTAATATATCTAATAAATTTACATAGTTTTTGCTGGATTGGTTCTTGTTTTTGTAAATTTTATTATATTTGGACCTTTCATTAAATGTTTTGGAAGGAGTGACTTACGTTTTTCGCTTAACTTAGTACATTCAAATATGTAATGATATTCGTCTCCAGTTTGATTCCTTTCACAAAGTTCGCAATAGTGGCTTTTCCTAGGAAAATTACTCCATCTTCCCTTTTTGATGGACAATTTATGATTAAAGTAATAATTTTCTGATCAGGATAACGAAAAATCCAAATATCTTTTAAACTATAGATTTTTTAACAGCAAGTTAAACGAGAGTTTTATTTAGAATTAGGAGTGCTAACTAAAAATGTTATTGTAATGCTTCTTATTGTCTTGGCTGAGGCTGAACTCTTTTGCATTTTGGTCCTATTTTGTTGTCATTTTTCGGGTGGGGGTAGATGTACTTTATAGAAAAGCCATCTGTACGTCAGGTATCTTACCTGTAAAATCTTTCTCTCAGCCACGTGTACTTTAGACGAAACTGACAAGCATTTCTCTCATAAATTATTGTTATATTTTACATTTTTTGTAAAATGGGTAATAAGTCTGACTTATCTCCGGAATGCCAAAAGTTTGTAAAAAAGTTGTTTGCCTTTTTTAGTAAGGAGAAGGCAATGAAGAAGCCAATTGTCTCATTTGATAGGGTATATCAAAGGACATCTAAAGCTTTGGGTGTGTCTTACACTTCAGTGCACCGTATTATGAATGTTAAGAGAACTTGCAAGTCAAATAGACCCAAAGAAAGAGCTAAAATTTGGACGATTTTGATCATTGTGTTATTAAAAGAACAATTCATGGTTTATATTCATGGAAAATTGCTCCGACCGTCTCAATAATACATAAGGAAATAAAAGATTCTATTGAAATATCAAAGTCTATAACTCTCATTGATCTTGGATATACTTATAAAAAAAATAGGTGATAATCCAAGAGTTCTGTACGACCAAGTGTCTATTATCAATTATAGGTGTAATTATCTGAGAAAGATCAAATCTTTTAGGGAAAAAGGGGATGATATCGTGTACCTGGATGAAACATGGGTTAACCAAAATCACTGCACAGATTATATGTGGCTTCCGAATGATGGGTCTGATGCCCCAAAAATACCTTCGGGTAAAGGCAAACATTGGATTGTTTTGCATGCAGGTATGCAAAGTGAGGGTTTGATTGACGGCTGTGATTTAGTGTTCCTGGCCAAATCAAAGGATGGTGACTATCACCAGCAGATGAATAATGTTGTCTTTCTTGAGTGGTTTGAAAATCAATTGATGCCTGCTCTGAAAAATTCTAGCTTGGTTGTGTTAGATAATGCAAGTTATCACAATGTTAAAACAGAAGATAAGGTGTGCCCAAATTTTAGTCAGAAAAAGGCTGTTCTCCAAAACTATCTTACACAACACAACATTCCCTTTTCTGCTACTGATACCAAAAAAAAGCATTATATGAAAAAAAATACCCAGTAGTTTATAAAACAGATAAAATTGCTAATTTACACAGACATGAAGTAATAAGAACCCCCGTTCGACACTGTGAACTTAACCCGATAGAATTAATATGGGTGCAAGTTAAAGGTTTCGTGGTTAAAAACAATACCACCTTCCGATTAAAAGATGCTAAAGAACTCATGTATGCTGCTTTCGAAAAAATTACAATAGATGTGTGGACAAAAGCAGAAGAACATGTGGTCAAAATTGAAAAAGAATACTGCAAAGAAAACTGTATAGATAGAAGTGTCATAGAACCTATTATCATAGATTTTTGTGATGACTCGGATGACGACGCGGGTTAAAGTATAATCATATTAAGTATAATAGACAGAGAAAAAATGTAAAAATCGAATAAAATTGTCACGTTTAAGTCAATGCCGAAAATATTTGGAACATGTGTCTGCCAATTCATTAAAGTTTAAGAGCAGTTGTAACTGTTGAAACTATCTGGGGTCAGATGAATTTATTAACTTATATATTGATTATAAGACATAAATAATACACAAAACAACTTGACGCAAAACAAAAAAAAGATAAACAGGGACAGTTTATAATCCAACCGAAAACCAAACACAAAACAGGCCTTATATTCATGAAAAATCAAAACAAACAAAGACAAAGATCGAAACTTCGGATTCCTGTTTTGGATAAGCACTTACAAGTGGAATAGGTTAAATATATATTTCCAAACTTTTAGCTCACGTTTGAGTTGAAAGATATAACTTGGTTTAGAAGAATAGTTACGTGAAACAATTGCATGTATCAATGATTCATCAATAATTATTGCAGTTTTTAAGTATTTTTTACCAATGTTAAGTTGCAAGTTTGGTAAAAAATAGCTAACAAAATGACAGTGCTCAATGTCATGTACTACCCCCCCACTCCCCCCAAAAAAATCAACCCTCCAATTGGTCTCTGACAGTCTTCACGCTTAACTTTTTACCTTACAAGCCCACCGGGCCTGCAAATTCAAATATTTAGAGGCCCACCATCAATTCTACAGGCCCGAATTTGAAAACTACATTAATGACCATTAATTCAAACCACCAAAATTCAAAACATGATGATGTACCAAATATTATGTGGACATGTCAATTATGCATTAGGAAAGACCAGAACGCAAGTAAAAAAAAACAAACCAAAAAGACACTTTATTTTGGATTCATGTTTATATTAATCTCCTGAAAATTCTAAAATCATATTGTCAATAGCATCCTCAGTATACTCCATATCATCACTGTCCACCTCCTCCTCATCATCATCACAACCAATTTTGTTATAAGATTCTTATAACAAAAATTTGTGGTGTCATCATTGTGTGCGACATATAATTTGGTGATAATTTTTAATATGTACCCCCCCCTTTTTTTTTTTTAAATATCACTATGCTTTGAATTAATACCACACAAAATGCAAAACGTCATATTTGTGTAGCCTTCAGCAGAAGAAATATTTATATGCCAATTTGCTGAACGGTCCAACTATATATAGATAGCCAGGGAATGAAAATATAGCACGAAGTATATAGACACTGACAGTCATAAACTGAAGCAAGTAAAGATTGTAATTATTATTTGTCAGACCTCAAATCAGAGTGCAACAATGGAACAAAACTACTGTAGTTCAAAGTCTATTTTCTAACTGCAGAGGTATTAATGTAGACACAGGTCTGTCAGCAACAGTTCTATAAATAGATCGCAATTAATAAAAAATATCGATCGGATTTGGAAGCGGATTGAAAAAAATCTGAAGTGTCTCCGTGCATTTCAATGAATTTTGAAATACCAACCTTCTCAAATATGAACATATATGAGAACTCAGACTTTATGTCACAAGATTGAGAAAAAAATAAATCAAAAGTTTGTTTGGTTAAAAGTAGCTTCAATCAACATTTCCCGTAGACAGTGTCTGATTGCGCTCTCTTTCTCGTGGTGCCATTTTTATTTGATATTGAACGAAATTAAAGTTTCTTTAAACCGAAATGGATTACTTTTCAAGAAAGTCACTTTCAAAATACTTAATGAATACCATAGAATTCCATAAACACGATGTCGATATTTTCATAAATGGCACGTGGCAAAAATACGCGGGCAACATAGGGTGACTCTTCAAAATTACAAGGCTACTTGAACTTCGCTTTTGACCAACGAGAAATCGAAGTCAACTACTTCGCCTTCTAACATGAGCCCTGCTTCTCGTCCTTTTTGAAAACCTACATGATGGTAAAAATATCAACCAATCAAATTGCAAAAAACAGACACACCAAAATCTATTTCGAATATCGGAAATTCTTAAAAGGACTTGTTTGCCTACCCATTTTTTGCATTGACCCGGCAGCAACTGAAAACGGAGAACAATAAACTAAATATCTACACACAATATCTTATGAAATCAACTTTTGAAACTATATGACTCTTTTTTCACAGGCCCGTTGGACTTGTGGAACTACTCATTTTATACGCCCGTGTACAATTTTACACGCCACGGGCTTCGGACTAGCGCCTAATTTCGAAGACTGCTCTGAGGTTCTATAATATAAAAATGTACTAATTTTAAGAGCATTTTTTTTAATTAGGAAGTTGCACAATCTCAAAATTCATTTTTCGTTCCGTTTTCTTACATGTATATAAATTCAAAATATCATACAGAATAGAACAAAATGACAATGATATATTCTTCATATTATATATGAAGACTTCATTTTTGTTCACTATTAGACAGAAGTGCTATATATTTAGTGAAACAATAAAAATAACGAAAAATGTCCCAGTCCAAGTAATTTTTACAGGTAAAACTCAATAGCGCGTGTAGGAGATGGTGACAGGCTCTACGGAGAACAATGGAATCTTTCGGGTGACTGTTGAGTGTCTATTGTCCTCAGGGATTAAAACCCACGGCTGCAGGCTGTTCTCTTTTATAGACTTATTCCCTCCATATTTCATCAAACTTTTTCTAAATATACACTCAAAAATTCCTTTAAAATGCAATTTTTCTATGAGCAGGGCCAAATCCATTCACTTTCTGGTCTGCAAACTTCCAAATTAAATTAGCACCCTTGATTTTCTACACAACTCTTGTTTACACTTCTACTTTAAAATCTACAGTTTAAAATATATTTCAAATTTTCGTTATTCTAATCAAAAAATTATTACTTTAGTAGTTCTAAATTTACATAAAAGAAGAGAATTTTGTTCATCTAAAATATTAAAAAAATTCTTCAAATTTAAAATCAGTTTTGAATTCTAAAATTAATATGCTTTTAAAAATATTGAAAATATGAACCCTGGCATGACCCTGTACACGATGACATTAGATGTTACTGTATCACCAAAGAACGGTCTTTTACTGTAAAAAGATACAACAAACATCTAATTTTAATTAGATTGGTCAACATTCAGACGATTTTCTTCCTATTAACTAAATCTAAGACTTTTTAGACAACTTAGTTTTCCTCAGGGTTTGAAATCATTAAACTGCAAAAGATCCTGCAGAAGATTTGTAGTTAAAAATAGAAATGATCAATTCAATTTACATCATATATTAATATAAGTTTATTAAAATGCACTAGAAAGTTGACAATTTCAATTTACCATATGTCACTAGAATTATTCACATGAGGGTTTTGTTCAATAAAATGTTACTAATTTAAAATCTTACTATAAGATCTTTTGAAATATATATGAGCAAATAATACTATTTATTGCTAATGTTGAATAAATTATATGAAAAATAATTTAAATATACGAATTAAAAATAACTTAATACCGTCAAAAATGAATGAACGAATTCAACCACGAATAAAAACTTTTAAAATTTTAAAGATTTCGTAAATTGTTTCTCATTTCCAAACCATATATTACATTAGGTGAATTATCAAAGCATTCTTTAAAATGAAATTAAAATTTGATTTGTACTGAGCAAGATGTTATAATGATCACTAAATTTGCTGGAAGGTACACTAGTACAGGTGAACTATCCTTGACACTGTGGAGTGAACTAATAAAATTCTCAAAATTTAACTTTTTCACATTAAATTGTGGGAACAATTATGCATATTTTATGGAATTCTAAATTAAAAAAAAACCTTATCTAAAATTTCATTATCTAATTTATTATGTATCATGTTTTGTTATTTTAATATACAAAGATCACAGAATATGAGTATCTACATTATATAAATATTAACATAAAAAACTAAAAAACAATTATGCTTTGTCACATGATTTATGTCAAATAGATTCTTGACAAAATAAGATTTTAAATTTCCCAATTGCTACATAGTATGTTAAATTAGTAAGAAATGATATGGACGTAAATGAACATGAAAGACTATCTAACTTTACACAAAAAGACACAAATAAAAGTAAAAGATGAGCATGAATCAGTCTCTAGCCTCCAGATGAATTTCTTCATCCCCACGATTCATTCCTTTAATTCACAATCACAGTAGGATCTTCATACCCTAAGATGAGTGTGAATCAGTCTCTAGCCTCCAGATGAATTTCTTCATCCCCACGATTCATTCCTTTAATTCAGTCACAGTAGGATCTTCATACCCCAAGATGAGTGTGAATCAGTCTCTAGCCTCCAGATGAATTTCCTCATCTCACGATTCATTCCTTTAATTCAGTCACAGTAGGGTCTTCATACCCTAAAATGAGTGTGAATCAGTCTCTAGCCTCCAGATGAATTTCCTCATCCCACGATTCATTCCTTTAATTCACAATCACAGTAGGATCTTCATACCCTAAGATGAGTGTGAATCAGTCTCTAGCCTCCAGATGAATTTCCTCATCCCACGATTCATTCCTTTAATTCACAGTCACAGTAGGGTCTTCATACCCTAAGATGAGTGTGAATCAGTCTCTAGCCTCCAGATGAATTTCCTCATCCCCACGATTCATTCCTTTAATTCACAGTCACAGTAGGATCTTCATACCCTAAAATGAGTGGGAATCAGTCTCTAGCCTCCAGATGAATTTCCTCATCCTGCAATTCATTCCTTTAATTCACAGTCACAGTCACAGTTAGGATCTTCATACCTTAAGATGAGTGTGAATCAAGTTTCTAGCCTCCAGATGAGTGTGAATCAGTCTCTAGCCTCCAGATGAATTTCCTCATCCCCACGATTCATTCCTTTAATTCACAGTCACAGTAGGATCTTCATACCCTAAAATGAGTGGGAATCAGTCTCTAGCCTCCAGATGAATTTCCTCATCCCACGATTCATTCCTTTAATTCACAATCACAGTAGGATCTTCATATCCTAAAATGAGTGTGAATCAGTCTCTAGCCTCCAGATGAATTTCCTCATCCCACGATTCATTCCTTTAATTCAGTCGTAGTAGGTTCTTCATACCCTAAAATGAGTGTGAATCAGTCTCTAGCCTCCAGATGAATTTCCTCATCCCACGATTCATTCCTTTAATTCAGTCGTAGTAGGTTCTTCATACCCTAAAATGAGTGTGAATCAGTCTCTAGCCTCCAGATGAATTTCCTCATCCCACGATTCATTCCTTTAATTCAGTCGTAGTAGGTTCTTCATACCCTAAAATGAGTGTGAATCAGTCTTTAGCCTGTAGAAGAATTTCCTCATCCCATGATTTATTCCTTTAATTCATTCGTAGTAGGTTCTTCATACCCTAAGGTGAGTGTGAATCAGTCTTTAGCCTGTAGAAGAATTTCCTCATCCCATGATTTATTCCTGTAAAGTTTGTTTCTATTCAGTTGAGTAATGATACAGAACAAGCAGCAGAGACCAAGTGATGGCAATAACTAACATGGCCTTGGGCTAAACTGTAACATTAAAATATTGATTGATTGAACGGTGTTTAATGGCAACTTGAGCTACATTGTGATATGTAAGTACATGTGTACTTGCAATCTGCAACATGAAGTAAAAGTTAAGACATTTAATACTATTGAAAACGAATGGGTTTGAAATTTAAACCAGTATATAATCAAAAACTAGAGGTACTGCTGGACGCAGGGGTCCCGCATTGATACATAAATGGAATAACTTACCTGTCCGCTACACGGGACTAATACCCCTGCGTCCCCATCATCTTAATTGAGCCAAAGCATATTTGGAACACAACTTTTAGACTCATAATTCTGGGAAAACTTGATGGACCAGGATATACTACTAATGTGCACATCTTCATATTAGGATCCGGACAGACGGACAGACAGACAGACTATGTTTGCGGGGGGTACAATCAACAGAATACAAAATATTTTTTTGTAATTAACAGATTTACATGTTTGTTTTTTCCCCAGAGAAAATGTTATTTCTGAACTTACATGTGGTGCCAGCTTTTTCATGAGATTCAAAGATGAGAACACTGGCTAGTTCTTTCTTGACCATTGTTGACAGATGTGACAGAGCCTTTATGTGAAGAAGTTCTTCATAGATTATCTCCAAATCTTCACATGTTCTGTCTTGGGGACTGAAATATATAAAATGGTACCATTAGATTAATATAACAGCTTTTGTTACATCTGTTAAATCATTTTACTTCTAAATCTTAATATGACCACTTAAGGAAATTACTGATTTAATTCAAGGAGCACATGTGAAGAAAGTAAACTACATTTCAGTTGTGAAAGGAGACAACCTAAGGACTATCCAAACCATTTTAGGCTTAATTCTACAGTCATCTTGGATTTCAGAAATGGCCTAATTTGCATAATCAGAAGATATCAGACACAAACAACCTAAAATGTAGATATTTTGGCAATATTAAGAAATTTCTATTTGCAGTAAAAACACTCATCTGAGACTCGGAGAGGGCTGTGAGATATAATTTGGAAAGGAGGGCCATCCAAGGACAATCCCAGCGAAGTTTGTTTTTATTTTTGTCCAAAGATCTTGGAGAGGAAGATAAAAATTGTAGATGGACTCGAGACATACCACCCCAACAAAGTATATCTAGGCCTATATTTTATGTCTACATCTTGTTTTAAACTTTCAAGTCAATCTAATATATAAAACTTGAGTTACTCATTAGGCTTGGAAATCAATAAAAGACATAATTTTCCCGCATGATTAAGGGGCATAACTCAGAAACAACAAATGTCAGAATCTAAATTTCAAACAAAACCTATATTTTGTCAATCTAAAGCAAGTTTTAAAATCTAAATTAATGTGAATAATTTGGAAATGAAACACATCACATATCTCAATTTGAACTTGACTTGCATTTTATCCTTTTAAAGTGTCAAGTGTAAAGCTGATATAAATGTCTGGAAACCAAAAGTTGACACTACCAGTTGTATGACCACCATAAAATCAATAGTTGAATTTAACTAAAAATATGAAGACTAATGATGCTGACAACAGGATGTTAACCAGATGCTGCATGATGACAACAATGTTCCTTGTGTCAGTTTCAAACTATGTACCATTCATACATTTATACATTACTGTTGTCATTTGTGGCATGTTTCATTAATATTTTTTTACAGAAATCATCATTTATTTTCAGCATCTTTATATTTAAACATTTGTTTAATGTTGCCACAGGCAGAGATAATGTCAACAGAAATAGTGTACTTCCTCAATGTTCTCAATAATGGGGCCTTTTTATATATAACAACTGAAAATAAAGGGGTCAGGTATTCATTCTGTAAACATATTTTCTCCACAGATGTCTAGTACATATGTAGTAGGTTTCAATGGTTGAGGTTTTCAGGCAAGCAGGAAGTATAATCATATAAATCAAAGCAAGCATCAATACTGAAATAGACACACAGCATGACACAGGAAATATACATCAAACTACTGAATGACAAACATGTTGGTCCTCTTTTTCCCGATATGTACCCATTACATATAGGGGTCCTAGAAATGAGAGAGGCAACCCTACCACTTTGTACTATAACAGCAGCAACTCTGCTATGTTTTTAGCAAGGGAGAATAAAAAATCTAAAACATATCTCCAGTTAATGTCATTTATTCAAATGACGAAAACAACCAGTGCATGGAGTTACATAATACATTATTACATAACATTTTATTACATAATTTTTAACATTGCATAATACAATTTATATGTCCTATGCACTCCCTTTCAACTAAAATATTTCCAAAGACAAAAAGGGGTGGCGCTAAAAATGGCCAAAGCCCGCTTTTGATAAGGAGTGAAATGGAAATATCAAATAGGGGGCAAATGTCAAAAGTCTAAAATCATAAGCATAATTGAAGTAAAGCCCTCATTTCCAATGAGACACCCATAAGGGGTAACTGGACAGTGGAAGTGGGAACCTGAGAGTTGAGGGGGGACCAAGAGTCAGGGAACAGGGAATCAAGGACAGACAACTAACTGTTCACATGAGCATGTATTGCTCATCTGCTAAAGAAGATTGACTGAACTATTAGTCATAGTAAATGTTGGATGGCAACAAAATGAGAAATCATTTGAGCAGATCAATAAAGGATCCCCAGTAACTGTTATGCATATGCTGTATTTGACAATGAAAGGTAAATGGGAGTATTTTTAGTAAATACATTATTAATCAGATTATGTGCTTTCTTTAGTTTCGTATTTGTCATAAACTCTTTAACCTCGCATCAAATTAATTGTTTTGCTGTAAAGAGCTCAACAACTAATCAAAATGTTTCGCTTTTTAAAATTGTTATAGCTGGAAATTGATGTCAACCAATCATAATTTAATATTCAAAATTCCCAGGTTAACATTGACCAATCAGATAACAAATTTTCTCAAACTTGGCGTCATCCCCGCATCCGTTCTTTTCATTCCAAAAATTGCTTACAGCAGTCGACATCTATTTAGCTTTTGCAAAAAATTGTATCTCCTTTTCCCACCCTCCACACCTTAAGCCTTTATGTTTCATATTGCTAAGATATTTCAATTTATAGTGTGTATCATACACTTGGTTTATTTTGTTATTACATGTATACTTCATATCATTTTGTTTTAGTTTAGTTTTGATCTACAGATAACATTTTCCATGTTTTTGTTCTATGGAGTGGAGAACCACAGCTAATCTTTTATTCATTGATAGAAAAACTTGTTTTTCATGCTTATTCTTGCATTATTTCAATTTTAAATTATGCTTTGAAATAAACTGTGGTTAGTTTGCCCAAACCTGACTTTGTATTTTTTATACTTATGTTGTTTTACTCTGCACTGCTTTATATTCTACTCGGCCACTGTATCCGGGATTACCTGGTGTATCCAACCTTGGTGTGTATATGTTGTAAAACACATCAAGTGTTGGCAGGGAGGCAGAGAAGAAGCTGTGTTGTATAGCCTGTGGTGGGTAACTGGAAGTGGGAGGGGTTCCTACATAAATTCAGATTAATTGTCATATTTCATTCCTTAACCTTTTCACTCACAAGAAAAATTTCAAATGATTTCTTCCTTTACAATCTTATTGCAATAAACTCAATTATATGATAAAAAAATAAAAACAAGACTAGTTTTCATTTCATTGGTCACACTGAATCTGGAAATCCATCAAAAAATAAATAGTTCATTCTATATTTAAGAAGACTTTGCCTTAGGTTATAACATCCAGTAAGATTGTGGGCTAGTTGACAATGATAAATACAATACTAAAACATACAAATAGGACAAAGAGATAGAGAAACTGTGATTGCTAATCTCAACTTCTTCTCATATAAAACTTATAGGCTATGAATAATGTAAATGAAGGAAGCTCTTAGTAGAATGTATCAGCGGAATTGATTCAAATTCTTAGGAATTGTTGACAAAACACTTATATGTCCAAACACAGCTATCTTTGTACTGTGATGCTAATAATACTACTTCAGTGATTGAGCGAGTTTGATAGAAGTAAATAAACACCCATTTATCTCGTTACCACTGTAATGAATATGATATGAAAAAATAAATATTTGATCCTCAGGCAAGGCATGATATCTCTATTCAAAGTCATTCCTCATCTATTACAAGGACAAATTACAAAAGATATTTTTCTCCTTAAGTTGTCACTATTTTGGAGATAAAGAAACTCAATTTTAAGCATTATGTAAATTCTAAAGCATTTAAATGTTAAGTCTAGAGATCTAAATTGAGTTTGTTCCACATTGTATAATTAAACTTCTTCATATTTGACAAATTCCTGATATCAAGTGTGAAAAATGAGGTCAAGCAATCCATTTTAATTCAATCCTCGGAACTATGGGAAAAAAGTAGACAAAAATCAAATGAAGCTGTCTGAAAAAGCAGTGAAGAAAATTTATTTGTACAGATAATCTATAATAATTAAATCATGACTTCTAGAACCATTTCAAAGAGATGTTTTTCAAACAAGGAACTATACAAGTGAACTTGCCTAAGCTTGCTACAAGTGGGATATTATTGACATATTACATTTTTTAGACAAAAGACAAACTAAATCAGGAGAGTAAGTTACAACCACTAGCCAATATCTCATGAACGAAGATGACATTAGTGCACTCACTTATCTTCTCCTTTAAAGATTGGATGCCATGTTTTTATATCATTTATTTATATTTACTTCTGAAGACATTGCAGGGTAACTTTACTGTGTTAGTCTTATATTGGTTTGAACCATTCTTCATAATAATTACTTTGGTATAAAAATGAAAATGGTGTCTTGAATGTAAATTGTCTATATGTCATTTTTTAATTTGAGAAACAACACCTGTTTTTATGACCTAATCATCCGATTCAATAATATCAGAACATCACATTGACGGTCAGTTTTATCAGTGGAGGAAACCGGAGTACCCGGAGAAAACCACTGACCTGCCGCAAGTCACTGAGAAACTTTATCACATAATGTTGTATCAAGTACACCTTCCTAAGTGGGATTCCAACTCACAACGTAAGTGGTGATTGGCACTGATTGCATAGGTAGTTGTAAATCCAACTATCATACGATCATGATGGCCCTTATTTCAAAAAAGATACATCAATGACATATCTTCCAATAACTATATATTATATAAAAACTAGATATTATGTCTTAACAAAAATAACACATTTTTTCTTTCATTGTAATTTTTATGTTTCTGTTGCCAGTTCCTACATGCATACCAAAACATCTGTAAAAAGATATTTCTATTCGAGGTAAAAAAAAAAGACAAAACTTTTGTATTTACTACATATAGTTACATTTCCTAGTAATAAATAATGCACATACAATGAAATACTAATCTCCACCATTAATTGATCTATTGTCTTAGGAAAATAAGTTATTTAGATTTTGTTGAGTATTTATTATTTTGTCCCATTCTCTGAAGGTCATAATGAATAAATCATAAATAGTTCCAAAGAGGATAGTAGAGTTATTGACCAGGATTACTGCACTATTGCCCTGACTGTATATTAACTCTCCATTCCAGGTGTATTATTGACCAGGATTACTGCACTACTAGGGATATTGCCCTTACTCTGTATATTAACTCTCCATCCCAGGTGTATTATTGACCAGGATTACTACTGGGGATATTGCCCTTACTCTGTATATTAACTCTCCATCTCAGGTGTATCATTGACCATAATTACTACTGGGGATATTGCCCTGACTCTGTATATTAACTCTCCATCCCAGGTGTATTATTGACCAGGATTACTGCACTATTGGGGATATTGCCCTGACTGTATATTAATTCTCCATCCCAGGTGTATTATTGACCAGGATTACTGCACTATTGGGGATATTGCCCTGACTCTGTATATTAACTCTCCATCCCAGGTGTATTATTGACCAGGATTACTGCACTATTGGGGATATTGCCCCGACTCTGTATATTAACTCTCCATCCCAGGTGTATTATTGACCAGGAATACTACTTGGGATATTGCCCTTACTCTGTATATTAACTCTCCATCCCAGGTGTCATTATACAGGACATGTTAATACTATATTGGTTTTACTAGAAATGTTAAGTACCGATATGACAAATAAACAGCTGTGCCAAGAGCGCATGATATGCCCCATCGTCAACATTCATACAATATTTGTAAAGACTTTCTTTCCCATAACTCTTGAATGAAAAATCTAAATTTCACCAACAGCTGCACCATAAACATGAATTGGAACATTTATACAATATTTATGTTGAAATAAAACACTATAATAGTTTGACATACCTTTTGTATTGATAAAAAAAACAACTATAAACATATATTGCAAACAAATCCAAATAATCTAATGGTCAGGATATGCCATCAATCGTTGAGTAGTAATCATTTCTCCACTCAGTTATCATTTTAAAGTTGAAAAAAAATCATTTAAGCATAGTTATACGACACATTCTTTGAGAAATCAGTAAAGACTATCAATTCCAATAACAGTGCGAAGTTTGAAGTGAATTGGCGAAGGGGTTCTCAATTTACAGCATGACATAAGAAAAATCGCCTACAATTTGATGAATAAAGTCCCATAACTCTGGAATGAAAAATCGAAATTTCACCATAAAGTATACAGACCGTAAGACCATCAATTCCAATAACTCTGTGAAATTTGAAGTGAATTGGCCAAGGAGTTCTTAAGTTAGAGCGTGACATGTGAAATGGACGGACAGACAGACAGTCGGACATTGATATACCATAATACGTCCTGTCTTAAAGACGGGCGTATAAAAACTACAATAAAACAATTGAATAAAGAGTGCATGGGTGGAGGGGGCAGGTGAGGGTGTTGAAATCAATAATGGTTGAGGTATAAAATTAAACCAGTCACAAAAAAAACCATGCTGTAAAATAAACCAAAAATGGTCAACAATTGTTAATTTGTTGATAAATTTATGTCATCAATATAATACAAAATTATGATGTTTGGAGTAAATAAAAAAAACAGTGTTCCTCCTCTTTTCATAAAATCTTCATCCATCCCTAATCTTATTTAATTATGTGTGGAGAGTCACGTTTCTCTAAGAGTATACTAACCATTAATAGACAAAAAAATATATAATAAAACATTGCAACAAATTGTTTTATGATGATAAAATGACAAGCAAGATAATTGACAGGTATCAGTTTCTAAACCTGTACAAAGAATAATAGAGAATTATCATAAATCTCTCCAGCTGATATTGATCTCCAGTCACTGTTCTACTCTCTGATAGTCTTCTAACATGCAACCTTCTCACAATTTTAAAGGAATAAAACAATTATTGGTTTCTGATGAGAATGAAAATATTCCCACACTTAGAAGTTTTAACATAGCATCATGTCTAGCTAATTTGTTTAAATATACCCCAGACACTCATTAATGTTCTTTTAAGTTAACTGCAGCACCAATGCTACATATAATTGGTCTTACTACTATGTGTACTTTTTTGTTTGTGTTAAATGTGCTGTATAATATTTATAACATTTTTAGGTTATATTAAAATTTTATTCTTAGGGATCGTCTCAAAATGTGACATTTTTTTTCAAACGAAGCTAGTTTCGTTTGGTAGGTGGGTGGTTTTCAGCTGTCACATTTGGGAAAAAAACAAAATCGCACATAGTTGCAGAAATAGGCTTTCGGTAGTTTGTGATTGTATTGATCGCTTTCGGTATTTTGTTATTGTATTGATTAAGTATTAAGCATGGCAGCACCCTGTAAAAAACGTCTTGTGCAGACAACACTATTCATAGATAGACCCTTTATCATGACATGCATATGGAGAATACATGGTTCTAAACCCTATATTTTTAGGTGGAGTTTGGTTTATAATACATCAGTATTGTTTTTCACACTTTCATTTGGAGGGGGTGGGTGGGTGGCCTGAGCCAAATGAAACTAACTTCATTTTAAAAAATCACATTTTGAGACGATCCCTTAGAATAATTTAATAAAGCAGATATTAAAAGTTTAATCAAACTTATGAGGGTAATATTTTTTTTGGACTTTTTTTTTAATCTCAAGAATTGTTAGCAACACCAATATTTTTTAGTACAACTCATAATTATGTGAGAATTTTTCTGCAAACTGTGAGTGGTAGCCATTTTGGATTTCTGACAGACATAAAATGTCAATAGTGTAAGGGACCACCCACTTACCATCCATGTATAATTTGGGTGCAATCCTGTTTTTAATATTTCGAAGAAAAAGCTATTATTCATTTTCCCATAGGGCTCTATGTTAAAAACTGAAGTCCTGTGGTGACAGATCAACATCAAAGTAATAACATTTAAGTCTAGTCAGGATCATCCCCACACTATTTCAGGTTTCAATTCGTTCAGCAGTTCTTAAAATCTTTGAAATATTAACCAATCAGAGGCTTTTATGGCCCCTGGAAGCCATGTTTGATTGTCAGTTGGCATCAAAGTAACAACAAATAAGAAGATTCAAATATGAAACGCTTACAGACAGTGAACAGACGCCAAGTCATGACAATAGCTCACATGAACTTTTGGTTCAGTTTAACTCAAAATTAGGCCAGTCAAGAATGTCCATTAAATATAATACTGTCTCTATCTATTTGGGGATTCAGTAATACTGTGGTACATATAAATAAATAACTAAACATTTCTACAATTATTTAGAGCATTATAAAATATAGTAAATATACAGACTTTGGCCTTTTTTTTACTATGCAGTATGGGTTGAGTCTATTGAAGCATCAATTTTCATCATCAAACAGTGAAAATATTAGAAGATATGACATATTACTAATAATAATTAAGTCTAAAGAGCAGATGCATTACTTTTATTAAAATAGTGAATTACCCACCCATATCTATACTTAATATAATCCTGAGAGAAATAAACATAATATCTGGGGGACATTTACTGTAGGATTAAAAATTAATGTCACATTCGTATAGAATTAGGGCAATATCAAAATCTGTCTGAGATATATTAGTTTACATTGTACATGTATATCAAAGATTGACATGCCTATAGCTCTTTTTCTTGTAAGGTAATGTACTGTAAACAGGTTATGAAAATTGATTTCTTCAATTAAAACTAAGTGTCTCTGAGGCTACAGTGTTTTTTTACTAAACAAATAAATCATGACATTATTTAAGAGTGACACTCTCTACCAAACTTTTGAGAGAGATGTGGAATTAAAAAAAGGTTTCCATAAAAAAATTTCATATTACATTTTATTGGGGTTGTAAATAATAAATAAGATTGTAGGTTATTTAGCAACATTGTGATCGGCCTATAGGCAGATGTTTTGGTTTCTACAAGTAAAGCAGAAGATAAGATGGATGGCGTTAGAGTTTTAGAATTAGTTAGAAAAAAAAAACAACCTATAACTTCTGCAAAATATCCCTAAATATCAAACTATTAGCACTCATGTTCAGCTTTACACCCAAAAAATTCCAAACAATTTCCCATCATGTTATTTTTTGTGATGGCGAGATAATCCTATGATCCTGGTTTTTTTGCGATGGCGAGAAGATCCTATGATCCCATCATGTTATTTTTTGTGATGGTGAGAAGATCCTATGATCTCATCCTGTTATTTTTTTGTGATGGTGAAAAGATCCTATGATCCCATCCTGTTATTTTTGTGATGGTGAGAAGATCGTATGATCCCATCATGTTATTTTTGTGATGGTGAGAAGATCCTATGATTTCATCCTGTTATTTTTTGTGATGGTGAGAAGATCCTATGATCCCATTATGTTATTTTTGTGATGGTGAGAAGATCCTATGATCAAGTTATTTTTTGTGATGGTGAGAAGATCCTATGATCCTGTTATTTTTTGTGATGGTGAAAAGATTATATGATCCTATTATTTTTTGTGATGGTGGGAAGATCCTATGATCTCATCCTATTATTTTTTGTGATGGTGAGAAGATCCTATGATCCCATCATATTATTTTTTGCGATGCTGGGCTGTGGAATTGCCATGCCCGACTTGTACATAGACCCTGTCAGACAAGTAGATTTTCCTGGCTAGCTTGTCCAGGGACAAGTAAAAATAACAAGGCATAATAATTTCTTATTAAAGTATTTTGGAAAGACAATCCCTTAAATATTATTATATCGTAAATATTGATGTTTTTTGTTGTTGTTGGAAATGATTGCAACAGTGGTGTTCCGAAAGCAGCTAAAAATAATTAGAATTATATAAGTTCTAAGTTGAGTATTTCGACCCGATTGCAATGATAATTTTACTGCATTTACTAAACGATAACCAGAACCGCGTAAAGTTTTTTTTTATTGGAGTTCTGAATGTGATGTTCTTTTGTATTAAATACAAACCATACAAATAGTGCCTTACATCCTTGAACATACAAATCAGGTTTCAGTCGTGACAATGGACAAATATTTAATAATAATAAAAAAATATTGTAAGGCTCTATAGCAACAAAAAATCGCCCGAGAAGGTTAATAAATGCAAAGCTTAAGCAGAAAAAGATGTAGAATATGAGAAAAAAGCGTCAACAGACTTTTCAGTCCAAGTTTATAGCCGATTTCTGCCAGTTACGACTGGATGCTGATAGTGTCTCATATCGCCATATCTGGAAGAAATATCCTGATATTGCTGATCAGAAATCATGAATGTTTATTGGCAAAATCGTGAATAGAGCCTAAGATGCTTGGTCCTCCCACTACAAGTCATCTGCAAAACGTGCTGCTTGCATTGCCTCATGAAGGAAACCAGTAAAACTAAGCACATGACTGGTTTAATTTTTGATGGACAAAGCCATTGCCAAAGTTAATCAAAATGAATTTAATAGATATGAGAATCTTTTCAACACAGCTTATGTTGTATCTCAAAACATCCTACCATTCACTGACTACACATATAAATGGTCTTCATTTGGGCAGTGATCATTTATGCAAGGGTACTTGTGTTAACTTTATCAAAACAATATTTGAAGTTTTACACAATCATACAATAGACCATAAAGCAAGTTTAATTTATTTCAATAGTGTACAGACTCCTCTGTCCTGACACTCCTGAACCAGCAACTGTGTTTGCAAGTATCGAAACAGGACAAGTAGGATTTTGTCCGGACAAGTAACTTTTTTCAGATAACTTGCCCGGGGACAAGCACAACATTTCCGTATTTCCACACCCCTGTGATGGTGAGAAGATTCTATGATCCCATCCTGTTATTTTTTGTGATGGAGATTCTATGATCCTATCTTTATTTTACTTTCCTCCCTCTATTAGTTTTTTATAATGATAATGTACCCACAAATACATCAATAAGTGATATGATATCTAAAGTTTAAATGACTCTAAAATCATATTATAAGTTCAGGTTCATTATGTTTATGAGACAAGATTCTAAAGATAAATGTAATTTTATGTAAAATAACAATATTTTCAATTTGTGAGAGGATAATATATAATATTTTTAATAAAAAGTCATTTACAGGTACTTAAAAAGATTCAGGATCCTACATCTTATAGAATAAAATGTGTACCACAAATAATTAAAATGAAATACAATAACAATCTGATCATATGATAGTCTCCTTTTTTAACTATTTTGTCAACCAGAGTATGTACCACTGGATAAACAAATATGTTATTCTTAACTCTTTTTCAGTTAAATATATCTATAAAGTTCAGTTACATATATATATTTTTTCTGTAAACAAAACACACAGGAACTTATAATGATGTGTATATCTGCCATAATCCTTGGTATTTAGTTTTCCAGTAATAGTTACAGTTCTTGGTATTTTAGTTTTACAGTAATTGTCGACAGTTTAAAAAAGATTTCATTGTTGTTGTTTTTTCCATTGGTCTGAAATAAATGTATGTACCAGTTAATATTTAGATGTAGAGTAGTATAACACATATAGAAATAAATGTATGTACCGGTTAATATTTAGGTGTATAGTAGTATTGAAATAAATGTATGTACCAGTTAATATTTAGGTGTAGAGTAGTATTGAAATAAATGTATGTACCAGTTAATATTTAGGTGTATAGTAGTATTGAAATAAATGTATGTACCAGTTAATATTTAGGTGTATAGTAGTATTGAAATAAATGTATGTACCAGTTAATATTTAGGTGTATAGTAGTATTGAAATAAATGTATGTACCAGTTAATATTTAGGTGTAGAGTAGTATTGAAATAAATGTATGTACCAGTTAATATTTAGGTGTAGAGTAGTATTGAAATAAATGTATGTACCAGTTAATATTTAGGTGTAGAGTAGTATTGAAATAAATGTATGTACCAGTTAATATTTAGGTGTAGAGTAGTATTGAAATAAATGTATGTACCAGTTAATATTTAGGTGTATAGTAGTATTGAAATAAATGTATGTACCAGTTAATATTTAGATGTAGAGTAGTATAACACATATAGAAATAAATGTATGTACCAGTTAATATTTAGGTTTATCACATATTTTGTTGCAATATGTTGATTTTTGCATGTCCAATAATAGCTAACAGTCAATGTTGGTTATAACCTCAGCGCAAATACGGGCCAAATATCCGTATTTGCCCCCGTATTCAACTTCCGTTATCTGCGCAGTGGTTTCAAAGATTATATGTCAAAGTACAAGGAAACATGATGCATAAAATCGTATTTCAATCAAATTAACACATTTCAACATATTGGAATAAATTTTAAATAACTTGAAACGGAATAATTAGCTCAAATATATACGTCGTGCTGAATAGGAATTTCCATTCAAATGTCAACGTCTTGGGTAGATTTTACAAACAGTTTCTAACGTCATTGTACAGATCGACATTGTTTGGTATATTTTTGAAACCAGATTCGAAACAAAAATATTTGCAAGTTGAACAAAGGCAACTCTATTAAGGATTTATTTTCGCAATTTGTCTGTTCATAGATCTTTTTTGCAATATAAAAATCAATGCTTGGAAAATGTCAATGTAAAATATGTGATAAAAAGATTATAACATGAAATTTTCCATATGGTCCCTGTTATCAACCCTCGACCCATATCAGCCCTCCAGCTTCGCTGTCGGGCTTGATATGGGAGTCTCGGGCTAATACCAGGGCCAATATGGAAAATGTCATGTAATAATCTCTTAGTATAGTAGTATAACACATGTAATATTGTACTGTATGTAGTAAGGATCATGGCAAGAAAATACAACTGTTTGTATGTAGAAAAATATACTGGGAAATTTGTTTCAAGGAGTAAACCTTATTTACATCAAAATAACATATTCAAGTCAAAAAGTTGACTTCATAGCAACATATCTTCAAGAGAAGTAACATGGCTGTCACAGTAAAGGAATATGATAATATTACTACACAAAGTACATTAGAATTTCAACAAAAGAAAGGCTGGTTTAATTAAGTAGAGAGACTGCACTCTCATCCAATAAAATCTTATTAGAAGTTTAATAAATACACACTAGTTAGCAACATTAGTAATACCTTAACTTTAGAGAATACCAATGGGGCAGTCAAAAAGGACGATCCAGATCTAGAGAAACTGGCAACATAGGGTACACAAGACGAAGACTAACAAAACAAAAACACAACACAATATGTGTTAGACACCACTATACGTCAACAAACACAAATAACCTAAATAAGACATGCACCCTCCTACAAACAACTGGAGGTAAAGACGAATCGAACATCGTCTTTATGCAGAAATTGTACGCAATGGACATCACAGCACGGAACTCAGAACGTAAGTCACATAATAGGACAACACAAAAAAATAAAAAGATGAGCAACACAGACCAACCATAAAACCAGGGGCAAACTCAGGTGTTCACGAAGGGTAAGTAGTTCCTGCTTCTTATAAAACACCCACCGTGTTACTCATATATACGGTCAAGTTATAAAACACCCACCGTGTAACTCATATATACGGTCAAGTTATAAAACACCCACCGTGTAACTCATATATACGGTCAAGTTATAAAACACCCACCGTGTAACTCATATATACGGTCAAGTTATAAAACACCCACCGTGTAACGCATATATACGGTCAAGTTATAAAACACCCACCGTGTAACGCATATATACGGTCAAGTTATAAAACACCCACCGTGTAACGCATATATACGGTCAAGTTATAAAACACCCACCGTGTAACGCATATATACGGTCAAGTTATAAAACACCCACCGTGTAACGCATATATACGGTCAAGTTATAAAACACCCACCGTGTAACGCATATATACGGTCAAGTTATAAAACACCCACCGTGTAACGCATATATACGGTCAAGTTATAAAACACCCACCGTGTAACTCATATATACGGTCAAGTTATAAAACACCCACCGTGTAACTCATATATACGGTCAAGTTATAAAACACCCACCGTGTAACTCATATATACGGTCAAGTTATAAAACACCCACCGTGTAACTCATATATACGGTCAAGTTATAAAACACCCACCGTGTAACTCATATATACGGTCAAGTTATAAAACACCCACCGTGTAACTCATATATACGGTCAAGTTATAAAACACCCACCGTGTAACTCATATATACGGTCAAGTTATAAAACACCCACCGTGTAACTCATATATACGGTCAAGTTATAAAACACCCACCGTGTAACTCATATATACGGTCAAGTTATAAAACACCCACCGTGTAACTCATATATACGGTCAAGTTATAAAACACCCACCGTGTAACTCATATATACGGTCAAGTTATAAAACACCCACCGTGTAACTCATATATACGGTCAAGTTATAAAACACCCACCGTGTAACTCATATATACGGTCAAGTTATAAAACACCCACCGTGTAACTCATATATACGGTCAAGTTATAAAACACCCACCGTGTAACTCATATATACGGTCAAGTTATAAAACACCCACCGTGTAACTCATATATACGGTCAAGTTATAAAACACCCACCGTGTAACTCATATATACGGTCAAGTTATAAAACACCCACCGTGTAACTCATATATACGGTCAAGTTATAAAACACCCACCGTGTAACTCATATATACGGTCAAGTTATAAAACACCCACCGTGTAACTCATATATACGGTCAAGTTATAAAACACCCACCGTGTAACTCATATATACGGTCAAGTTATAAAACACCCACCGTGTAACTCATATATACGGTCAAGTTATAAAACACCCACCGTGTAACTCATATATACGGTCAAGTTATAAAACACCCACCGTGTAACTCATATATACGGTCAAGTTATAAAACACCCACCGTGTAACTCATATATACAGTCAAGTTCGGTAAAAGTCTTGACATTAATAGAGGAAAGAAACATCTATGTAAAAAGCAAGTTTGGCAAGGGAGATAATAAGATTATTTCCCTTAGGTTCCAGATATGTAGACATAGTATCTAAACTATCCATTAATCTCTTGACAGTTTTATCTACTTTTCAAATGTTTTCTTACTACATTGCCTTTCTATCATAAATAAATGTGTAATAACGATTTGTATTCCTGACACTTGTAGCTATTGAAATAATTGTTTCTATCAGCGAAATGACACATACCAAGACCCCTTTATGTAAATGGGACCATGTCAGCTGGTGACACATTTCATGGCTCTTTTAACCATGGTATAAATCATAATTAAGTCAGTATGTGTAACTCTTTTTATAGTACATTGTATAGTATTTCACTATGATCAGGACAAGACTTTTTTCCTTCTTTTAAAAGTCATTTTTCTCATTGTAAGACTTGAAATTATGCAATTTAGAGCAGAAAATATGTTAAAACTTATACATGTAAATAGCTTAGTGATTAATTTAGGAAATGAAATTAAAACCACACGTGTTTGTCGACGACGCCACATACTTCTGATGATTTTGTTTATTTTGCTTTTCTACTGTCAGGTACAGAAAAAATACTTGTTCTTCATCTTGAATGCATAGTTAAATAAATTAAACGATTGATTGAATATATGCTATATTTAGCAATTGTTCAGTCATATGTATTCAGAGACAATTGTTTAGTGGAGAAGACAGCTTGGGATATCTCTATGTTACATGCAATTCACTGGTTAACTATTTCAATCTCATCAAACCAGTCAAACATACCTCGTCTTGAGTTGGACACAAATCTATGCCTCAATGATAAAGCAGCATTTATTTAAATAGATTCATTTAAAAGACTATACCCCCTCAATATAAATGGAACATAGCCAGTGGTTTATTGTTGGCTTGAACTTATTAACTTCCAGTGTGCATGGGTGATTATGGTCATTTTCAAAAATATTTCAGTAATATTGTGGCAATCAGTTTTAATGGAGTACCCAGAGAAACCTACTGAGGTGTCCCACAAGTCATTGACAAACTGGAGTACCCAGAGAAAATCACTGACCTGTCCCACAAGTCATTGACAAACTGGAGTACCCAGAGAAAATCACTGACCTGTCCCACAAGTCATTGACAAACAGGAGAACCCAGAGAAAATCACTGACCTGTCACACAAGTCATTGACAAACTGGAGTACCCAGAAAAAACTACTGACCTGTCCCACAAGTCATTGATAAACTGGAGTACCCAGAGAAAATCACTGACCTATCCCACAAATCATTGACAAACTGGAGAACCCAGAGAAAACTACTGACCTGTCCCACAAGTCATTGATAAACTGGAGTACCCAAAAAAAATCACTGACCTGTCCCACAAGTCATTGACAAACTGGAGTACCCAGAGAAAATCACTGACCTGTCCCACAAGTCATTGACAAACAGGAGAACCCAGAGAAAATCACTGACCTGTCCCACAAGTCATTGACAAACTGGAGTACCCAGAAAAAACTACTGACCTGTCCCACAAGTCATTGATAAACTGGAGTACCCAGAGAAAATCAGACCTATCCCACAAGTCATTGACAAACTGGAGAACCCAGAGAAAACTACTGACCTGTCCCACAAGTCATTGATAAACTGGAGTACCCAAAAAAAATCACTGACCTGTCCCACAAGTCATTGACAAACTGGAGTACCCAGAGAAAATCACTGACCTGTCCCACAAGTCATTGACAAACTGGAGAATCCAGAGAAAACTACTGACCTGTCCCACAAGTCATTGATAAACTGGAGTACCCAAAGAAAATGACTGACCTGTCCCACAAGTCATTGATAAACTGGAGTACCCAGAGAAAATCAGACCTATCCCACAAGTCATTGACAAACTGGAGAACCCAGAGAAAACTACTGACCTGTCCCACAAGTCATTGATAAACTGGAGTACCCAGAGAAAATCACTGACCTGTCCCACAAGTCATTGACAAACTGGAGAACCCAGAGAAAACTACTGACCTGTCCCACAAGTCATTGATAAACTGGAGTACCCAAAGAAAATCACTGACCTGTCCCACAAGTCATTGATAAACTGGAGTACCCAGAGAAAATCACTGACCTGTCCCACAAGTCATTGACAAACTGGAGAACACCACTGACCTGTCCCACAAGTCATTGATAAACTGGAGTACCCAAAGAAAATCACTGACCTGTCTCACAAGTCATTGATCAACTGGAGTACCCAGAGAAAATCAGACCTGTCCCACAAGTCATTAATAAACTGGAGTACCCAGAGAAAACCACTGACCTGTCCCACAAGTCATTGACAAACTGAAGTACCCAGAGAAAACTACTGACCTGTCCCACAAGTCATTGATAAACTGGAGTACCCAGAGAAAACTACTGACCTGTCCCACAAGTCATTGACAAACTGGAGTACCCAGAGAAAACTACTGACCTGTCCTGCAAGTCATTGACAAACTGGAGTACCCAGAGAAAACTACGGACCTGTCCCACAAGTCATTGATAAACTGGAGTACCCAGAGAAAATCACTGACCTATCCCACAAATCATTGACAAACTGGAGAACCCAGAGAAAACTACTGACCTGTCCCACAAGTCATTGATAAACTGGAGTACCCAAAAAAAATCACTGACCTGTCCCACAAGTCATTGACAAACTGGAGTACCCAGAGAAAATCACTGACCTGTCCCACAAGTCATTGACAAACAGGAGAACCCAGAGAAAATCACTGACCTGTCCCACAAGTCATTGACAAACTGGAGTACCCAGAAAAAATACTGACCTGTCCCACAAGTCATTGATAAACTGGAGTACCCAGAGAAAATCAGACCTATCCCACAAGTCATTGACAAACTGGAGAACCCAGAGAAAACTACTGACCTGTCCCACAAGTCATTGATAAACTGGAGTACCCAAAAAAAATCACTGACCTGTCCCACAAGTCATTGACAAACTGGAGTACCCAGAGAAAATCACTGACCTGTCCCACAAGTCATTGACAAACTGGAGAACCCAGAGAAAACTACTGACCTGTCCCACAAGTCATTGATAAACTGGAGTACCCAAAGAAAATGACTGACCTGTCCCACAAGTCATTGATAAACTGGAGTACCCAGAGAAAATCAGACCTATCCCACAAGTCATTGACAAACTGGAGAACCCAGAGAAAACTACTGACCTGTCCCACAAGTCATTGATAAACTGGAGTACCCAAAAAAAATCACTGACCTGTCCCACAAGTCATTGATAAACTGGAGTACCCAGAGAAAATCACTGACCTGTCCCACAAGTCATTGACAAACTGGAGAACCCAGAGAAAACTACTGACCTGTCCCACAAGTCATTGATAAACTGGAGTACCCAAAGAAAATCACTGACCTGTCCCACAAGTCATTGACAAACTGGAGAACACCACTGACCTGTCCCACAAGTCATTGATAAACTGGAGTACCCAAAGAAAATCACTGACCTGTCTCACAAGTCATTGATCAACTGGAGTACCCAGAGAAAATCAGACCTGTCCCACAAGTCATTAATAAACTGGAGTACCCAGAGAAAACCACTGACCTGTCCCACAAGTCATTGACAAACTGAAGTACCCAGAGAAAACTACTGACCTGTCCCACAAGTCATTGATAAACTGGAGTACCCAGAGAAAACTACTGACCTGTCCCACAAGTCATTGACAAACTGGAGTACCCAGAGAAAACTACTGACCTGTCCTGCAAGTCATTGACAAACTGGAGTACCCAGAGAAAACTACGGACCTGTCCCACAAGTCATTGATAAACTGGAGTACCCAGAGAAAATCACTGATCTGTCCCACAAGTCATTGACAAACTGGAGTACCCAGAGAAAACCACTGACCTGTCCCACAAGTCATTGACAAACTGAAGTACCCAGAGAAAACTACTGACCTATCCCACAAGTCATTGATAAACTGGAGTACCCAAAGAAAACTATTGACCTGTCCCATAAGTCATTGACAAACTGGAGTACCCAGAGACAACTACTGACCTGTCCTGCAAGTCATTGACAAACTGGAGTACCCAGAGAAAACTACTGACCTGTCCCACAAGTCATTGATAAACTGGAGTACTCAAAGAAAATCACTGACCTGTCCCACAAGTCATTGATAAACTGGAGTTCCCAGAGAAAACCACTGACCTGTCCCACAAGTCATTGATAAACTGGAGTTCCCAGAGAAAACTACTGACCTGTCCCACAAGTCATTGACAAACTGGAGTACCCAGATAAAACTACTGACCTGCTCCACAAGTCATTGACAAACTGAAGTACCCAGAGAAAATCATTGACATGTCCCACAAGTCATTGACAAACTGGAGTACCCAGAGAAAATCATTGAAAAACTGGAGTACCCAGAGAAAACTACTGACCGGTCCTACAAGTCATTAACAAACTGGAATACCCAGAGAAAATCATTGACATGTTCCACAAGTCATTGACAAACTGGAGTACCCAGAGAAAACTACTGACCTGTCCTACAAGTCATTGACAAACTGGAATACCCAGAGAAAATCATTGACATGTCCCACAAGTCATTGAAAAACTGGAGTACCCAGAGAAAACCACTAATCTGTCTCAAAAAGTCATTGACAAACTTTATCACATAAAGTTGTATCTAGTACACCTGACCTTAGAGAGTAATAAACTTCATAACTTTAGTGACAGGCACTGTCTGTATAGGTAGATGTAAATCTAACTATCATATGATCATGGTCATGACAGCCCTTTAATAAAAAAAATCAACAGAAGGTCTATTATTATTACAATGAAACAGAAAATGGTCCAATAATTTCAAAATTTCTGTCATTATAATAAATATGTACCTGTAATGAATACATGTACTGTTTAGAAATAAAAAGTTAAAATGAGATGGGTCGAAAAGTAATTTGTACCTGTATTGAATGCATTTACTGTTTTAAAAAAATCAGATGAAAGGAAAAGTTTGAGTAAAATGTACCTGTAATGAATACATGTACTATAACTTAGTTAATAGTTAATGACTATCAACCAATAAATAATATATTTAAGAAAAATGTCAATATGCACTTTAATGTCAACTTCAATTTACATTATTTCTGTAGTAAAAGTATGTTTACATATACAAAATTTAATTAGAATCAGCAAAAACTTTCACTTTTATATAAACTTCAATTAGTTGATGGCATGATTCAATTAGAAATGTCCAAAACTTTCTTTTTAGTGTTTTCACAGTTGTAATAATACATAGTTATGAAAATTAAATATCAAAGGTCCATTGGCTGCTTTAATATTATATTTGATGAATGTATCTATCCATGTAGAAAATATGCTCTTTTTAATCAGACTAATTTCATTCTGGAATTGTAAGAATCAATTATAAAACTCTCTGTATAACGGTCCACGATAATAATTCCCAAAACATATTATACAAGTCCTAGATTTATTCTGATTACAGACTGTACATGTTCTAGATTAACATGTAATTTAGGTATTATATATCATTATGTATTATTCTTAATATATAAATGTAAGACCTGAGGCCATCATGCATTTTTCTAACACTTTAATGTTGGTGATGCATCACTTTCAATATTAAATGGTCACTACTACTCAATCATACATTCACGATGTTGACCTGTTTCCCTCTTCTCCCCCTATGTACAACTTACTAATCAGTCATACATTCATGATTATCATCCATTTTCCCTCTTCAATCCCCCCCTCCCCTCCCCATTATTTGTTCAAGTCTTTAATAGCAGAATACAAACATTCACAATTTTCATCATTTCCTCCTCTTCTCCCACCCTATTTTGTACAAGTCTTTAAAAGGGAATACATGCAATATTGCACAAATTGAGGGTTAGGGTTATGTAGAAGGTAACAACCAACCTACCGCAAGTCATTGACACACTTTATATCACATAATTTGTATCAAGTTGAATTTGAACTTGTAACGTTAGTAGTGATATGTACTGATTGCATAGGTAGTTTTAAATCCAACTACCATGACAGCCCCTGCACAAATTGAGATAAAATCTCAATTACTATTGATAATATCAGAAAACAAATGAGATTCTAACTTTTAATTCCCATTTTAAAATTACATATAAATCAACTTACTTTTTAAATTTCTCTGTTTTTGTTCATTTATACTGAACTTGTATTGACACAACTTTTGTTACTTTCTATAAATGAGGACAAAATTCTCAAGATTAATTATCACTTATTAGTTGTTGATCGGAATTAAAAATAATAATAACATGAAAAAGAGGTGAGTAAATGATTTACTGGTATATGTTAGCTATAGGCATCTAGCTGAAGATAAAATAAGACTATAAGAGCTACAGTTGACTTCTTATCATTTTAGATACCAGGTATATACAAAATATGCATCGGTAAAATAATCTGTTCTAAAGTTTTTTCTAATTTAATTTGGTCGTACTCTATACTTTTTAATAATTATTTTCAAAAATCCATAAAAGTACCATTGTTCCTTTTTTATTCAATTTTAATAAAAAACATGAAAGTTATCTATAAAAAAAAGTCTTTACAATTTGCTATTAAAGTAAATTGGTATTTTTTCATAATGGATGTTTTAATTGATCAAACTAGCAAATAAAAGTAAAAGAAATGGTAATGATTTGGATGACAATTTGTTTTTAAATAATTAATTTCTACTGAACTTATAATGACAAAACTTTTGTTTTTCAAACTCACCGTTTCCACAGAAGAACTTTCAACAGATCATCATCCTTGCTATGAACTGTCAATGCTCTTAATCCACAGCTAATTGTTGATGCTACCAGATGCTGCATTGTAGCAAAACAAACACATCCAACACCCAATGATAGCCTTATTTCTTCTCTACCATCCAATTAACTAAGTAGATTATTATACCAAACAAAACTAATTCTTTTGTACATACTCTATCACAACACAAACTACTCTGTTAACGTCAATCTATACAGATTTTTCTTCCAAGAAAGATTACGTCCCGCACATCATTAATCGGAAAACATACATTTCAGAAAAAAACATGATTATCCAAGAAATGAGCATTCTAGTGACAGGTATTAGTTTTGTTGACAGTTTAATGTTCAGAGTGACACCTGTAACAGGTAGTCTCTCATACACACCTGGGTGATCACAATGTCAGTTACATCCAATAATCATTCATACAAAACTATATTATTTGGTTTAATGAGAAATTTACAATTTATGAGAAATTTGTGCTGCAATAAATTTAAAAAAAATATTTGTTCTGCTTGTCTGTACACACCCACATTGAATTACAACAAATTATTAAAGAACTAATTATTCCTTTCATAGGACCATCTACATTTCTTAGATCAATATTACAAGACATCAATTCACTCAAATAAGCTATCAGTTCAATTTCAGAAATATAATATTGACTTGATGAGTAATTAAAATCAAAATTTTTGACAAGTCACGTTGATTTTTCTGATAACGTAGTTTTTTTTATAACATCTCTTTTCCTTTTATTGAAGTATTAGTAAAACAAAACAATACATGGATTTTGTTAGCACAGAATATAAGAAGTTGAGGGTTGAAATGTCAATACATATATAACCCCCTCTCCTCTTACACAAGATGTGAATATGAATTTTTTTCTGAGACTTTTTGCTTTCCTTTTTTGCCCATTTTCTCATTTTCCATTTTGTGTGAATATACAAGTTTTAGACCCTTAGGTCTATAGTAATGGCTGTATCCTGGAACCCAACATTTTGCAAAATCAAAGAATATTGTCCTTCCTTATTAAGAGAGATTAAGGGGGTCCCATGAAGGGTGACTAATCAGGGTAATTACTGTAAATTGGATTCTCTATTTGCTCTTTCTATATAAATGAAATTACATCAAATATGAAAACATAAAAATGAATATTTATTATTAAATTTTCAAACTATATAAGCACACATGAAACGTAATAATGAATATTTATTTTAAAATTTTCAAACTATTTAAGCACACATGAAATATGAAAACATAATAATGAATATTTATATTAAATTTTAAAAGTATATAGTTTTGATGCAGTTACATTTAAATCCCTCATTCAAAGGTAATCAGTAAGATATATTAGTTACCTAATATGATATATACAGGGTTGGTAAATTCCATATGGGGGGAGAGCTAAGAGTCTGCTAGTGACCTAATATGATATATACAGGGTTGGTAAATTCCATATGGAGGGAGAGCTAAGAGTGTGCTAGTGACTTAATATGATATATACAGGGTTGATAAATTCCATATGGGGGGAGAGCTAAGAGTGTGCTAGTGACTTAATATGATATATACAGGGTTGGTAAATTCCATATAGGGGGAGAGCTAAGAGTGTGCTAGTGACTTAATATGATATATACAGGGTTGGTAAATTCCATATAGGGGGAGAGCTAAGAGTGTGCTAGTGACCTAATATGATATATACAGGGTTGGTAAATTCCATACGGGGGGGGGGGGGGGGGGGGGGGGGGGGGAGAGTTAAGAGTGTGCTAGTGACCTAATATGATATATACAGGGTTGTTAAATTCCATATGGGGGGAGAGCTAAGAGTGTGCTAGTGACTTAATATGATATATACAGGGTTGGTAAATTCCATATGGGGGGAGAGCTAAGAGTCTGCTAGTGACCTAATATGATATATACAGGGTTGGTAAATTCCATATGGGGGGAGAGCTAAGAGTGTGCTAGTGACTTAATATGATATATACAGGGTTGATAAATTCCATATGGGGGGAGAGCGAAGAGTGTGCTAGTGACTTAATATGATATATACAGGGTTGGTAAATTCCATATAGGGGGAGAGCTAAGAGTGTGCTAGTGACCTAATATGATATATACAGGGTTGGTAAATTCCATATGGGGGGGGGGGGGGGGGGGGGGGGAGAGTTAAGAGTGTGCTAGTGACCTAATATGATATATACAGGGTTGTTAAATTCCATATGGGGGGAGAGCTAAGAGTGTGCTAGTGACTTAATATGATATATACAGGGTTGGTAAATACCATATGGGGGGGGGGGGGGGGGGGGGGGGGAGAGCTAAGAGTGTGCTAGTGACATAATATGATATATACAAGGTTGGTAAATTCCATATGGGGGAGAGTTAAGAGTGTGCTAGTGACCTAATATGATATATACAGGGTTGGTAAATTCCATATGGGGGGGGGAGAGCTAAGAGTGTGTTAGTGACTTAATATGATATATACAGGGTTGGTAAATTCCATATGGGGGGAGAACTAAGAGTGTGCTAGTGACCTAATATGATATATACAGGGTTGGTAAATTCCATATGGGGGGAGAGCTAAGAGTGTGCTAGTGACCTAATATGACTAACACCCTGTGTAACTAATATTTATATTAAACTTTAAAACTATTATAGGCACTATATGAAATATGAAAACATAATCATGAATATTTATATTAAACTTTAAAAAACTTTTATAAGTACTTCATGAAATATGAAAACATAATCATGAATATTTATATTAAACTTTAAATCTATCATAAGCACTACATGAAATATGCAAACATAATTATGAATATTTATATTAAACTTACATAAACTCTTTTATATACTATTTCTTTTCTCATAAAATTTTGTTATTTTCTTTATTTCAATTGTTCTTCTTAAATCACTATTTCATTTCATTTTAATCAGATTTGAATTAAATATAGCATGTGATATTTCACTTATTAAAAATTATATAACAACCTTTAAGTGGCCCCAACTTAAGTGCTAAAACAACATTCTACACTATATATTGTTCTAAGATACAGATAGGGGCTGTTTCAAAAAAAAAATGGCTCCAACATGTGAAAAAAATGTCCAAATTAAACTCACTCCTAAAAACTTTCTGCTGATAATTTTCAATGTTGTATACATTGAAGTATATGAAACAAGAAAGAAACTATGAACAGATAAGGAATAAATTTTCAAGAACCTTTTATTGAACACAAATTGGCATGAAAAACATGTAAAACACATACTTATTCTATATCAGTTAAACAATCTTTAGTCTCAATTATTTTGTATAATGGTTTCTCAAACAATGCAACTGATATAAATGACTTTTTGTGCAAAATATTGGGTTATTGGTAGTTGTAGTTTTTCTTAAAAGCTATTTTTTATGAACAATTCTCAATATTTTTGTCCAATCTACCTGATAAAGTTTTTATTATCAAAATAATAACGAATATTTTTACTTAAGACAGCAAAATTTTCAAACTTTAAAGATAAGTAGCCATTTGTAAAAAAACAACCACATTGATTCTTTGAACGATCGCAAAATAATTGGTTGTAGAAAAAACATTTTGTCTATTTTTGTTGCACTCCTGACATTTTATAATAAAGAGAAAAGAAGAAAATATCACATTTTAAAATGCCATCATTGAACAGTGATGTTACTGGTAACTCATACAATAATTTTTACCTGTTTCAAGGAAATATTTGTACAGAAATGACAGTATTTGGAAATTTGTAACAATTTTTTGCCATACCACTTCTTTAATACCCAGTTTTAGCAGCAATATTTTTAATTACATTTGAAAATTTGTATTATACCACTCTAATATATTTATAAGATAAATCATAAAGAAATAATTAGAATATTTTTATAGGCTAGAAAAGGCAATCTATTATAAATTATCATTATTTTATCAATGGTACTATTTTATCAGGATATGTTGCATTCCTGACATTATATTGCCATCAAGAAAAAGAAGAGTTATTAACTTAAAAACAATTCACAGGGGAAAAAATCAGTTGGTGTTCTTTCAAGCATTAGTTTTACCAAGTTTTAATAAATAATTGTTTCTTAAAGTAACATTTTTCTAGTTATTTGTAACTTGTTTACAGCCATACTTCTCGAAAATTCCAACTTATTTTTTAAATATACTATACAAAAACATTTAAAACATGTATTAATCTAAATTAATATTGAAAATAGATGTTTAATGTACAATTAGAAGTATTTTTTGGATACTTAGAAAATTGATTATATCAAATTTCAATGATTTTTAAATATTTATGTCAGGAGTGCAACATTTACATGGTCAACCATAAATTATCTATAAGAAAATAGATAAATGCATTTATCATAAACTTTATCAAGTCAATTAATCTCCAATAGCTAATGAACCTAGAAAACATGTTCCCTTGTCAGAGAATGTCTCTAGTATTAATACCTAATAGATATTAAAGCACGAGACCATTTAAAATGAACAAAAATGCTTTATTACATAAAATTAAAAGCACATAAAATGCTATTGGCACTTTTAATTTTTTCTAACATTATTCTAAACTTGACAGAATCTCATTTTATTTGAATCATCCATATAAAAAGCTATGATTTAGACTGTAGAAGATCACTTAAAACTAGTTGCACTCCTGACATGAATCAAATGCTTCTGTGAGAGATATTTTATGTATCTGAAACAGGTAAATGGGTTTTACCTGTTCTCTTAGTCAGTCTCTGTTGAAATAGAAAGACAAATGTGATTTTAGTTACATTTAAAAGAAAATATGTCTAATAAAATATCAAATGTTGCACTCCTGACATTTGAGGGGGCTGCCTTTAATGTGCCATTCTTGGCCTTACTGCTGATTTTAGTTTATCCTTTAACTATGGTTTTGAAGCAGCAATGATGTATTAAGATTTATTTATACCCCATATCTTTGAAAACTAAAAGACAACATTTCTACAATGTAATTTAGGAAAACTTGCATAAATGTTTGTTGCACTCCTGACTAGGTACATCTTTTTTACAAAGCCATATTTTTATGCAATAATAAATGTGAAGCATGATCTATTGCTATCTTAAAGTATGTCAACATATCAAAGTTTGTGATGAAATAGATTTTGATAACATATGGTTTGATTTAGCACTGTGGTAGGTTGTTGAAAATTAAGGATTTTTTAAAGTGTCACAAAAAAGTGTTGCACTCCTGACAATTTTGACATGTTTTTTGGACATATTTTTTTTGTTATTCTAGATATCTTAAAGATTTTTTGCAGTAACAAACATCAAATCATTACAGATCTTTTGAACTATTTAGATCCATTAAAATCATAAAAATGAGTAAATTAGACAGCTATAGCAGTAGAAGCCATTTATTTTGAAACTGCCCATAGGTCTGCTTCATACCTTGACCTACACCTCGAAATTGACAGTGAGGAGCGGTTAAGAACGAAACTTTAAGACAAAAGAGATGATTTCAATTTTCCCATTGTGAACTTTCCATTTATATGTAGCAACATTCCAGCAGCACTTGCATATGGAGTATATATCTCTCAGTTGATAAAATATTCCAGAGCTTGTGGTTCCTATCAGGATTTCCTTGATAGATGGTTGGTGCTAACAAGGGTTCCTCTTAGTTAAGTTGAAGTCATCACTTCGAAAGTTTTACGGTCACCACCATGACTTGGCTAACCGCTATGGAATATCTGTATCACAAATGACCACGGATATGATCCACATGTCGTAAACATTTCCCAGTCCTTTCCTTATTCTTGACTAATCATTGGGTTTGTAACTAGATTAACATGACGGGTGACACTAGTGGAGGAGGAACTGTTCTCCCTTCCGAAGCACTTGGTAGTTGAAATTACAACTACTTGTGCAATCAGTGCCTATCACCACTAAGGTTGTGAGTTCGAGTCCCGATGGATACATCATCATGAGATAAAGTCAGTGACTTGCGAAAGGCTGGTGGTTTTTCTCCTGGTACTCCAGTTTCCTCCACCAATAAAACTGATTGTCACGATATAAGAGAGACAACAGACCACAGCACCATGAGGTGCAAGAGAGGTAACAAACCCAGCTTTATAAGAGACAACAAACCAGGTTTTATAAGAAACAACAAATCACAACACCATGAGCTACAAGAGAGGCAACAAACCCAGCTTTATAAGAGAGACAACAAACCACAGCACCATGAGCTGCAAGAGAGGTAACAAACCCAGCTTTATAAGAGACAACAAACCAGGTTTTATAAGAGGCAACAAATCACAACACCATGAGCTACAAGAGAGGCAACAAACCCAGCTTTATAAGAGAGACAACAAACCAGGTTTTATAAGAGGCAACAAATCACAACACCATGAGCTACAAGAGAGGCAACAAACCCAGCTTTATAAGAGACAACAAACCAGGTTTTATAAGAGGCAACAAATCACAACACCATGAGCTACAAGAGAGGCAACAAACCCAGCTTTATAAGAGAGACAACAAACCAGGTTTTATAAGAGGCAACAAATCACAACACCATGAGCTACAAGAGAGGCAACAAACCCAGCTTTATAAGAGACAACAAACCAGGTTTTATAAGAGGCAACAAACCCAGCTTTATAAGAGAGACAACAAACCAGGTTTTATAAGAGGCAACAAATCACAACATCATGAGCTACAAGAGAGGCAACAAACCCAGCTTTATAAGAGAGACAACAAACCAGGTTTTATAAGAGGCAACAAATCACAACACCATGAGCTACAAGAGAGGCAACAAACCACGACACTGTGAGCATGAGAGGTAACAAACCAGGCATTATAAGAAAGACAACAAACCACAGCACCATGAGCTGCACGAGAGGCAACAAACCCAGCTATATAAGAGAGACAACAAACCACAGCACCATGAGCTGCAAGAGAGGCAACAAACCCAGCTATATAAGAGAGACAACAAACCACAGCACCATGAGCTGCACAAGAGGCAACAAACCAGGCATTATAAGAGAGACAGCAAACCAGGCATTATAAGAGGCAACAAACCACAACACCATGAGCTGCAAGAGGGGCAACAAACCAGGCATTATAAGAGAGACAGCAAACCAGGCATTATAAGAGGCAACAAACCACAACACCATGAGCTGCAAGAGAGGTAACATACACAGCTTTATAAGAGAGACAACAAACCATGCAATATAAGAGGCAACAAACCACAGCACAATGAGCTGCAAGAGAGGCAACAAACCAGGCATTATAAGAGACAACAAACCAGGCAATTTAAGAGGCAACAATCCACAGCACCATGAGCTGCAAGAGAGGTAACATACCCAGCTTTATAAGAGAGACAACAAACCAGGCTTTATAAGAGAGGCAACAAACCAGGCAATATAAGAGAGACAACAAACCATGGCACAATGAGCTGCAAGAGAGGCAACAAACCAGGCTTTATAAGATAGTCAACAAACACGACACCATGAGCTGAAAGAGAGGCAACAAACCAAGCTTTAAAATAAAGACAACAAACCATGACACTGAGCAAGAGAGGCAACAAACCAGGGATTATAAGAAAGACAACCAACCACGACATCATGAGTTGCAAGAGAGGCAACAAACCAGGCTTTAAAAGAAAGACTACAAACCATGGCACCATGAGCTGCAAGAGAGGCAATAAACCAAGATTTATAAGATAGAAGACAACAAACCACAGCACTATGAGATGTAAGAGAGGCAATCAACCAGGCTTTATAAGAGAAGCAACAAACCAGGCATTATAAGAGAGACAACAAACCACGACACCATGAGCTGCAAGAGAGGCAACAAACCAGGCTTTATAAGAAAGACAACAAACCACGACACCGTGAGCTGCAAGAAAGGCAACAAACCAGGCTTGATAAGAAAGACAACAAACCACGACACCATGAGCTGCAAGAAAGACAACAAACCAGGCATTATAAGAGAGACAACAAACCACGACACCATAAGCTGCAAGAGAGGCAACAAACCAGGCATTATAAGAGAGACAACAAACCATGGCACAATGAGCTGCAAGAGAGGCAACAAACCAGGCATTATAAGATAGACAACTAACCACAGAACTATGAGCTGCAAGAGAGGAAATAAACCAGGCTTTACAGGAAGCAACAAACCAGGCTTTATGAGCTGCAAGAGAGGAAATAAATCAGGCTTTACAGGAAGCAATAAACCAGGCTTTATAAGATAGACAACTAACCACAGAACTATGAGCTGCAAGAGAAGAAATAAATCAGGCTTTACAAGAAGCAACACACCAGGCTTTATTAGTTTATAAGAAGCAACAAACCAGGCTTTTTCAGATAGACAACAAACCACAGCACCATGAGCTGCAAGAGAGGCAACACACCAGGCATTATAAGAGAGACAACAAACCACGGCACCATAAGCTGCAAGGGAGAAAACAAACCCAGCTTTATAAGAGACAACAAACCAGGTTTAATAAGAGGCAACAAACCCAGCTTTATAAGAGAGACAACAAACCAGGTTTTATAAGAGGCAACAAATCACAACATCATGAGCTACAAGAGAGGCAACAAACCCAGCTTTATAAGAGAGACAACAAACCAGGTTTTATAAGAGGCAACAAATCACAACACCATGAGCTACAAGAGAGGCAACAAACCACGACACTGTGAGCATGAGAGGTAACAAACCAGGCATTATAAGAAAGACAACAAACCACAGCACCATGAGCTGCACGAGAGGCAACAAACCCAGCTATATAAGAGAGACAACAAACCACAGCACCATGAGCTGCAAGAGAGGCAACAAACCCAGCTATATAAGAGAGACAACAAACCACAGCACCATGAGCTGCACAAGAGGCAACAAACCAGGCATTATAAGAGAGACAGCAAACCAGGCATTATAAGAGGCAACAAACCACAACACCATGAGCTGCAAGAGGGGCAACAAACCAGGCATTATAAGAGAGACAGCAAACCAGGCATTATAAGAGGCAACAAACCACAACACCATGAGCTGCAAGAGAGGTAACATACACAGCTTTATAAGAGAGACAACAAACCATGCAATATAAGAGGTAACAAACCACAGCACAATGAGCTGCAAGAGAGGCAACAAACCAGGCATTATAAGAGACAACAAACCAGGCAATTTAAGAGGCAACAATCCACAGCACCATGAGCTGCAAGAGAGGTAACATACCCAGCTTTATAAGAGAGACAACAAACCAGGCTTTATAAGAGAGGCAACAAACCAGGCAATATAAGAGAGACAACAAACCATGGCACAATGAGCTGCAAGAGAGGCAACAAACCAGGCTTTATAAGATAGACAACAAACACGACACCATGAGCTGAAAGAGAGGCAACAAACCAAGCTTTAAAATAAAGACAACAAACCATGACACTGAGCAAGAGAGGCAACAAACCAGGGATTATAAGAAAGACAACCAACCACGACATCATGAGTTGCAAGAGAGGCAACAAACCAGGCTTTAAAAGAAAGACTACAAACCATGGCACCATGAGCTGCAAGAGAGGCAATAAACCAAGATTTATAAGATAGAAGACAACAAACCACAGCACTATGAGATGTAAGAGAGGCAATCAACCAGGCTTTATAAGAGAAGCAACAAACCAGGCATTATAAGAGAGACAACAAACCACGACACCATGAGCTGCAAGAGAGGCAACAAACCAGGCTTTATAAGAAAGACAACAAACCACGACACCGTGAGCTGCAAGAAAGGCAACAAACCAGGCTTGATAAGAAAGACAACAAACCACAGCACCATGAGCTACAAGAGAGGCAACAAACCCAGGCTTTATAAGATAGACAACAAACCACAGCACCATGAGCTGTAAGAGAGGCAACAAACCCAGGTTTATAAGATAGACAACAAACCACAGCACCATGAGCTACAAGAGAGGCAACAAACCCAGGCTTTATAAGAGACGACAAACCACAGCACCATGAGCTACAAGAGAGGCAACAAACCCAGCTTTATAAGATAGACAACAAACCACAGCACCATGAGCTACAAGAGAGGCAACAAACCAGGCTTTATAAGAGACAACAAACCACAGTACCATGAGCTACAAGAGAGGCAACAAACCAGGCATTATAAGAGACAACAAACCACAGCACCATGAGCTACAAGAGAGGCAACAAACCAGGCTTTATAAGATAGACAACCAACCACAGCACCATGAGCTACAAGAGAGGCAACAAACCAGGCATTATAAGAGACAACAAACCACAGCACCATGAGCTACAAGAGAGGCAACAAACCCAGCTTTATAAGAGAGACAACAAACCACAGCACCATGAGGTGCAAGAGAGGTAACAAACCCAGCTTTATAAGAGAGACAACAAACCAGGTTTTATAAGAGGCAACAAATCACAACACCATGAGCTACAAGAGAGGCAACAAACCCAGCTTTATAAGATAGACAACAAACCACAGCACCATGAGCTGCAAGAGAGGCAAGAAACCAGGCATTATAAGAGACAACAAACCACAGCACCATGAGCTACAAGAGAGGCAACAAACCAGGCATTATAAGAGACAACAAACCACAGCACCATGAGCTACAAGAGAGGCAACAAACCCAGCTTTATAAGAGAGACAACAAACCACAGCACCATGAGGTGCAAGAGAGGTAACAAACCCAGCTTTATAAGAGAGACAACAAACCAGGTTTTATAAGAGGCAACAAATCACAACACCATGAGCTACAAGAGAGGCAACAAACCCAGCTTTATAAGATAGACAACAAACCACAGCACCATGAGCTGCAAGAGAGGCAAGAAACCAGGCTTTATAAGAGAGACAACAAACCACAGCACCATGAGCTGCAAGAGAGGCAAGAAACCCAGTTTTATAAGAGAGACAACAAACCACAGCACAATGAGCTGCAAGAGAGGCAACAAACCAGGCTTTATAAGAGAGACAACAAACCACAGCACCATGAACTTCAAGAAAGGCAACAAACCAGGCATTATAAGAGAGACAATAAACCACAGCACCATGAGCTACAAGAGAGGCAACAAACCCAGGTTTATAAGAGAGACAACAAACCACAGCACAATGAGCTGCAAGAGAGGCAACAAACCAGGCTTTATAAGAAAGACAACAAACCACGACACCGTGAGCTGCAAGAAAGGCAACAAACCAGGCTTGATAAGAAAGACAACAAACCACGACACCATGAGCTGCAAGAGAGACAACAAACCAGGCATTATAAGAGAGACAACAAACCACGACACCATAAGCTGCAAGAGAGGCAACAAACCAGGCATTATAAGAGAGACAACAAACCATGGCACAATGAGCTGCAAGAGAGGCAACAAACCAGGCATTATAAGATAGACAACTAACCACAGAACTATGAGCTGCAAGAGAGGAAATAAACCAGGCTTTACAGGAAGCAACAAACCAGGCTTTATGAGCTGCAAGAGAGGAAATAAATCAGGCTTTACAGGAAGCAATAAACCAGGCTTTATAAGATAGACAACTAACCACAGAACTATGAGCTGCAAGAGAAGAAATAAATCAGGCTTTACAAGAAGCAACACACCAGGCTTTATTAGTTTATAAGAAGCAACAAACCAGGCTTTTTCAGATAGACAACAAACCATGACACCATGAGCAAGAGAGGTAACAAATCAAACTTTATAAGAAAGACAACAAACCACAGCACCATGAGCTGCAAGAGAGGCAACACACCAGGCATTATAAGAGAGACAACAAACCACGGCACCATAAGCTGCAAGGGAGAAAACAAACCAGGCTTTATAATAGAAACAACAAACCATGGCACAAAGCTGCAAGAGAGGTAACAAACCACAGCACCATGAGCTGCAGAGGCAAAAAACCAGGCTTTATAAGATAGACAACAAACCACAGCACAATGAGCTACAAGAGAGGCACCAAACCAAGATTTATAAGAGAGACAACAAACCACAGCACCATGAGCTGCAAGAGAGGCAACAAACCCAGCTTTATAAGAGACAACAAACCACAGCACCATGAGCTACAAGAGAGGCAACAAACCAGGCTTTATAAGAGAGACAACAAACCACAGTACCACGAGCTGTAAGAGAGGCAACAAACCCAGGTTTATAAGAGAGACAACAAACCACAGCACCATGAGCTACAAGAGAGGCAACAAACCAGGCATTATAAGAGACAACAAACCACAGCACCATGAGCTACAAGAGAGGCAACAAACCCAGGCTTTATAAGATAGACAACAAACCACAGCACCATGAGCTGTAAGAGAGGCAACAAACCCAGGTTTATAAGATAGACAACAAACCACAGCACCATGAGCTACAAGAGAGGCAACAAACCCAGGCTTTATAAGAGACGACAAACCACAGCACCATGAGCTACAAGAGAGGCAACAAACCCAGCTTTATAAGATAGACAACAAACCACAGCACCATGAGCTACAAGAGAGGCAACAAACCAGGCTTTATAAGAGACAACAAACCACAGTACCATGAGCTACAAGAGAGGCAACAAACCAGGCATTATAAGAGACAACAAACCACAGCACCATGAGCTACAAGAGAGGCAACAAACCAGGCTTTATAAGATAGACAACCAACCACAGCACCATGAGCTACAAGAGAGGCAACAAACCAGGCATTATAAGAGACAACAAACCACAGCACCATGAGCTACAAGAGAGGCAACAAACCCAGCTTTATAAGAGAGACAACAAACCACAGCACCATGAGGTGCAAGAGAGGTAACAAACCCAGCTTTATAAGAGAGACAACAAACCAGGTTTTATAAGAGGCAACAAATCACAACACCATGAGCTACAAGAGAGGCAACAAACCCAGCTTTATAAGATAGACAACAAACCACAGCACCATGAGCTGCAAGAGAGGCAAGAAACCAGGCTTTATAAGAGAGACAACAAACCACAGCACCATGAGCTGCAAGAGAGGCAAGAAACCCAGTTTTATAAGAGAGACAACAAACCACAGCACAATGAGCTGCAAGAGAGGCAACAAACCAGGCTTTATAAGAGAGACAACAAACCACAGCACCATGAACTTCAAGAAAGGCAACAAACCAGGCATTATAAGAGAGACAATAAACCACAGCACCATGAGCTACAAGAGAGGCAACAAACCCAGGTTTATAAGAGAGACAACAAACCACAGCACAATGAGCTGCAAGAGAGGCAACAAACCAGGCTTTATAAGAGAGGCAACAAACCAGGCTTTATAAGAGAGGCAACAAACCAGGCTTTATAAGAGAGACAACAAACCACAGCACAATGAGCTGCAAGAGCGGCAACAAACCAGGCTTTATAAGAGAGACAACAAACCACAGCACAATGAGCTGCAAGAGAGGCAACAAACCAGGCTTTATAAGAGAGACAACAAACCAGGCTTTATAAGAGAGGCAACAAACCCAGCTTTATAAGAGAGACAACAAACCACAGCACAATGAGCTGCAAGAGAGGCAACAAACCAGGCTTTATAAGAGAGACAACAAACCAGGCTTTATAAGAGAGGCAACAAACCAGGCATTATAAGAGAGACAACAAACCACGACACCATGAGCTACAAGAGAGGCAACAAACCAGGCTTTATAAGAGAGACAACAAACCACAGCACCATGAACTTCAAGAGAGGCAACAAACCAGGCTTTATAAGAGAGACAACAAACCAGGCTTTACAAGAGAGGCAACAAACCAGGCTTTATAAGAAAGACAACAAACCACGACACCGTGAGCTGCAAGAAAGGCAACAAACCAGGCTTGATAAGAGAGTCAACAAACCACGACACTGTGAGCTGCAAGAGAGGCAACAAACCGGGCTTTATAAGAAAGACAACAAACCACAGTACCACGAGGTACAAGAGCCAGGATTTATTAGACAACTTTTTTAATAAATGACAAAAAAAAATTAAATTAAATGTTAGAATTCGAATATATCATATCTAGAAAAAAAATATGTTGATTTAAGAATTTTTTTCTGAAGATTTATAGAAGTAATGGATTATACATTAATGAATTTTTTTTTATTCTTCAAACATTTGGGCTTAAGTAGCTGACATGTCATTTCCTTGTCCCCTCCTTTTAATCATGTTTTTAGATAATATTTTACTTGAAAGAATTGTTTTCCTGTGTTAATTATACACAAGTATCCATTTAAATCAATTCTGACAACAACTTCAAGGAATTGAATATTATCATGTCGATTTCATCCTAGGGATGTTAAGTTATTGCCAATTTAAAGATAGACAACTCTTTCCTATTGACAGTATTATTGATTTTATTTGACTGGTGTGTGTGTGTAGCATTTAATTTTGTCCTCTAGTTCAAAGTGTCCGCCGGACACTTTTACATATGTTATAGTGTCCAGCAGACACAATTTCATATCACAATCTCTATAAAATATTGTCCGGGGGGACACTTTAACATAATACACTATTATGTCTTACCCTAACCATAACCCTATACTAGGACACAATTTCATATTACAATCTCTATAAAATATTGTCCGGGGGGACACTTTAACATAGGACACTATTATGTCTTACCCTAACCATAACCCTATACTAGGACACAATTTCATATCACAATCTCTATAAAATATTGTCCGGGGGGACACTTTAACATAATACACTATTATGTCTTACCCTAACCATAACCCTATACTAGGACACAATTTCATATTACAATCTCTATAAAATATTGTCCGGGGGAACACTTTAACATAGGACACTATTATGTCTTACCCTAACCATAACCCTATACTAGGACACAATTTCATATCACAATCTCTATAAAATATTGTCCGGGGGGACACTTTAACATAAGACACTATTATGTCTTACCCTAACCATAACCCTATACTAGGACACAATTTCATATCACAATCTCTATAAAATATTGTCCGGGGGGACACTTTAACACAAGACACTATTATGTCTTACCCTAACCATAACCCTATACTAGGACACAATTTCATATCACAATCTCTATAAAATATTGTCCGGGGGGACACTTTAACATGAGACACTATTATGTCTTACCCTAACCATAACCCTATACTAGGACACAATTTCATATCACAATCTCTATAAAATATTGTCCGGGGGGACACTTTAACACAAGACACTATTATGTCTTACCCTAACCATAACCCTATACTAGGACACAATTTCATATCACAATCTCTATAAAATATTGTTCGGGGGGACACTTTAACATAGGACACTAATATGTCTTACATGTGCTCCATGTGACAGCTCTAATCCAGTCTGTATATTTCATTTATGTTTAAGGTATAGGAAGAAACATAATATTATTGTTGTTCTAGTACCTAAGACATTGACATCAATATAAAACTTAACTAAAGTTTGATCAATGTATAAAATATAGGTTAATGTAACCTTATGTATGTTTGAACTGCTGTAGAAAGAAATATCTAGATATAAAATATAGGTTAATGTAACCTTATGTATGTTTGAACTGCTGTAGAAAGAAATATCTAGATATAAAATATAGGTTAATGTAACCTTATGTATGTTTGAACTGCTGTAGAAAGAAATATCTAGATATAAAATATAGGTTAATGTAACCTTATGTATGTTTGAACTGCTGTAGAAAGACATATCTAGATATAAAATATAGGTTAATGTAACCTTATGTATGTTTGAACTGCTGTAGAAAGAAATATCTAGATATAAAATTTCATTTGTGTACAAGATCTAGTATCTAGGGAATGACTGTAATTTGTATGGAAGTGGTTTGATATTCAATATGTATCAAACACCCAAAAATTGATCTAAATACAAACGTCTCCAAAGTCACTAAAAAAATACAGGTCATGATGTCCTAATTAGTGTATGAATGTGTCGTGCTTTTAAAGACAAATGAAGCTTCATTGTTTCATGCAACACTGTTTTATAACTTAATATCAGAAAAAGTATGGAACAACAACTTGTGTTTTCCCGTTGGGTCTTGTCAACATTTTATTATTGCAGTGGTAGTTTTGATTGATTGATGGTTGCAGTTCCAGTGGTGATCATATGATCAACATAAAAAAAAAAAAACACATTGAAAATGACAAAACAAGAAAGAAACATTCAATCCAAATTTGCTTTCAAATGGTTCAGTAGTTTCAGATATAGTAAAATCTGTCAAAACCGAACCTGAAATAAAACATAATCCTGTATGAACCAAACTTTCAATTAAGTGTAGGAAATCTTTGTTAACTTAACCTATATAAACCAAACACCCGTCTATTCTAAACACAAAAGTTGGCCCCAAACTGCTTTCACTGTAATATTATTTTTCAAACACTTGGTTTTATGTTAATCTTTGATCTGTAATCGTAGCCATCCATAGACAAATAAAACATAAACTTTGAGAGACTTTCATATTGACTATACATTCATATTGAAGCTAGACACCAAACTGATACGTTTTAGTGTAGTGTAGAAACTTTAGAATAAAAGAAGACAGAAGGGAAGATTTTCTAGAAGTTTTTGGGAAACATTTTGTTTTGCACATGTACATTGAAATCTGTTTAAATAAGGATTTGTATCGTGTTGTTCTTTCAAGATCTTTGTTGTTGTTGTTTCTGATATCATATTTTATTACTGAAGACATAATATAATAAATGTATATAGCAACACAAAATATGCCTTTGAACTCAATTCTGTCAGAAAGAGATTTCCCACTAAGAAAGTCACATAGGCTAAAGTAATAATTTTCTGAATAGAATAACGAAAAATCCTAATATCTTTTAAACTATAGATTTTTGAACAGCAAAATAAACGAGAGTTTTATTTAGAATTAGGAGTGCTAACTAAAAATGTTACAGTAATGCTTCTTATTGTTTTGGCTGAGGCTGCACTCAGATGAAATTTTGTATTTTGGTCCTATTTTGTTGTCATTTTTCGGGTTGGAGTAGATGTACTTTATAGAAGAGCCATCCGTACGTCAGGTAAAATCTTTCTCTCATTCATGTGTACTTTAGACGAACCTGACAAGCATTTCTCTCATAAATTATTGTTATATTTTGCATTTTTTGTAATATGGGTAAAAAGTCTGACTTATCTCCGGAATGCCAAAAGTTTGTAAAAAAGTTGTTTGCCTTTTTTAGTAAGGAAAAGGCAACGAAGAAGCCAATTGTCTCATTTGATAGGGTATATCAAAGGACATCTAAAGCTTTGGGGGTGTCTTACACTTCAGTGCACCGTATTATGAATGGTAAGAGGCCTTGTAAGTCAAATACACCCAAAGAAAGAGCTAGAATTTTGGACGACTTTAACCATTGTGTTATTAAAAGAACAATCCACGGTTTATATTCACGGAAAATTGCTCCGACCATCTCAATAATACATAAGGAAATAAAAGATTCTCTTAAAATATCAAAGTCTAAACTTACTCTAACTCTCATTGATCTTGGATATACATGTATTTATAAAAAATAGGTGATAATCGAAGAGTTCTGTACGACCAAGTGCCTATTATCAATTATAGGTGTAATTATCTGAGAAGATCAAATCTTTTAGGGAAGCAGGGTATGATATCGACCGTGTACATGGATGAAACATGGGTTAACCAAAATCACTGCACAGATTATATGTGGCTTCCAAATGATGGGTCTGATGCCCCAAAAATACCCTCGGGTAAAGGCAAACGTTTGATTGTTTTGCATGCAGGTACGCAAAGTGAGGGTTTGATTGACGGCTGCGAGTTAGTGTTTCTGGCCAAATCAAAGGATGGTGACTATCACCAGGAGATGAATAGTGTTGTCTTTCTTGAGTGGTTTGAAAATCAATTGATGCCTGCTCTGAAAAATCCTAGCTTGGTTGTGTTAGATAATGCAAGTTATCACAATGTTAAAACAGAAGATACGGTATGCCCAAATTTTAGTCAGAAAAAAGCTGTTCTCCAAAACTATCTTACACAACACAACATTCCTTTTTCTGCTACTGATACCAAAAAAGCATTATATGAAAAAATAAAACAAAAAAAGACCCCAGTAGTTTATAAAACAGATAAAATTGCTAATTTACACGGACATGAAGTATTAAGAACCCTCCATTCAACACTGAACTTAACTCGATAGAATTAATATGGGTGCAAGTCAAAGGTTTCGTGGCTAAAAACAATACCACCTTCCGATTAAAAAAGATGCTAAAGAACTAATGTATGCTGCTTTCGAAAAATTACAAAAGATGTGTGGACAAAAGCAGAACATGTGGTCAAAATTGAAAAAGAATACTGCAAAGAAAACTGTATAGATAGAAGTGTCATAGAACCTATTATCATAGATTTTTGTGATGATGACTCGGATGACACACAGGTTGAAGTATAATCATATTAAGTATAATAGACAGAGAAAAAATGTAAAAATCGAATAAATGTCACGTTAAAGTCAATGCCGAAAATATTTGGAACATGTATGTGTCAGCCAATTCATTAAGGTTTAAGAACAGTTGTAACTGTTGAAACTATCTGGGGTTAGATGAATTATTTAACTTATATTGATTATAACACATAAATAATACACAAAACAATTTGACACAAAAAACAAAACAAAAGATAAACAGGGACAGTTTATAATCCAACCGAAAACCAAACACAAAACGGGCCTCGTATTCATGAAAAGTCAAAACAAACAAACACAAAGGTCGAAACTTCGGATTCCTGTTTTGGATAAGCATTTCGAAGTGGAATAGGTTAAATATATATTTCCAAAATTTAGCTCACATTTGAGTTGAAAGATATAACTTGGTTTAGTAGAATAGGTATGTAAAACATTTGCAAGTATCAATGATTCATCAATAACTTTTGCAGTTATTAGGTATTTTTTACCAATGTAAGTTGAAGGTTTGGTAAAAAATAGCTAAAAAAATGACAGTGCTCAATGTCATAATCTACCCCCCCCCCCCCCCCCCCCCCCCCCCCCCTAAAAAAAATCAATCCTCCAATTGATCTCTGAGGTTCTATAATTTAAAAATGTACTAATCTTACGAGCATTTTTTAATTAGGAAGTTGCACAATCTCAAAATTCATTTTTCGTTCCGTTTCTTACATGTATATAAAATAAAAATGTCTTACAGAATCGAACAAAACGACAATGATATATTCTTCATATTATATGGTATATGAAGACTTCATTTTTTTCACTATTAAAGACAGAAATGCTATATATTTAGTGAAATAATAAAAATAATGAAAAATGTCACAGTCCAAGCAATTTTTACAGGTAAAAATCAATGAACTCAATAGTGCATGTAGGAGATGGTGATGGGCTCTACGGAGAACAATGGAATCTTTCGGGTGACCGTCGAGTGTCTATTGTCCTCAGGGATTAAAACCCACGGCCACAGGCTGTTTTCTTTTATAGACTTATTCCCTCCGTATTTCATAAAACTTTGTCAAAATATACACCCAAAAACTCCTTTAAAATGCAATTTTTCTATATGAGCAGGGCCAAATACGTTCACTTTCTGGTCTGCAAACTTCTAAATTAAATTAGCACCCTTGATTCTTTACACAACTCTCGTTTACACTTCTACTTTAAAAGATATTTCAAATTTTCTTTATTATAATCAAAAAATGATTACTTTAACACCTGTGTTTTATTAAGAGATATTATGAAGAGACAGACAGATAGCAACACATGGAGAATTACAACCAAAGTTTCCATCTTTCAGAGCACATAATTAAAGACAGGTAATGAACAATCGATAGCCTTCATGTAAATTTTTACTATTAAAAAATAGTGCAACTGCAAAAAAATGTTTGGCATTAGTCAGTAAAATGGAAGAATTACAACACATCAGACAAATAAAGTAATTATTGCACAATAATTTTAGATGATTTTCTTAAACAAATATATCTTAATTGTGGCAATTCTTCAAACATTTCAATAAAATGTAAAGGAAAACATCTGTTTGACAAGATATTGACACTTACACTCAAGTATGTTGAGGTGGAGGTTGTTTTCATTACATTACTATTTACTGCTTTTGAAATTTGTTCTTTATGTCATGTTCAATAAAATCAAGGCAGCCATATTCATTTAAGTGTACTTTAACTTTATACTTCCTTAAGAAAACCATATTAAAACTATAATAAAAGTTAAAACTTCATTCCTTCTATTTTCTAATAAAAGCAAATTCCCCGCTAAACAATGGTTTTTAACGTTTATTTTAGTGCTTAAAGTTGAAAGTACAAAATTCTAAAATAACTATCTTGTAATTATTGTTCAAACAAATATTATAGCACATAAACCTAAACATGTGGCAATACAATAGCAATTGAATTGGAGACCAACCAATTTCCTTTATTAATGTAATTATATCATGGTTAATGATATGAAACATTTATTTTAAAGACGAATGACAAAGGCGACCATACTGATATTCTCAGTGGTCAAAATTAATGTTAGTTCGCTAGCCAGAGGCTAGTAGAATAATCGTCAGGATAGTAGAAAGCTCTGATCAGTCCAGAGTGGGCTAGTTAAATGTTTCAATGGTCCAGTGCTGTTTACAATTCAATCTAATATATAACATCTAGTCAAACTGTCCATGCCATCACCTCTATTAAGCAGTCACCTGTAATAAAAGGTCACTTTTTTCTTGTCCTGTCATGGAAAATTTCATATGAATTAAAAGAGAACTTTTTCTTATGTCTTTTACTGCCAAGCATCAAAAGTCCCTTTTTCACTTCCGTAAGTGTCATAAGAAATTGAAATTTTTATTATGATCATCCTTTCTAAAACTGGGCTTTTTGAGTAACCGATAGCATCAAATTGGAAGAAAATATTAGTGTTACCATTAATTTGAGCAAACATTTACTGTGAATGACATGTGTACATGACACCATTCCATTCCCATCCTCTCTAAAGTGTGATAGTTACATTCATCATTATTTGATAATCCGAGTGGGTGTTCTTGATAACAAAATAAAAATGTGGCAAAGTCTGAAAAGCACATTGAAACTGGACAAAAAGGCAGTTTTTCTAGTGGGGTCATCAAATTTGAAATTGGAGGCAATTATTACTCATGAATTGTCAGAACAGAATCAAAGGTCCATTACTAGAAAATCAGTGAAATATAATGCAAGATTAAGACCTTGTTCTGTCAGAAATTTTGTTCATAGACAGATGACATTTCAAACTATGGTCTCTCTGATTCCATTAACCTTTAAAATTAGATAGGACAGAGAACATGTAGACCAAGCCAGAAACCATATTGTTCTAGATAGGACAGAGAATATGTAGACCAAGCCAGAGACCATATTGTTCTAGATAGGACAGAGAATATGTAGACTAAGCCAGAGACCATATTGTTCTAGATAGGACAGAGAATATGTAGACTAAGCCAGAGACCATATTGTTCTAGATAGGACAGAGAACATGTAGACCTAGCCAGAGACCATATTGTTCTAGATAGGACAGAGAATATGTAGACTAAGCCAGAGACCATATTGTTCTAGATAGGACAGAGAATATGTAGACTAAGCCAGAAACCATATTGTTCTAGATAGGACAGAGAATATGTAGACCAAGCCAGAGACCATATTGTTCTAGATAGGACAGAGAATATGTAGGCCAAGCCAGAGACCATATTGTTCTAGATAGGACAGAGAACATGTAGACCTAGCCAGAGACCATATTGTTCTAGATAGGACAGAGAATATGTAGACTAAGCCAGAGACCATATTGTTCTAGATAGGACAGAGAACATGTAGACCAAGCCAGAGACCATATTGTTCTAGATAGGACAGAGAATATGTAGACCAAGCCAGAGACCATATTGTTCTAGATAGGACAGAGAACATGTAGACCAAGCCAGAGACCATATTGTTCTAGATAGGACAGAGAATATGAAGACCAAGCCAGAGACCATATTGTTCTGGATAGGACAGAGAATATGAAGACCAAGTCAGAGACCATATTGTTCTAGATAGGACAGAGAACATGTAGACCAAGCCAGAGACCATATTGTTCTAGATAAGACAGAGAATATGAAGATCAAGCCAGAGACCATATTGTTCTAGATAGGACAGAGAACATGTAGACCAAGCCAGAGACCATATTGTTCTAGATAGCACAGAGAATATGAAGACCAAGCCAGAGACCATATTGTTCTGGATAGGACAGAGAATATGAAGACCAAGTCAGAGACCATATTGTTCTAGATAGGACAGAGAACATGTAGACCAAGCCAGAGACCATATTGTTCTAGATAGGACAGAGAACATGTAGACCAAGCCAGAGACCATATTGTTCTAGATAGAACAGAGAATATGAAGACCAAGCCAGAGACCATATTGTTCTGGATAGGACAGAGAATATGAAGACCAAGTCAGAGACCATATTGTTCTAGATAGGACAGAGAACATGTAGACCAAGCCAGAGACCATATTGTTCTAGATAGGACAGAGAACATGTAGACCAAGCCAGAGACCATAATGTTCTAGATAGGACAGAGAATATGTAGGCCAAGCCAGAGACCATATTGTTCTAGATAGGACAGAGAATATGAAGACCTTGTCAGAGACCATATTGTTCTGGATAGGACAGAGAACATGTAGACCAAGCCAGAGACCATATTGTTCTAGATAGGACAGAGAACATGTAGACCAAGCCAGAGACCATATTGTTCTAGATAGGACAGAGAATATGAAGACCAAGCCAGAGACCATATTGTTCTGGATAGGACAGAGAATATGAAGACCAAGTCAGAGACCATATTGTTCTAGATAGGACAGAGAACATGTAAACCAAGCCAAAGACCATATTGTTCTAGATAGGACAGAGAACATGTAGACCAAGCCAGATACCATATTGTTCTAGATAGGACAGAGAATATGGAGACCAAGCCAGAGATCATATTGTTCTAGATAGGACAGAGATTATGAAGACCAAGCCAGAGACCATATTGTTCTAGATAGAACAGAGAATATGGAGACCAAGCCAGAGACCATATTGTTCTGGATAGGACAGAGAACATGTAGACCAAGCCAGAGACCATATTGTTCTAGATAGGACAGAGAACATGTAGACCAAACCAGAGACCATATTGTTCTAGATAGGACAGAGAACATGTAGGCCAAGCCAGAGACCATATTGTTCTAGATAGGACAGAGAACATGTAGACCAAGCCAGAGACCATAATGTTCTAGATAGGACAGAGAACATGTAGACCAAGCCAGAGACCATATTGTTCTAGATAGGACGGAGAATATGAAGACCAAGCCAGAGACCATATTGTTCTAGATAGGACAGAGAATATGAAGACCAAGCCAGAGACCATATTGTTCTAGATAGGACAGAGATTATGAAGACCAAGCCAGAGACCATATTGTTCTGGATAGGACAGAGAACATGTAGACCAAGCCAGAGACCATATTGTTCTAGATAGGACAGAGAACATGTAGACCAAGCCAGATACCATATTGTTCTAGATAGGACAGAGAACATGTAGGCCAAGCCAGAGACCATATTGTTCTAGATAGTACAGAGAACATGTAGACCAAGCCAGATACCATAATGTTCTAGATAGGACAGAGAACATGTAGACCAAGCCAGAGACCATATTGTTCTAGATAGGACAGAGAATATGAAGACCAAGCCAGAGACCATATTGTTCTAGATAGGACAGAGAATATGAAGACCAAGCCAGAGACCATATTGTTCTAGATAGGACAGAGAATATGTAGACTAAGCCAGAGACCATATTGTTCTAGATAGGACAGAGAACATGTAGACCAAGCCAGATACCATAATGTTCTAGATAGGACAGAGAACATGTAGACCAAGCCAGAAACCATATTGTTCTAGATAGGACAGAGAATATGAAGACCAAGCCAGAGACCATATTGTTCTAGATAGGACAGAGAATATGAAAACCAAGCCAGAGACCATATTGTTCTGGATAGAAAAGAGACCATATTGTTCTAGACAGGATGATAATGTTGTGTCCAGTGATCATAAAGCTAACATCAGGGTTCATACACCTTTTTTGTGAGAAAATTCCATGACTTTTCCAGGATTTTTTTAGTTTTTCCAGGACCAACTTTGAGCAAACTGTCAATGAGTATAAGTGAAATTTTGAGTAATCACATTATTTATCATGTTCTAACCTTTGTATATGAGTATATAAGAAATTATCCATCATAAACAGCACACTTGGTAGTCATTTATGCCAACGTGACCTGAACTATCATCAAAATGGAAGTGGCACGTTGGACAATGAGACAATTACAACCCTTTCAGTTTTCTATTTAAATTTATAACTTAATTCTAGTATATCTTGGATGTCCAGCTGTTTTTTTTTTAAGTTGTTGAATTAGAGATTCATCAAATAAGAGAACATATATATCTTCTTTTTTATCTTTCTTTTGATTGATTCCATCAAATATGGACGGATTCCAAAGACTACCAAGAGCATGATTCGGTTCTCCAAGGGCCATTTGTTTGCTATCATATCGTCTGAGAACATACTCTGAAAAACCTGTACAATGTCTGTATAACTTATGAAAGAAAAGTGGCTTTTTACCATGTTTAATGTCAAAATTATATCTCCACTTTTATGAAATCTGTTGTTGCCACAGACTCCTCCAATATTTTTTTTGTAGGCTGGACACTGGCTGGTTCCACTTGATTATTAACCCACACTGACAGTCTCAAACTGCTTTTTTTTATATTCAGAGTGCTTTGTTGACTAAATGTGACTTTTAAGTCCACTCTTCCTCCTATATTACTGATGTTAATATCCTTTATACACACATTACATGATGCAGCTTTAAATTTGCTCTGTATTTGAGACAGACCCTTATATTCTGGCTTTTCAAGCCATTTAATTTTAAAAGAAGAGTTTCCAGCCATTTTGTGGCAAAAACTACAACATGCTGTATTTGTATGTGGAAGCTGTCTTTTTTAAAATATGGAAATACACACTTCATAAGCGAGCTATATTATAAAATTGGTAGATGATTTATTTTTTGAAAAATCATAATGTTTAGTGTTCCTCTGGGCTCTTCTTCAAGGACAGTTTCACCCATATTCGAAAAATAAAATTCCTTTTGCTTTGCTCTCACTACTTCCCACATCCAACCATCTTTTTATATTCAGGGTTGTCTAACCACTTGATCTGAAAATGGCAGTTGCCTGACATTTTAAAAGCCAAAAGTACGTTTTCCAATATCTGGTTTCCTAACGGCAACACCGTTTAATGCAGGAAACTGTAGTACATTAGGAAACCAGTCTATACATCCGGTTGCATATTTTTACAAATAATTTTAAAGAAACAAACTTAAAATCCTTATTTTACATTTACCGCAACTGGTGCCTTGTTTCAAGTACATCTAAAGGAAACAGTTACGACAGAAATCGGGAGAATCTCTTAATTTTAGATGTTTGAATACATTTAATAAAGATTACAGCTCAAATAATAATTTTCCATGACTATTTAAGGACTTTTCGATAAAATACAGTTTTCCATGACTTTCAAAGGCCTTTATTTAACAAAATAAAAATCCATGACTTTTCCAGGATTCCATGACCCGTACGAACCTTGTAACATTCAGCAATAACTCAATGTGTTATATTCTACAGTGAAAATATAAAATGTTAATTTCATTCATTAGGCCATAATTAAAAATATGTTTGTTTGCCCGAACGTGGCCGACCCGAAAAAACAAGCCCGACCCAAATATTTTTTTGGCCAAAAAAAATCGTAACTTTTTTTTTATACTTCCGATCTGTCGGAAATTTTCCGGTTCCCTACGGTAAATTTGTTTTTAAAATTCTATATCATACCGATGTTTGAATAGTAAACTTGTAACACTTTCAAACGGCTTAGTGATCTAGTTCTTCTTCATTCGACTTCTCTCTGTGGTTATCTAGTCATTATTGTGAAATGGCAGACTACACGATTGCGTCGTCTGTCAATATTGAAACGGGAAACAAGATGAGGAATATTGTGTTGAATACATTATATCGCTTCAACAATAAACTAACATGGAAAAGGTTTTCGACAAAGTCGTATGTCCAGAGGAATTGACATTGAAAAAAATGGACCATGTGGCCGTTACTGTCTCTAACAAAACTGGTCACACGTTTCAACCAGATTACGAAGAGCCTAAAGAGCCTATCAAGTCGTACAGAAATTTGATCCCCAATTGAAATTTGTCACCTTTACCGTTCATAGAGACCTGGACGATGAGGATGTCAATTATAATATACATCCACCGCCGCCACTAAAGAGTGCTTTTCAAAATTCGTGCAATAAAGTCCCTGTAAAATTCAATGAGGAAGCACCAAGGTTTACAGGTGAGTTTTTTTTGTTAGGGTTTTGTAATGAGATTGTGTAAAGCTTCGTCACTAATAAATGAAGTTTGCCCACACACTTTCTCATTTTTCCCCCTCTATTTTTGACCTGGGAATTCGGGAAGGGGGGCTAATGAGAAATATGTGTTTACTAGGGGAAGTGTTTCCCAATTTTTTTTTTTTTGGAACAAATTTGAAAATTGTAAACATTAAGGCACATCAATATAGTCCACGATGTTAGACACCACTCAATATTCAATGGCTCTATATTTCTATATGTATGGTGCATTTGACACCAGTCTGCTTAAACACTCATATTTTTGTCATGTGTTTACAAGGGAAAGTACTATTTCACAACAAAACAATATAGGATTAAAGGCTTCTTTTCAGGAGTTCATGCATGTGTACACGGTGCCGATGCACTCACGCACACCTTATCTGCACCTTTCTGGGAAATGGTCATGTTAAGAAAACAAGATACATTAATTCTATCAGAATTATACATAAATGACCACTTTTGTGCTGTCAGAGCCATGAATGAGGTTCGAACTCACAACGTTAGTGGTGATAGGCACTGATAGTTGTAAATCCAACTACCATATGATCACGACCACCCCTAGATGACATATAAATGTGGTAAAAACAATAATCACTGTAATTGAAATTCTTCATCACACTCACAATATTATATCAGGAAGATGAATCAATTCTTAATAATAAAAAAAATAATTGCTGCAGTGTCAGTCACTACATTTTTTGTATATCTTCTGGTGAGGTATGAACATAATGTACAAGATGCAATTAATATTTTTTGGACTGCTTATTTTTGCCTTGGAATTTCAACTGCCTTTTCACTTCCAGATCTGATAATTATTTTGCTATTTCAGGTCACATCCTTCAAGGAAAGTTTTTTTTCTTTTATTAAAGTACAAATCAACGGTCAGTCACTCACCAATTGAGTGGGCCTACTATGCTTCTGGCATTGGAAAGCCAGATTTGTGTTGTTATTGTGCTGCAGAAGGAATTCAACAGGACAATGACCTGTAGAAGAAGTACTGAGTTGTCCTGCCTTTGTGTCAAGTCTGTACGAGGGCAAAAAAAGCCAATACTTAAACGAAATCCTATCAAAAACTGACAAAACATGAACTTGATGTTGCATAATTGTTTCTAGTCATATTTGTTGAATAAATTTTGAACCTGATAAGGTGTCTTTTCTAGAAAACAACAAATGTTTTAACTTTATTCTGAAAAAAAAAAGAAAAAAAAGAATTTACCTACCTACCTTACCCATACCTAAATCTGTGGGTCGGGTTTGGGCAAACTGAACATTTTTTAATGGTGGCCTTAGGTAACTATCTCGGTGTTATACGGTCTAGTAGAATTTCTGCAGGCTAGAAGATATTTTTTGTCTACTAGCCGTGCTGACTAGTACAAATTATAGTTTAAAATCTCTGTGTATTCATAGCAATAATTAATATTTATGACATCTCTTTATCCTGACAACCAAGTTCAATTTGTCCCAAATTCTTTCAAAAAATAATTTAAAATTATCGGTCCAGGTCAAATAAATTGTGTTGGTAGTGTTATATATAATATGTATTAGAAGTTCTTGATATCAAGTTAGAGTTATGCTTTGTTTGTGTTTGACAAGTACACAGCTTTAGACTGTTTTGTAACAAAAAGATGTACCTACAGGTACATATTCTTTTAAATATTCTCTCATTGAATTCTTCAGAAAATTATTTCATCAAATTCCTGGAGCAATATGTTCATCTGCTTATGTGCTATATTTTAGGTTGAAAGATATAAAAGAGATCACTTAAAAATATTGAAGTGGTTTTTATGACGACTGCAGACAATGGTGTGCAACATATGACATATAGTTAATCCTAAAGGGCAATAACTTATTACAAATATTCCAATCATATGATATAGTTAATCGTAAAGGGGAATAAGATTTTAGAAATTTCAGCCAATCAGAAAGCATAATTGGCCTCAAAGCCATTTTGTATTTACTAATGAATTGAAAATCATACAAAATGTTGAGAATCATAAAAGTAGCATTTCTACCAAGTTTGGTTTTTGAGTATAAGAAAATGTGAAAAGCTAACAGCTGAAAAGTCATTACAATAACTCACATAAATATTTGGTGAGTTAACAACCTATATACAGCCAAGGTTAAATGAAATTAGTACAAATAGTATGGAAATTAATTTAAAGCTGTAACAATTCACTATTTTAGTTTATTGGAAAACAATAATCTATATTTAAATGGAAAATATACAAAATAAAACAAAGTAAATTAAAATACAAGCTACCCTGCCTGTACTCTTGATTAACATTCCAAGCACATACTCATCAAGCTATTGGTAAATCAAACTGTCTTCCACGTTCAGACAGAAGGTTTCAGTTGGTAAATAAATAATACCAATTTTACTCATGTAGATAGAAAAAGGATAATCCCCGACATTTAAATTAAAATTTCTCATTAACAAAATGCACTTCTAAAGGGCAGTACATACTTTAAATTAGTTTGTTTTTCTAGTCAAAATATTCAAATTGAATTTTATGAGAACACTTCGATATAAAAGAATAACAACATTTTCAATTTGTTAAACAAATTGTATTCTGTTGACCTTAAATGACTTATAATCTTATGATATTAGAGAAATCAATATTAAATGACTTATAATCTTACGATATTAGAGAAATTAATATTAAATAAAATATTTTATGGGTAATGTTTTATTGCTACAATACAATTTAAAATTTTATAAAAACATCATAAAAATCATCTGATTTTTCCAAAGAGGCTCAGTAAGGGTTATGGTGTTTAATGCCACTTTCAACAATATTTCAGCTATATCATGGAGGTAAGTTTATAGTAGGAAGAAGCCAGAATAAACACGAGAAAACAACACCACGATACATCACCTCAAATCTAGGGGCTTTGGTAAATTCATTAAAAACTTCAAGATGGCAATGCCACAATACAAGGAGCTTTAGATAAATATTCATTAAAGCATTAACCAAAGAACAATACCTCAAAACAGAACAAATCAAGGAGCTTAAGGCCATATTCATTATAATACAGCCTTTCAAGGAACACAAAACCAGCTCATTTTTAAGCATCATGAAAGGGACATAGAAGATAAATATTTAAAAAAGAGGTTCTCATAAAAATATAGTTTCAATAAAATCTAAAAACAGAAAATACATAAATACAATTATGATGATGTGTTGGTATATAACCACTCAATAAGAATGTTTACAATGATATAAATATAGGTAGAAAGTTACTTACAGTTTACGTAATATCATCCTCATCATGGCGTCGGGTCCAATCTGGGCTAACGTCAGTAGAATGTCTTGTAACTCTTCTTCAGCTTGCCTTTTCTCGTTATGTGATGGCACTGTACCAACTCCTTGGTCGTCTTGACGAAATCGGTAAAATAAGTATTTATCCTTAAACTGATGCTCATGACATACTGTAAATAACAAAATAACAGACTGATATAACTTTAGTATGAGACCACCAGACAAAAACCTTCAGTCTGTAAACACTTCACTTCTATATCTTAGTATGAGACCACAAGACAAAAACCTTCTGTAAAACACTTCACTTTTATATCTTAGTATGAGATCACAAGACAAAAACCTTCTGTAAAATACTTCACTTCTATATCTTAGTATGAGATCACAAGACAAAAACCTTCTGTAAAACACTTCACTTCTATATCTTAGTATGAGATCACAAGACAAAAACCTTCTGTAAAAGACTTCACTTCTATATCTTAGTATGAGATCACAAGACAAAAACCTTCAGTCTGTAAACACTTCACTTCTATATCTTAGTATGAGACGACAAGACAAAAACCTTCTGTAAAACACTTCACTTCTATATCTTAGTATGAGACGACAAGACAAAAACCTTCTGTAAAACACTTCACTTCTATATCTTAGTATGAGATCACAAGACAAAAACCTTCAGTCTATAAACACTTCACTTCTATATCTTAGTATGAGACCACAAGACAAAAACCTTCTGTAAACACTTCACTTCTATATCTTAGTATGAGACGACAAGACAAAAACCTTCTGTAAAACACTTCACTTCTATATCTTAGTATGAGATCACAAGACAAAAACCTTCTGTAAACACTTCACTTCTATATCTTAGTATGAGATCACAAGACAAAAACCTTCTGTAAACACTTCACTTCTATATCTTAGTATGAGACCACAAGACAAAAACCTTCAGTCTGTAAACACTTCACTTCTATATCTTAGTATGAGATCACAAGACAAAAACCTTCAGTCTGTAAACACTTCACTTCTATATCTTAGTATGAGATCACAAGACAAAAACCTTCAGTCTGTAAACACTTCACTTCTATATCTTAGTATGAGATCACAAGACAAAAACCTTCTGTAAAACACTTCACTTCTATATCTTAGTATGAGATCACAAGACAAAAACCTTCAGTCTGTAAACACTTCACTTCTATATCTTAGTATGAGATCACAAGACAAAAACCTTCAGTCTGTAAACACTTCACTTCTATATCTTAGTATGAGATCACAAGACAAAAACCTTCTGTAAAACACTTCACTTCTATATCTTAGTATGAGATCACAAGACAAAAACCTTCAGTCTGTAAACACTTCACTTCTATATCTTAGTATGAGATCACAAGACAAAAACCTTCAGTCTGTAAACACTTCACTTCTATATCTTAGTATGAGATCACAAGACAAAAACCTTCAGTCTGTAAACACTTCACTTCTATATCTTAGTATCAGATCACAAGACAAAAACCTTCTGTAAAACACTTCACTTCTATATCTTAGTATGAGATCACAAGACAAAAACCTTCAGTCTATAAACACTTCACTTCTATATCTTAGTATGAGACCACAAGACAAAAACCTTCTGTAAAATACTTCACTTCTATATCTTAGTATGAGATCACAAGACAAAAACCTTCTGTAAAACACTTCACTTCTATATCTTAGTATGAGATCACAAGACAAAAACCTTCTGTAAAAGACTTCACTTCTATATCTTAGTATGAGATCACAAGACAAAAACCTTCAGTCTGTAAACACTTCACTTCTATATCTTAGTATGAGACGACAAGACAAAAACCTTCTGTAAAACACTTCACTTCTATATCTTAGTATGAGACGACAAGACAAAAACCTTCTGTAAAACACTTCACTTCTATATCTTAGTATGAGATCACAAGACAAAAACCTTCAGTCTATAAACACTTCACTTCTATATCTTAGTATGAGACCACAAGACAAAAACCTTCTGTAAACACTTCACTTCTATATCTTAGTATGAGACGACAAGACAAAAACCTTCTGTAAAACACTTCACTTCTATATCTTAGTATGAGATCACAAGACAAAAACCTTCTGTAAACACTTCACTTCTATATCTTAGTATGAGATCACAAGACAAAAACCTTCTGTAAACACTTCACTTCTATATCTTAGTATGAGACCACAAGACAAAAACCTTCAGTCTGTAAACACTTCACTTCTATATCTTAGTATGAGATCACAAGACAAAAACCTTCAGTCTGTAAACACTTCACTTCTATATCTTAGTATGAGATCACAAGACAAAAACCTTCAGTCTGTAAACACTTCACTTCTATATCTTAGTATGAGATCACAAGACAAAAACCTTCTGTAAAACACTTCACTTCTATATCTTAGTATGAGATCACAAGACAAAAACCTTCAGTCTGTAAACACTTCACTTCTATATCTTAGTATGAGATCACAAGACAAAAACCTTCAGTCTGTAAACACTTCACTTCTATATCTTAGTATGAGATCACAAGACAAAAACCTTCTGTAAAACACTTCACTTCTATATCTTAGTATGAGATCACAAGACAAAAACCTTCAGTCTGTAAACACTTCACTTCTATATCTTAGTATGAGATCACAAGACAAAAACCTTCAGTCTGTAAACACTTCACTTCTATATCTTAGTATCAGATCACAAGACAAAAACCTTCTGTAAAACACTTCACTTCTATATCTTAGTATGAGATCACAAGACAAAAACCTTCTGTAAAATACTTCACTTCTATATCTTAGTATGAGATCACAAGACAAAAACCTTCTGTAAAACACTTCACTTCTATATCTTAGTATGAGATCACAAGACAAAAACCTTCTGTAAAAGACTTCACTTCTATATCTTAGTATGAGATCACAAGACAAAAACCTTCAGTCTGTAAACACTTCACTTCTATATCTTAGTATGAGACGACAAGACAAAAACCTTCTGTAAAACACTTCACTTCTATATCTTAGTATGAGATCACAAGACAAAAACCTTCAGTCTATAAACACTTCACTTCTATATCTTAGTATGAGACGACAAGACAAAAACCTTCTGTAAAACACTTCACTTCTATATCTTAGTATGAGATCACAAGACAAAAACCTTCTGTAAACACTTCACTTCTATATCTTAGTATGAGATCACAAGACAAAAACCTTCTGTAAACACTTCACTTCTATATCTTAGTATGAGACCACAAGACAAAAACCTTCAGTCTGTAAACACTTCACTTCTATATCTTAGTATGAGATCACAAGACAAAAACCTTCAGTCTGTAAACACTTCACTTCTATATCTTAGTATGAGATCACAAGACAAAAACCTTCAGTCTGTAAACACTTCACTTCTATATCTTAGTATGAGATCACAAGACAAAAACCTTCTGTAAAACACTTCACTTCTATATCTTAGTATGAGATCACAAGACAAAAACCTTCAGTCTGTAAACACTTCACTTCTATATCTTAGTATGAGATCACAAGACAAAAACCTTCAGTCTGTAAACACTTCACTTCTATATCTTAGTATCAGATCACAAGACAAAAACCTTCAGTCTGTAAACACTTCACTTCTATATCTTAGTATCAGATCACAAGACAAAAACCTTCTGTAAAACACTTCACTTCTATATCTTAGTATGAGATCACAAGACAAAAACCTTCTGTAAAATACTTCACTTCTATATCTTAGTATGAGATCACAAGACAAAAACCTTCTGTAAAACACTTCACTTCTATATCTTAGTATGAGATCACAAGACAAAAACCTTCTGTAAAAGACTTCACTTCTATATCTTAGTATGAGATCACAAGACAAAAACCTTCAGTCTGTAAACACTTCACTTCTATATCTTAGTATGAGACGACAAGACAAAAACCTTCTGTAAAACACTTCAATTCTATATCTTAGTATGAGACGACAAGACAAAAACCTTCTGTAAAACACTTCACTTCTATATCTTAGTATGAGATCACAAGACAAAAACCTTCAGTCTATAAACACTTCACTTCTATATCTTAGTATGAGACCACAAGACAAAAACCTTCTGTAAACACTTCACTTCTATATCTTAGTATGAGACGACAAGACAAAAACCTTCTGTAAAACACTTCACTTCTATATCTTAGTATGAGATCACAAGACAAAAACCTTCTGTAAACACTTCACTTCTATATCTTAGTATGAGATCACAAGACAAAAACCTTCTGTAAACACTTCACTTCTATATCTTAGTATGAGACCACAAGACAAAAACCTTCAGTCTGTAAACACTTCACTTCTATATCTTAGTATGAGATCACAAGACAAAAACCTTCAGTCTGTAAACACTTCACTTCTATATCTTAGTATGAGATCACAAGACAAAAACCTTCAGTCTGTAAACACTTCACTTCTATATCTTAGTATGAGATCACAAGACAAAAACCTTCTGTAAAACACTTCACTTCTATATCTTAGTATGAGATCACAAGACAAAAACCTTCAGTCTGTAAACACTTCACTTCTATATCTTAGTATGAGATCACAAGACAAAAACCTTCAGTCTGTAAACACTTCACTTCTATATCTTAGTATGAGATCACAAGACAAAAACCTTCTGTAAAACACTTCACTTCTATATCTTAGTATGAGATCACAAGACAAAAACCTTCAGTCTGTAAACACTTCACTTCTATATCTTAGTATGAGATCACAAGACAAAAACCTTCAGTCTGTAAACACTTCACTTCTATATCTTAGTATGAGATCACAAGACAAAAACCTTCAGTCTGTAAACACTTCACTTCTATATCTTAGTATGAGATCACAAGACAAAAACCTTCTGTAAAACACTTCACTTCTATATCTTAGTATGAGATCACAAGACAAAAACCTTCTGTAAAACACTTCACTTCTATATCTTAGTATGAGATCACAAGACAAAAACCTTCTGTAAAACACTTCACTTCTATATCTTAGTATGAGATCACAAGACAAAAACCTTCAGTCTGTAAACACTTCACTTCTATATCTTAGTATGAGATCACAAGACAAAAACCTTCAGTCTGTAAACACTTCACTTCTACATCTTAGTATGAGATCACAAGACAAAAACCTTCAGTCTGTAAACACTTCACTTCTATATCTTAGTATGAGATCACAAGACAAAAAATTTCAGTCTGTAAACACTTCTATATCTGTACAAACAAAGACAGTTTTTATGGAGCGTTATATAGGCTTCAATCACTGACTCTGCATTTCATTGCCTTGAAAATGTTTTAAATTATAATAACAAAGATAACAGTAGCCTATAAAATATCATTGCTGGGTATATGTATACATTATTTAAAATCTTACCAAGAATGTTTTAGAGAGGTAAACCATTATATTATTCATTAGTTGTGATATTGAATATATAGCAAATAGTTCATGGCACTGAGGGTCATATGGCAGTATATGGACGGTCCATATACTGCCATATGACCCGAAGTGACATGAACTATTTGCTATATTATACTTTTTATCCTCCTAAAATAATGTAGGTACCTGGCCGGTCCATATACAAAAATAGTCACCGGCTGCGCTAACAAAAACAAATAGGGAAAATAAAATCGTAAAGTGTAATATATGCTTATATTTAAACTTTAATCAAAATGATGTGTCTAAAGCATTGTTCTTACCCTAATACCTAGGTCAAGTGTTAATGTTTCCAGACCCTTACCCATGAGTTTATTCAGAGGTTCATTATATCTATCCAGGCTTTCCTCACCCAATAAGTCTGAGTCACAAAATAGCTTAAGAATTAATGAAAGTGATGACATACATCAATAACTCAACTCTAAAACTGTCTTAAATAACACAATCATATTTAAAACAAATACTATATTTAGACACACCAGTAAGAGGTGGCTTGTGGTTTTGCACATATGATAACTTTATACAGATAATGTTTTTTATGTTTGTATGTGCCCTATGCTGTACAAACTAAACCAATTAGATACTATGGTATAATTTGGCTGGATTTTGTCAAAAGAAACTAATAACTAAAACATAGGACTGAATTCTGAGTTTACTCAAATTTAAGCTAGTTTATTCTAGAATTTTTTCCTTGAGATATTAGACCCTGAAAGATTAATCAATATTGTGTTACTATACCAAGTACTTAACACACTGATACAGGGCTGTCTTAACAGCATTATAGGCACCTGGTCAAAGCAGTACACTGGGGTCCCTAACTACACAAATATTCACAGAAATGAAACTGTAAATGTCAATAAAATTAAACATATATTTATTGTATTGGTACTTCCAACAAAATTACTTTAAATATTAACAAGAACTGTGAGTGATCTCACTGAGTGATACACCCCGCTTGCAATACTATGATGTTCAAACTTTGGAATACAGGTATATTAGCAAGTTACCTATGTAAAATGAACAGATATGGAGTTGTGTCAAGGAGACAACATCCCATCTCCAAAATAAACTAACCAAGAACATACATCTAGGGGTCGCCACAAGTACACGACCCCCCTTTTCGTGAAAGTATATGTTGAATTATCTCCCCTTCTAAATTTTAGACAGCAACGGTACTCCTTCATGCACATCTGCAGGTTGTGTAAAGTTTCATAAAAATTCAATAAGCAGTTTAGTAGGAGTTGCGCTTACAAGGTACATGCCCACCCCCCCTTTTCGTGAAAGTATAAGTTGAATTATCTTCCCTTTTAAATATTGGACAGCAACCATATTCCTTCATGCACATCTGCAGGTAGTGTACTACAACTGTGTAAAGTTTCACAAAACTCCAATTAGCCGATTAGGAGGAGTTGCGCTTACAAGGTACATGACCCCCCTTTTCGTGAAAGTATAAGTTGAATTATCTCCCCTTTTAAATTTTGGACAGCAACCATATTCCTTTATGCACATCTGCAGGTAGTGTACTACAAATGTGTAAAGTTTCATAAAAATCCAATAAGTGGTTTAGGAGGAGTTGCGCTTACAAGGTACATGGACGGACGGAGAGGGTCATTCCTACATACCCCCCCCCAAACTTTGTTTGCGGGGGGTATAACAATATGCCGTACACATCATACATAGATTAGTATGGGGCCCCGGGCAATTGTCCAGTGTGCCCATGCGTTAAGACGGCACTGCACTGATAGAATTATTGAAAAGATGACAATTATACACATAATTTACTTCCTGGACTAAACAATGTTTAAGAATAGAGGAAACAACAGTTAAATTTTTGACCAGGAAAATTAGTGTAAAAAACCCCCCAAAAAGCCAAGATCAAATTACAAATATGATTATTTACTTGTAGTGAGTAAAATTTGGGTATTAAATTTCCCAATCCAGCTTAAAAATGCACCCTCCCTTCTTCTACACATTCCTCACCATTACATTAATCTACTTTTACTATTAATTAAGAGAAATCATAATATCTATATTACATTTTAGATCAACATCTCAATCTACTGATGGTAATTTGTAGTCCATTATCAAGGTATGAAAATCTATCCTACTAATAACATATATTATTTAATAAGTAACCTTTAACCTATTTTTGTCACAAGGGATTTCATGGCAAAATGTCTTGTTATTTATTTGTAAATCATGGATGTCTATTACATCCATCAACCTGACTGACTCCACCATAAAAAAGTATACTATTACACCACTTGGGAATTTCTTTTCACTAATTAACTATTTCAGAAACAATAACTTTGGAAAACAGCAAACTAACAACTTTTGACAGAGGACTAATAACACTCTTTCTCTCCTTAATGTAGATTCACCATATTATCTGAACTATAAGTCTACTGGGATTACAATGTGGATTATAATCTATGTGGACTAAGTCTACTGGGATTACAATGTGGATTATAATCTATGTGGACTATAAGTCTACTGGGATTACAATGTGGACTACACATCTGTGGACATATGTCAATGTTAGCTACAGGTCTCTGTGGATTACACATCCATGTGACTACATGTCTATCTGGACTATAGATCTATGTGGACTACAAATCTGTGAACATAGGTCTATGTTAGCTACAGGTCTCTGTGGATTATACATCCATGTGGACTACATGTCTATCTGGACTATAGATCTATGTGGATTACAAATCTGTGGACATTGGTCTGTTAGCTACAGGTCTCTGTGGATTATACATCCATGTGGACTACATGTCTATCTGGACTATAGATCTATGTGGACTATAGGTCTATGTCGACTCCAAGTCTATGTGGACCTTATTTCTATATGGACTGTTAGTCTCTGTAGATTACAAGTCTATGTGGACTACTCAACTCTGTAGACTACAAGTGTATGTGGTTTATAAGTCTGTGGAGAATTAGTCTCTGGACTACAAGTCTTTGTGGACAATAAGTAAATGTGGACTGTAGATCTATAAATCTGTTGTCTACAAACCTATGTGGACTACAAATCTCTGTGGAATAAAAGCATCTCTGGACTACAAGTATCGGTGGATTATAAGTATATGTGATCTAAAAGTTTCTATGGACAATAGGTCTATGTGGATTATAAATCTATGTGCACTATTGGTTTGCTTGACATATTTTCCATGGACTCAATAGGGAGAGAAACGCTTCAACAATAACCTGTTATTGAAAATTTTTACAGACACCACCAGGGAAGGTCCCTACAGACAGCTTTACTGAAATAAATACAGCTTTTGCTCCCTTTTTAACCTCACTACTTTTGCTTTTCTAATAAATATTCTGTCTCCAACATATGTGTATATAATCTATTTTTGACTATTATTTTTATAATATTGTAAATTATATATCAAATATGCAAATTCATGATAATCAACAACAAAAATTCAAAATATAATATTATACAGTATTACATTTCATAGTCTATAATTCTCCTTACCTTAAACCCAATTTTTCACTGATAAGATATTAAAGTCCCAGTTTTTACAATGCTTAATGCACTAAAGATTACAAAATTAGTCAAACAAACTACAGGTGCTATAAGTTGACTTTTGGTTCCATATATCACCAATAAATACAAAACTTGTGTAAAGTTTGCATGAACAATTCTAAAATCAAGATCAAGTTCAAACACTTGTGAGAAAATACTTTTTTTTTTACAGAAAATTAGATGATCTAAGATGGCTTTTCTTTTTCATCTGGTAAAGTATGTCACAATAATATTAAAAACTGGCCACACATATTCATAACTAATTTATTTGTTAAAAAATCTTGAAAATAGGGTACTGAGGTGAATAAAGAAAATGTGAAAGAATTTGTATAGAGAGTGTTTATCACCTGTGAAGGTATAGATTTAGTTACAGTAACATAGAGTATCCTATAGTTTCATTTCTATTGTTGGTCAATCAACCAAAACCATGTTAACGCCCTGTTCAAAACTTTTTTTTGGCTTTGCTCACTTATTAATCCTGTATCCTCCTACAGAAATAGTTACTTAATTTTTACATTTTAATTCTAAAGTTTTGAAAAGTATCAAATTTGTCTTTTGTTGAGTATTTTCTGAATAAAATAAATAATAAAATCCATTTCTTCATTCAAACATTTTGACCATGAAGAAAAGTAATTTCTTACACCGGTATTATCTAAAAAATTTGCATTGGCTGACATCTACAATTTCTAATTTTTAATAATAAAAAAACACCTATATTTTAGAGGGTCATATAAAGCACATTTCTATCATGAAACAATTCTATGTGAATTCTGAGAAGAAGATTTTTGAATTTTCAGCCAATCAGAATGCATAAATGGACTAATAACCATCTTGAAATAAAATATCATTTAAATGATGAAAACAACACAGGTAACATTTATGCTATGCTTGGCTTCAGTTTACCAGTGGTTTGTGAAAGTAGATTGAAATAATAAAGCTAACAGACACGTAATATTATGAGGTCACCATTGACAATGAAGATGGATGCAAAGCGATGACAATACCTCACATGGAACTTGGGTCGAGGAGATATGAAAATCAATAATTACATGTATACAGCCATATTCATAATCTCTTATGATTATTTATTAATGATCTGTAACCTTACAGAGAGGTATGCAGTGTTCACTTGTTGTGAATGTACATCAACATGTACTTGAATCTCATATTTTTTCATCTGGGCTGTCAAATATGAATTTACATTGGGTGGATGTGGACTTCATAAACATAAATTTTAAATTACTTAAACACAATTAAAATTTTCCATGCTTTTGATTTTAAACATGACAGAAACGATTATAAGCGATGCATTTTCATATAGTGAAAATGTATAAAGATAAAGAAGTCAAGAAAAATGTCAAAAATATTTTTTTTATCAATGTGTGACGTAAAAGTGTTTTTGACATTTACATTCACTGAATATGGTACTGTTTTGACAACTATTTTACCTATTTTGTTCCTGTATTTAAATACAGTTATAGTGACACCCGAAGCCTTTGAACCATAATGAGAGTGGGAGGTTTGGCACTTTAAAATCTGATTCAACCCACCATTTCTTTAGAAATGCCTGTACCAAGTCAGGGTCATTACGGTTTTCACAGTTTTAAGGTTGTTGACTGATTTTGTCTGTTTATATAATTATGAGTTTTGACTTTCCCTTTGTAAGATTGCTCGGAGTTCGGTAATTTTGTTATTACCCTTATGTATCAAGGTCACTGACCTCCACACACTATTTATTGTATTTATCTGGAGACATATTAGTATGAAATCTAACTTATAATTGTTTACACAGTTTATATCTCTCAAGTTTGAACAATTTAAATGATTTAAAACTTACCATTAAATTTATTCATGTCTGTCAATATTTCTGAGATTTTTTAAACTTTTACTAGTAAGATTATGAAGAATCTTCAAATAATATATTATGTATTATTCTGATACAATATATTTTTTGAAGATATTTTCCCATAAGGTCATTAAACTAGGTGCTGAGTGAAGACATCTTGAATTTCTCATCAACACTAACAACATGAACTTTATAAAGAATTATCCAATGAAAAAAAAACCATGTACAGTTAGGATTCAATCATGTTTATGATTTTGTATTTTTTTCTTTCTACCAATTTTTTTTACAGAAGAATGTTTTAAAAACATAAATAAACACTGAATAGACTGTTTTGGAAATATAAAGTTATTAGCCTGAGGTTATACAGAAGTGCTTCAGGGTGGTACAATCTCAATGCCTCAGGTTATACAGAAGTGCTTCAGGGTGGTACAATCTCAATGCCTCAGGTTATACAGAAGTGCTTCAGGGTGGTACAATCTGAATACCTCAGGTTATACAGAAGTGCTTCAGGGTGGTACAATCTCAATGCCTCAGGTTATACAGAAGTGCTTCAGAGTTCAGGGTGGTACAATCTGAATACCTCAGGTTATACAGAAGTGCTTCAGGGTGGTACAATCTGAATGCCTGAGGTTATACAGAAGTGCTTCAGGGTGGTACAATCTGAATGTCTGAGGTTATACAGAAGTGCTTCAGGGTGGTACAATCTGAATGCCTGAGGTTATACAGAAGTGCTTCAGGGTGGTACAATCTGAATGCCTGAGGTTATACAAAAGTGCTTCAGGGTGGTACAATCTGAATGCCTGAGGTTATACAGAAGTGCTTCAGGGTGGTACAATCTGAATACCTCAGGTTATACAGAAGTGCTTCAGGGTGGTACAATCTGAATGCCTGAGGTTATACAGAAGTGCTTCAGGGTGGTACAATCTGAATGCCTGAGGTTATACAGAAGTGCTTCAGGGTGGTACAATCTGAATGCTTGAGGTTATACAGAAGTGCTTCAGGGTGGTACAATCTGAATGCCTCAGGTTATACAGAAGTGCTTCAGGGTGGTACAATCTGAATACCTCAGGTTATACAGAAGTGCTTCAGGGTGGTACAATCTGAATGCCTGAGGTTATACAGAAGTGCTTCAGGGTGGTACAATCTGAATGCCTGAGGTTATACAGAAGTGCTTCAGGGTGGTACAATCTGAATGCCTGAGGTTATACAGAAGTGCTTCAGGGTGGTACAATCTGAATGCCTGAGGTTATACAGAAGTGCTTCAGAGTTCAGGGTGGTACAATCTGAATACCTCAGGTTATACAGAAGTGCTTCAGAGTTCAGGGTGGTACAATCTGAATACCTCAGGTTATACAGAAGTGCTTCAGGGTGGTACAATCTGAATGCCTGAGGTTATACAGAAGTGCTTCAGGGTGGTACAATCTGAATGCCTGAGGTTATACAGAAGTGCTTCAGGGTGGTACAATCTGAATGCCTGAGGTTATACAGAAGTGCTTCAGGGTGGTACAATCTGAATACCTCAGGTTATACAGAAGTGCTTCAGGGTGGTACAATCGGAATGCCTGAGGTTATACAGAAGTGCTTCAGGGTGGTACAATCTGAATGCCTGAGGTTATACAGAAGTGCTTCAGGGTGGTACAATCTGAATGCCTGAGGTTATACAGAAGTGCTTCAGGGTGGTACAATCTGAATGCCTGAGGTTATACAGAAGTGCTTCAGGGTGGTACAATCTGAATGCCTGAGGTTATACAGAAGTGCTTCAGGGTGGTACAATCTGAATGCCTGAGGCTATACAGAAGTGCTTCAGGGTGGTACAATCTGAATGCCTGAGGTTATACAGAAGTGCTTCAGGGTGGTACAATCTGAATGCCTGAGGTTATACAGAAGTGCTTCAGGGTGGTACAATCTGAATGCCTCAGGTTATACAGAAGTGCTTCAGGGTGGTACAATCTGAATGCCTGAGGTTATACAGAAGTGCTTCAGGGTGGTACAATCTGAATGCCTGAGGTTATACAGAAGTGCTTCAGGGTGGTACAATCTGAATACCTCAGGTTATACAGAAGTGCTTCAGAGTTCAGGGTGGTACAATCTGAATACCTCAGGTTATACAGAAGTGCTTCAGGGTGGTACAATCTCAATGCCTCAGGTTATACAGAAGTGCTTCAGGGTGGTACAATCTGAATACCTGAGGTTATACAGAAGTGCTTCAGGGTGGTACAATCTGAATGCCTGAGGTTATACAGAAGTACTTCAGGGTGGTACAATCTGAATGCCTGAGGTTATACAGAAGTGCTTCAGGGTGGTACAATCTGAATGTCTGAGGTTATACAGAAGTGCTTCAGGGTGGTACAATCTGAATACCTCAGGTTATACAGAAGTGCTTCAGGGTGGTACAATCTGAATACCCATGAGTAGACATGTAGATAACTGATAATACCACTGATATATAGCAGCAATGGCATAAAAACCACAAGAGGATCATAGCAAGAACATTTATATAAGAAAACTTCTATCATAAAAAATATATCATACTTCCTCAGAAAGTATAATTGGTTCTTACAGCAATATTGAATGTTTTATTGTAATAATAATCACACAATTACCAAGTAACATTCTTCATGTTTGGTTCCTATTACGACCAACCAAGTAACATTCTTCATGTTTGGTTCCATTTAGTCTTTTGTAGTTCTATGAAGTATATTGAAATGTGAAAAGTCAGACAGAAGCAGTAAGTGATGTAAATAACTCATATGAGACACAATCTAATTAAACTTAGAGCTTTAATTACTCCTTTTTTATACATATTAGAAACATATTACTATATCATCAGCAATTAAAGATACAAAAATGTATAATTTTAATTAAAGTATATGTGATGCACAGGTAGTGAGAAGGAATGAAGTCAAGTTTGGATACATTTAATTATCTGTGGTAGTATGAGTTACTAAACAATAGTATCACAGTGACAAGGATGACACAACAGCTATCAGTTGTGCTATGTAAGTGACACAAGACAACAGATATCAGTTGTACTATGAGGGCGACACAAGACAACAGATATCAGTTGTACTATGTAGGTGACACAAGACAACAGATATCAGTTGTGGTATGTAGGTGACACAAGACAACAGATATCAGTTGTACTATGAGGGTGACACAAGACAACAGATATCAGTTGTGGTATGTAGGTGACACAAGACAACAGATATCAGTTGTACAATGAGGGCAACACAAGACAACAGATATCAGTTGTGCTATGAGGGTGACACAAGACAACAGATATCAGTTGTACAATGAGGGCAACACAAGACAACAGATATCAGTTGTGCTATGAGGGTGACACAAGACAACAGATATCAGTTGTGGTATGTAGGTGACACAAGACAACATATATCAGTTGTACTATGAGGGCAACACAAGACAACAGATATCAGTTGTGGTATGTAGGTGACACAAGACAACATATATCAGTTGTGCTATGAGGGCGACATAACAAGGGATTTCAGGAAATTGATACCAATTTGTTAGTCAAACATGTACTAAGAGGTCATCTATGGGACAAAGAAAAAGGGTCCTCTTAAAAGAAGTTCAATTGATATGAAATTTTCTATGAAAGGAAAAGGTGACCTTTTAGTATAGATGACTGCTTAATAGAGGTGACCACATGGGCACGTTTGGCAGTATATCTCATAAAATAGATACCAATATGTATTATCTTTGCATTTTCTAAAAATAATAACTGTTACCTCTCCTCGTAAACAATATGATTCTACAATTTCCTCCCTCCACACATGTACAAGAAAAATATACCCAATAGAAATATCATTTAATTCTTTAAGATTCCCTCCTCACACATATCTGTAAAACCCTACATTATTTCAAAGCTACCATATATTGAATTTACTAAACCAGTATTTATTCTAACCTGAACCTTGTATACAATTTTAAACTGTTATTTTATTAATTATTTTCTGACAAAAACAGAACTCTCATTATTTTATACTCTATACAGAAGACAATAAACTTACTAGAATATATGATCATACATAAAATATATCATAGCTTTGTGTCAATTCTAACTATAAATCTCTGAATCTTTTGTTGTTTAAAAGTTTCAACTTGACTGTTTTGATGACATTGTTGAGAGATTACATGTAATACTATAAATTTCTGATCAACTAAAACCATATGACATTTTCTCATAGGATATTAATAACTTCTTATTAATACAATTATAACAGAATTCTTTAATGCTGATGTGACAATCCAACCAATCAAACAAAACATAATATCAGGAATTCAAAAGAAGTATTATTTGTAATAGTTAACTAGGAGATATTTGAAAGAAAAAAACATTAGCCTTAAAGTGACAGTGTCTACGATTTTGTCAGACCTTTTAAATCAGATTTTTTTCTCCCAAACTTGAACAGATGTGAGTAAAAATTCATCTAAAACAACCAAAAACACTGAAAAGTGGTTTTCACGAAATTTTTCAGGGGAAACATGTACGCAAGCATATGTTGTTTACAAACTAAAATTGTTACAAAATGGCTAATAATTTGAGTTTTGATTGATAAATTGCATTCTTATAGGTAACTATGACTAATTTATCATTAAACATGTATGAATTATACATTTTAGTCTAAAGATAGGTTAAATAAACTACTTAGGGATCGTCTCAAAATGTGACAGTTTTTTTCAAATGAAGTTAGTTTCATCTGGCTCAGACCACCCACCCACCCCCTGCAAATGAAAGTGTGAACAAGATGAACTGTGAGCTAATGCTCACGTATGATACCCCCGCTCTTCGGCAAACAGGAAGTAGGAATCTGATGGGTCCAAAAACGCTTCCCACGATATGGAGTACCTATATGAAGCTTGTGACCAAATATCAGACCTCTGCCATCAATAGTTGCTGAGAACTAGTATTACTGTGAGCATGGCTCACTAAGATATACCCCCCACTCTCCACATCTGTCCAACCTATTTCCATAACCAAAACATTACTGATTGTTCCGACCAAAAATGAAAGGGATCTTCCTCTCTTCACCAGTAAGCTGCTGATAAAATTTCAAAACATTCTGAGAAACACTACTCAAGTTATCATACGACATAGGGTAAAAATCCTATTTTCCGTCATATCAAGTCCAATAACTCTGGAACGGCAAAAGTGAAAATCGTCAAAATTGAAAGGGATCCTCCTCTCTTCACCAGTAAACAGCTGATAAAATTATAAAAGATTCTAAGAAACACAACTCAAGTTATCGCACGACATAGGATTTGTCTACAGACGGACGGACGGACAGACAGACATGGTGAAACCAGCATACCCCCTACAACTTTGTTGTGGGGGTATAAAAATTGACGAAAAATGTGCATATATGTTCAATGTGTATAAAAACCTACTAAGTCGGCAAACAGGAAGTAGGAATCTGACGGGTCCAAAAATGCTTCCCACAATATGGCATACCTATATGAAGCTTGTGACCAAATATTAGATTCCTGTCATCAATAGTTGCTTAGAAAAATGAGCATATATGTTCAATGTGTATAAAAATCAACAAAGTCGGCAAACAGGAAGTAGGAATCTAATGGGTCCAAAAACGCTTCCCACGATATGGGGTACCTATATGAAGCTTGTGACCAAATATCAGATCTCTGCCATCAATAGTTGCTGAGAAAAATGTGACGAAAAATGTGCATATATGTTCAATGTGTATAAAAATCAACTAAGTTGGCAAACAGGATGTAGGAATCTGACGGGGCCAAAAACGCGACCCACAATATGGTATACCTATATGACGCTTGTGACCAAATATCAGATTTCTGCCATCAACAGTTACTGAGAAAAGTGCGACGAAAAATATCTTGGACGGATGGAAGGACAGAGGTAAAACAGTATACCTCCCTTCCCCTTCGGGGAGCGGGGGTATAAAAAAAGAATACCGATGTATTATAAACCAAACTCCACCTAAAAATATATAGGGTTTAGAACCATGTATTCTCCATATGCATGTCATGATAAAGGGTCTATCTATGAATAGTGTTGTCTGCACAAAACGTTTTTTACAGGGCACTGCCATGTTTAATCAATACAATAACAAAATACCGAAAGTGATCAATACAATCACAAACTATCGAAAGCCTAATTCTGCAACGCACACAAGAACAAAAACCCGCCATAAACATCATGGTATCTGTTGTTTATTCTCTTTGGTCAAAACTTGTTTAATACATTATAGTATTATTTTAAATTTGACAACAGTATAAAACGTTCCAAGAATGGAAAACATTATTTTTTTTAATTTGCAAAAGAAGACCGTTGCTTTTCATTGCGTATGATATTTAGTTGTACCGCAAACAGGAAACCAGAGCTGTGTACATATACACCCATTACTTATTCAGTACTAAAGAAACAGTACAATATACCGTACAGACTCGAAAGAAATTAAAACGATGTTCCATTAAATTTTATGCCATTTTTTAAGTGCATTTTTAAAGATTTATTGACAAATCTCAATGTGCGATTTTGTTTTTTTCCCAAACGTGACAGCTGAAAACCACCCATTTACCAAACGAAACTAACTTCGTTTGAAAAAAAACTGTCACATTTTGAGACGATCCCTTATGCATGTCTTTGTTTTGATAAATCTGGGTCAATGGGCCATGAATAATTCATGAGCTTGGCCAGCAGATCAGAAGTAGTTTGTTTAATTACATCTAATTAAGCAAATTTCTGTTTATCTGAGATGGTTATTTGATCATTTTATTGATTTATCTATCTTATTTTCAAGTTGTTGTCAAACTTAAAAATTATGAAAAATTGTAGACACTGTCACTTTAAAATACTGTTTAGTAATAGTTAATCAGATTTATCAAAGAAAACAAAATGTCTACCTGTCTAACAGCTGAAACAATTGCAAATAAAAACTAGAACTGTGAGTGACCTCACTGAGTGATACCCCCCACTTGCAATACTATGATGTTCAAACTTTGGAATACAGGTATATTAGCAAGTTACCTATGAAAATAGAACGAATATGGAGTAATGTCAAGGAGACAACATCTCATCTCCAAAATAAACTAACCAAGAACATACATCTAGGTCGCCACAAGGTCTTCAACAAAGTGGAATTGTTTAAAACCAATACGGTTTCATCAGTATACATGAGAATTACAACATTTCCTATCTTTTGTACAAGAGGATATAGGTCACATCAAATGTTATTGATTCAAAATTAATTATTTATTTTTGAGTAGTTTTTATATTGCAAATATCCAGATGTGAAAAGGTTAATTAAAATCTTATTTCATTCAGGAATAGTTACGCTTACATCACCTTCCAAATTTTTGACAGGAACCATATTCCTTCATGCACATCTGCAGGCAGTGTATTACAACTGTGTAAAGTTTCATTTAAATCCTATGAGCCGCTTAGGAGGAGTTGCGCTTACAAGCCCATCTCTCCATACAGAATGTATTTCAGAGTATAAGTTAAATTATCCCCCCCCCCCCCCCTTCCAAATTTTGGACAGCAACCATATTCCTTCATGCACATCTGCAGGTAGTGTATTACAACTGTGTAAAGTTTCATAAAAATCCAATAAGCTGTTTAGGAGGAGTTGCGCTTACAAGGTACATGCCCTCCTTCTTTTCGTGAAAGTACAAGTTGAATTATCTCCCCTTTCAAATTTTGGACAGCGACCATATTTCTTCATGCACATCTGCAGGTAGTGTACTACAACTGTGTAAAGTTTCACAAAAATCCAATAAGCCGTTTAGGAGGAGTTGCGCTTACAAGGTACTCGACCCCCCTTTTCGTGAAAGTATAAGTTGAATGATCTCCCCTTCTAAATTTTAGACAGTAACGGTATTCCTTCATGCAAATCTGCAGGTTGTGTACTACAACTGTGTAAAGTTTCATAAAAATTCAATAAGCAGTTTAGTAGGAGTTGCGCTTACAAGGTACATGCCCCTCCCCCTTTTCGTGAAAGAATAAGTTGAATTATCTCCCCTTTTAAATTTGGGACAGCAACCATATTCCTTCATGCATATCTGCAGGTAGTGTACTACAAATGTGTAAAGTTTCATAAAAATCCAATAAGTCGCTTAGGAGGAGTTGCGCTTACAAGGTACATGGACGGACGGACGGACGGTGATTTCTATATACCCCCCCAAACTTTGTTTGCGGGGGGTATAATTAGAGAAAACTGAAGGGGCAATCAATAATGGAAAATCCAGACACTGGCAAAGTTGGGGCAAGCAAGACACAGGATGAAGACGAAGAAAACAATCAAATGTAACACAATACAGAAAACTAAAAAGATGAACAACATCCAACAAAAGTCTGGTTACAGGAAACTAAAAAGATGAACAACAGTGACTCCAACAAAAGTCTGGTTACAGGAAACCAGTATGAACAACAGTGACTCCAACAAAAGTCTGGTTACAGGAAACTAAAAAGATGAACAACAGTGACTCCAACAAAAGTCTGGTTACAGGAAACTAAAAAGATGAACAACAGTGACTCCAACAAAAGTCTGGTTACAGGAAACTAAAAAGATGAACAACAGTGACTCCAACAAAAGTCTGGTTACAGGAAACCAGTATGAACAACAGTGACTCCAACAAAAGTCTAGTTACAGGAAACTAAAAAGATGAACAACAGTGACTCCAACAAAAGTCTGGTTACAGGAAACTAAAAAGATGAACAACAGTGACTCCAACAAAAGTCTGGTTACAGGAAACCAGTATGAACAACAGTGACTCCAACAAAAGTCTGGTTACAGGAAACTAAAAAGATGAACAACAGTGACTCCAACAAAAGTCTGGTTACAGGAAACTAAAAAGATGAACAACAGTGACTCCAACAAAAGTCTGGTTACAGGAAACTAAAAAGATGAACAACAGTGACTCCAACAAAAGTCTGGTTACAGGAAACCAGTATTTTTATCAGGATGGCCTGTCTGAATGCTTATATTCAAAACATTTCAAATAAAAATATCTTATTCATTATTAGTTTTAATCTAATAGTTTTACACCATTATTTTTAAAAGTTAGCAAAGAGCAGAATGAAATTAAAACATTATAAAAATTGAAATTTTATGTCAAAAGAAATACATACAGTCACAGATAATCCAGTGGCGATAAACACCAATCCAAACTACAGTCACAGATAATTTATCTTATGTAGTAAAATGTTACTATGTTCTTAGAATATCCAACAATATGCATAGTGATAAATATGGAAGTTTTAATATCATTTCAAGTTATTTTTTCTCGATTACAGCAGTAAAACCAATCAAAACACATTGCAACACCTGGGGATTAGACTCCTGAACATGTATAGTTCCTGACAAATGACAACAGATATGTATGATTTAGTATGCCTTTTCCTCAAGAGAAATCTTCTGATGAATTTTCTATGAAAAAATGAGAATTTTCACAACTTGGACTGAAATGTCATCATTTAAAATTGCTGCAAAATAATGGATTAAATTATTAATTCAATTAATATGATGGTTTCATGAAAAAGCAATAGTTGAAATTTTATCAGAAAGAAGCATGTCATTTATAGAAATTAACTTCTTTCTTTTCAGTAAAATATATTCTGCTAAACAACAGCCCATCCACAAATAGCATGGTAAGACTCAAGCAGGGTTTCTTGTTACTTGTGACCTGGGACATTTTGACCTTAATGAAATAATTTTTGCTTAAATTTGACCTATGACCTCATAAGAAAATCATCTAAATTTGGATTTACTTGTGACCTGTTCTCACTGAGGGGGACATTTCTTGAGCCTCCCATGAATAAAACTTGATTAGGTATCATATTTGTCCTCAAAATTTGACAGAAAATGAAATATATTTAAGGTAAAACCTTACCCTCAGAAACAATTATTGGTGAATACATAGGTAGTGCTTTTAAAAGTTTTAAAGCATGCGTGAAGTCTTAATTATTTTAGAAATTGTAGTTTTTTTATGAAATATGTAGGGGAAAATGGAAGTGTCAAAATCTTTTGTTCCATATCTGTATATGCCGTCTTTGTAAAAATGCTGTAGAAAAATTTGTCCTAAATAGTAAAGACTTGCTTTCCCAAAATGCTATATCTTTGTTGTAGGAATGTAGCTACTGAAATACTATCCCAATATCATATATCTTTGTACAGTCTGTGGACTTGCTTGCCCTAAAAGCAATAAAGGTACATTGTATAACTGAACCCATTTGTCCTTGGAAAATTTAATAAGCCTGTAAACTTCTGTACATCCCTGAAGTCAACTAGTAAGTTTTCTTGTCAACAAATTCTAATTTAATATCCATTTTTATTCAATATTTTTTTTACCTTGATTTAGTACATAATATATTAGTTAGCACCAATTTTGTCAATTTATCAGAAAACAGACAAAACAGTTTAATTTCCATATTTTAATACCTCAAGACATATTACAAGTCACAATATAAAATAAATGACATTATTTCTCTTTAATATCATATGGTTATTTCTAAATTGTAATTCCCATCGAGGGCTAAAGTGATAATACTTCATGGAACATTTCCTTTTCGGCTAAGATTTTTTTTTTTTTTTTTTTAAGGCATGGGATATATATTGATTTTCAATTTTAAACAAGATATGATTAAAATCTAACGATTATGAAGTCTCAAATCTCCCAAACTGGCCAATGACCAACAGGTTTAACAAATAAATCAAAAGCTACCTTTGAAATCGAACAATGTTGAATTTTTGCGGCATTGTGGTGTCCATTTTGAAAATGGAGAGCGGTAGAAATTTTTTGATGTCAGGAATCAATTCAGGTCATCATAATCTACCCACATATGAAATGTCGTTGAAATCGGACAATGTTGAATTTGTGTGGTATTGTGGCGACCATTTTGAAAATGGCGACCGGTAGAAATTTTTCAATGTCGGGAATCAATTCTGGACATCATTATGTACCCACATATTAAATTTTGATGATATCGGACAATGTTGAATTTTTGTGACCATTTTTAAAATGGCGACCGCTAGAAATTTTTCAATGTCGGGAATAAATTTGGGAGATCATAATCTACCCACATATGAAATGTCGTTGAAATCAAACAATGTTGAATTTGTGCGGTATTGTGGTGGCCATTTTGAAAATGGCGACCGCTAGAAATTTTTCAATGTCGGGAATAAATTTGGGAGATCATAATCTACCCACATATGAAATGTCGTTGAAATCGGACAATGTTGAATTTGTGCAGTATTGTGGTGGCCATTTTGAAAATGGCGACCACTAGAAATTTTTCAATGTCGGCAATCTATTCGGGACATCATAATCTACCTACAAATGAAATGTCGTTGAAATCGCACAATGTTGAATTTGTGTGGTATTGTGGGGGCCATTTTGAAATTGGTGACCGCTAGAAATTTTTCAATGTCGGGAATCTATTCGGGACATCATAGTCTACCCACATATGAAATGTCGTTGAAATCGGACAATGTTGAATTTGTGCGGTATTGTGGTGGCCATTTTGAAAATGGCGACTGCTAGAAATTGTACAATGTCGGGAATAAATTCAGGACATCATAATCTACCCACATATAAAATTTAGATGATATCGGACAATGTTGAACTTTTGCGGTATTGTGGTGGCCATTTTGAAAATGGCGATCGTCAGAAATTTTTCAATGTTGGGAATCAATTCGGCACATCATTATCTACCCACATATCAAATTTTGATGATATCGAACAATGTTGAATTTTTACCGCTCATTTTTTATGCCGTGTTTTGGCAGCCATTTTTAAAATTTTGTAAGGCATAATTGCTCCTCTAATGGTGACCTATCACTATGTCAAATTTTATGTCTCTATCATTATCCATTTAGAAGTTATCAACATTAATGTACAAAATTTCAACTTTCCCATAGGATTCTATAGTAACCCCCACCCCTTTGAACCTCTCAAAATATTACTTTGACCCCCTTTACCACAAAGCTGAAAACTTTAAGACCAACTAGAAACATATATCTATAACATCACCAAGTTTCATGAAATTCTGTCCAGTAGTTCCTGAGATCTGCCGTGGACAAGTTTATGTGCCAAAGAAAGAAAGGAGAAAGGAGAAAGGAGAAAGTGAAGAATAAGAATAAGAATAAATATTGGTTACTGTAACGCAGAGCGTTACAAATGTCCCCCAAACGAACAATACAAGTACTAGTGGTATGAATGAAGAATAGTGTGAGAACATAGCAAGAAATAATTAGAGTCCAGTTTTTGACTCTATCATGTCTATAGTAGGGCTTCTTTGTTATGTTACCCTACAATGTGCTACAATAAACTAGTAAGCAAAGCAAGAAAAAAATGGCTTCAATTGTCTGCCATCATCTACAACACCAGTAATGGAGACGTTAGAAGACTATATTATTAGCATGAAATCAAATGCAAAAGATGTTTGTAATACACTATTATATTAATAAGCAAATATTAGATAGCTATTTGCATACCAAGTCTAAAAAGATATGGTTGTTATTCACCTTTGTGTTAAATTGAGTGTGTTTTGCGGTTGCCATGGCAATGGCAGGCATTTTGAAATTTCCAAGCCTCAAAACCATTTATACACATGCCATACAACATTTCTATTAAGTTTCATCCAATTCCGAGCACTTTAAATTTTTCACGTTTTTTGTGGCAATGAAGGCCATTCTGAAATTTCTAAGCCTCAAAATTATGTGTACACATGTCAGACAAAATTTCTGTAAAGTTTCATCCAATTCCGAGCACCATAGCAAACCAACGATGAATATCAATTCGCAACATCATAATCTACTTGGAAACCAAATTTCGCCCATATCAGAGGATTTTTGTATTTGGCGGCCATTTTGTACCTTGGTTACCATGGCAATGGCCGCCATTTTGAATTTGTTCAATCCCCCAAAACTGCCACATACTATGGTGGATATTCCTACAAAGTGGATCAAAATATGGCTCCCAAACCATGGATATCAATTCCCAACATCAAAATCTACTTGGAAACCAAATTTCGCCCAAATTGGAGCATTTTTGTATTTGGCGGTCATTTTGTACCTTGGTTACCATGGCAATGGCTGCCACCATTTTGAATTTTTTCAACCCCCCAAAAGCAGCCACACACTACGGTGGATATTCCTACAAAGGTTCATGAAGTTTGATGAAAGGAATCCAAAATTTATTTAAATCCCCCCTTTTTTGTTTCCATGGCGATTGCGGCAAAGTTTGTTCAACCGATTCCGATTTTTTTGGCTTATCTCGTTCCACTAGATGTGGATGTTGTTCCTATCAAGTTTCATCAATTTCTGTTTGGCAAGTAACCTACTATGATAATTTTGGTGTTTTTCAATTTTTTAGCATTTTGGCCGTTTCCATGGCAACGGTGGCCATTTTGAAAATTCTGAAAGTAGTCTGCACATCTACTCATAGTGCTTAACATTCCTGTGAAGTTTCATTGATTTCCGTTCAGTAGTCGCCAAGAAATGTGTCGGATAAACTTTTGGCAGAAGAAAGAAGGAAAGAAAGAATAATAATAATAATAATAAACGGAGCAAACACAATATGTCCCCCAAACTTTTTTGGGGTACATGATAATAAAAATAATAATAACAACAAGATATGATAATAATCTAACGATTATGAAGTCTCCCAAACCGGCCACTGAAAACAGGTTTAAAAAATAAATCAAACAATGTTGAATTTTTGCAGTATTGTGGCTGCCATTTTGAAAATGGAGACCGGTAGTAATTTTTCGATGTCAGGAATCAATTCAGGACATCATAATCTACCTACATATGAAATTTCGTTGAAATCAAACAATGTTGAATTTGTGTGGTATTGTGACAGCCATTTTGAAAATGGCGACCAGTAGAAATATTTCGATCTCAGGAATCAATTCGGGACATATAGAATCTAACACCGGGGAGGGTACAAGATAGGGAAATCTCCAACACCCGAGGGTAAGATTTCAATCGTTTTTATTTACGAGGCTTGCCGAGTTAGAGAAAGATTGTAATCTTACCCAAGGGTGTCGGAGATTTCCCTATCTTGTACTTTTTCCGGTGTTTGATTTTATTTCTCACTAAACACCTAATTGTTTTTGTTTACATTCCATCGAGCGTTTTCTCGCAATTTATTTTTCCATTGCTGAAGTAAATATTCGATTTATCCATATGCAACCGTATCTCGGCAGTATTTCAAATGTATTTCATCATAAAGTACAATGTTTTTAATAAATATATTATCAATGTTACTACAACAGAGATAAATACCTGTAAAAAAATATTTGAATTTGGTCAAAGGGAGGTAATTTCTTTCTTTACGTTAGTTACTAACAAGGGAGAGCACTCTATTGTTTACTCAAAGTAAGCAAACATTGACTGGAAGAGAGCCTGAAAAAAGAATCAAACACCGTGAAAGGTGCACGTTAGCTAGCAGAATATAATACATAAATGAATTTAAAAATACTTAATGTAGTAGAATACTTAATGTAGTAGAATCGTGGTTAATTGTTTATTTTAAAAAGGAAAAGCATGGAGAATTGGGGGGCAGTTGACATAAACTGTACAGCATGCATTTGCCGGTAAAACGCACATCGCTAAAAATAGGAACTGGTCTGTCTCAAAAGTGAGAAATCATAATCTACCCACATATGAAATGTCGTTGAATTCGGACAATGTTGAATTTGTGCGGTATTGTGGTGGCCATTTTGAATATGGCGACCGGTAGAAATTTTTCAATATCAGGAATCAATTCGGGACATCATCATCTACCCACATATCAAATTTTGATGATATCGGACAATGTTGAATTTTTGCGGTATTGTGGCGGCCATTTTGAAAATGGCGACCAGTAGAAATTTTTCAATGTTGGGACATCATTATCTACCCACATATCAAATTTGGATGACATCGGACAATGTTGAATTTTTACCGACCATTTTTTATGCCATGTTTTGGCAGCCATTTTGAAAATGGCAGACATCTTGAAAATTTAGAAAACGCAGAATTGCTCCTCTAATGGTGACCTATCACTATGTCAAATTTTATGTCTCTATCATTATCCATTTAGAAGTTATCAACATTAATGTACGAAATTTCAACTTTCCCATAGGATTCTATAGTAATCCCCACCCCCCTTTGAACCCCTAAAAATATGGCTTTGACCCCATTTACCACAAATCTGAAAACTTTAGGATCAACTAGAAACATATATCTATAACTCATGAAATTCTGTCCAGTAGTTTCTGAGATCTGCCATGGACACGTTCATGTTGCGCGGAAAGAAAGAAGAAGAAGAAGAATAATAATAATAATAATAATAAAAAATAATAATAATAATAAGAAACAGAGCAAAAACAATAAGTCTCCAAACGTTGTTTGGGAGACTTAAATATCTATACAGGCTCAAAACCAAATTTATAAATATATCACAAAATATCTTGAAAAATAATTCCAAGTTGTGCTGCCTCATTTTAAAGTTGTAACTACTTTTAACATGACCATATATTTTTCATGAAAAATTATGAAATTTGGATTTTATTAATTAAATTTTATGATGTTTATAAACATTTCCTAATTATTTTCTTTTCTTTGTCAGCTACTTAATACAAATAACATGCTTAATATACATGACGAACAAATATTTTCATAAAAAATTACATCTGTTTTTCCCTAAAAAACATTATAGTTGCAATGACATTTCATATTAACATATAAGTAAAAATCCATTAGGTAGATGTTTATATGGGGAAAAAAAATAGTAAACACATCCTGTTTACAAAGTCAGTGATAATAAAAAAATAAAAATAAAAAAAAGACATAGCCACTGCCTGCAAATTTTGTTTTGTTTTAGGTCATTGATCATACCCAGAAAGACATCAGCATACTAGAGTGATGGGTCAACAACCTTTTTCAAGTCAACACCATAGATAGATAGAGCATACAGGGTTATACTGTTCTTTATTGTTATTCAAATATGGGTAGGCATATTCATGAATATTTAACCCCGAGCAATAGCCAGAGGTTAAATCTCATGAATATAATGCCTACCCATATTTGAATAACAATATAGTATGGCCGGCATGAATTATTTTGATTCTAATAGGACAAATACGGTAATTTTAAAATTCAAGGCGGTTAAGGTGATGCGCTGGTAGTGGCTATTCCATCAATCACCTTCGGAATTTTAAAAATGGTAAAATTGGGAATTAAGAGATAGAAAGCGAAATTGTGGTTGAAACTGTGGCTTAAAATACCGAAAAGAATTTTATTAACAAGGTTTAATATAAATTTTATTACAAATAAACAACTTTAAATGATTAACAACGAAATTACCAGTTGAACGCAGCCAGTCGGATCGGAGATAAACATGGAGATAGTGAACGAAAGGTAAGCCACAACAAAGCCGTGTTTATAAGAGTTTAATTATGATAACTTGATTAGGATTTATTTAATTTTAACTTCATTTATTTCAACAATTTTTAGATAAACAATAATAGAAAATCGCTAACCATGAAGAATTTTCTGAAAATAGTCAGTGTTTATGTAGGTGCTTTTTTTTAGCTCAGTGCGCATGTGTGGCCTTTATTTGATTGTTATTCAAATATGCCTTTATTTGTATACCGAATACGGGACGTCATATTAGAATAAATAATAAAGTACCCCAGATATCTACTAAGATAAAAACTAGGAGGTTTAACTTTGAAAAAAAATGTTTTCAATTACAAAACTTTGAACTTCAATTAAATGTGAATGAAGTAAATGAAGCATGAAATGTAGGTTATGGTGATCTATTGTCTGTCTGAGGCTGACACACTCCTCTAGATAAATCACGGTGCCAAGTGATGTAAGACATATAGTACAATTTAAAAAACTTTGACTTAAAACTTGAACCACACTACAGACATGTGCATCAGCATGTAGAGGGTACTCCAATATTTCAATTTCTATTTCCTAGAGGTGAACTAAAAACTAGAGGCTCACCTGGTATCAATACATAGTTTGTGTTCAATCAAGTCTAGTTTTAAGAAAAATTATTTTATTCATTTTCACATCACAGTCCTATGATAAATTTTAACACATTATTATTCAAATGTAACTTTAAATGAAAACAAAACAAAAATGGGCATTTGGTCCCATCATATCTAGGATGCACCTTTACAATAGGATAAGTGATATCAGCATCATATTATAATATTTCCTGACATATGTCTATGATTTGATTGTTTCAAATATTTGAAAACTGTCTTGACATATTTCCAGTAAAAGCCACGTAGACCATAAAATCATAGACTTTGAGAACCAAATAAGAATGGCTAAATAGAAATCATGATTTTGAGAACCAAATAAGAATGGCTAAATAGAAATCATAGACTTTGAGAACCAAATAAGAATGGCTAAATAGAAATTAGGACTTTGAGAACCAAATAAGAATGGCTAAATAGAAACCATGACTGAGAACCAAATAAGAATGGCTAAATAGAAATCAGACTTTGAGAACCAAATAAGAATGGCTAAATAGAAATCATAGACTTTGAGAGCCAAATAAGAATGGCTAAATAGAAATCATAGACTTTGAGAACCAAATAAGAATGGCTAAATAGAAATCATGACTTTGAGAACCAAATAAGAATGGTTAAATAGAAATCATGATTTTGGGAACCAAATAAGAATGGTTAAATAGAAATCATGATTTTGAGAACCAAATAAGAATGGCTAAATAGAAATCATGACTTTGAGAACCAAATAAGAATGGCTAAATAGAAATCATGACTTTGAGAACCAAATAAGAATGGTTAAATAGAAATCATGATTTTGAGAACCAAATAAGAATGGCTAAATAGAAATCATGATTTTGAGAACCAAATAAGAATGGCTAAATAGAAATCATGACTGAGAACCAAATAAGAATGGCTAAATAGAAAACAGACTTTGAGAACCAAATAAGAATGGCTAACTAGAAATCAGACTTTGAGAACCAAATAAGAATGGCTAAATAGAAATCAGGACTTTGAGAACCAAATAAGAATGGTTAAATAGAAATCATGACTGAGAACCAAATAAGAATGGCTAAATAGAAATCAGACTTTGAGAACCAAATAAGAATGGCTAAATAGAAATCATAGACTTTGAGAGCCAAATAAGAATGGCTAAATAGAAATCATAGACTTTGAGAACCAAATAAGAATGGCTAAATAGAAATCATGACTTTGAGAACCAAATAAGAATGGTAAAATAGAAATCATGATTTTGAGAACCAAATAAGAATGGCTAAATAGAAATCATGATTTTGAGAACCAAATAAGAATGGCTAAATAGAAATCATGACTTTGAGAACCAAATAAGAATGGTTAAATAGAAATCATGATTTTGAGAACCAAATAAGAATGGCTAAATAGAAATCATGATTTTGAGAACCAAATAAGAATGGCTAAATAGAAATCATGACTTTGAGAACCAAATAAGAATGGCTAAATAGAAATCATGATTTTGAGAACCAAATAAGAATGGCTAAATAGAAATCATAGACTTTGAGAACCAAATAAGAATGGCTAAATAGAAATCATGATTTTGAGAACCAAATAAGAATGGCTAAATAGAAATCATAGACTTTGAGAACCAAATAAGAATGGTTAAATAGAAATCATGATTTTGAGAACCAATTAAGAATGGCTAAATAGAAATCATGACTTTGAGAACCAAATAAGAATGGCTAAATAGAAATCATGACTTTGAGAACCAAATAAGAATGGCTAAATAGAAATCATAACTTTGAGAACCAAATAAGAATGGCTAAATAGAAATCATAGACTTTGAGAACCAAATAAGAATGGTTAAATAGAAATCATAGACTTTGAGAACCAAATAAGAATGGCTAAATAGAAATCATGATTTTGAGAACCAAATAAGAATGGCTAAATAGAAATCATGACTTTGAGAACCAAATAAGAATGGCTAAATAGAAATCATGACTGAGAACCAAATAAGAATGGCTAAATAGAAATCAGACTTAGAGAACCAAATAAGAATGGCTAAATAGAAATCATAGACTTTGAGAACCAAATAAGAATGGCTAAATAGAAATCAGACTTTGAGAACCAAATAAGAATGGCTAAATAGAAATCATGACTTTGAGAACCAAATAAGAATGGTTAAATAGAAATCATGATTTTGAGAACCAAATAAGAATGGTTAAATAGAAATCATGATTTTGAGAACCAAATAAGAATGGCTAAATAGAAATCAGACTTTGAGAACCAAATAAGAATGGCTAAATAGAAATCATGACTTTGAGAACCAAATAAGAATGGCTAAATAGAAATCATAGACTTTGAGAACCAAATAAGAATGGTTAAATAGAAATCATAGACTTTGAGAACCAAATAAGAATGGCTAAATAGAAATCATGATTTTGAGAACCAAATAAGAATGGCTAAATAGAAATCATGACTTTGAGAACCAAATAAGAATGGCTAAATAGAAATCATGACTGAGAACCAAATAAGAATGGCTAAATAGAAATCAGACTTTGAGAACCAAATAAGAATGGCTAAATAGAAATCATAGACTTTGAGAACCAAATAAGAATGGTTAAATAGAAATCATGATTTTGAGAACCAAATAAGAATGGCTAAATAGAAATCATGATTTTGAGAACCAAATAAGAATGGCTAAATAGAAATCATGACTTTGAGAACCAAAAAAGAATGGCTAAATAGAAATCATGATTTTGAGAACCAAATAAGAATGGCTAAATAGAAATCATGACTTTGAGAACCAAATAAGAATGGCTAAATAGAAATCATGACTTTGAGAACCAAATAAGAATGGCTAAATAGAAATCATAGACTTTGAGAACCAAATAAGAATGGCTAAATAGAAATCATGACTTTGAGAACCAAATAAGAATGGCTAAATAGAAATCATAGACTTTGAGAACCAAATAAGAATGGTTAAATAGAAATCATGATTTTGAGAACCAATTAAGAATGGCTAAATAGAAATCATGACTTTGAGAACCAAATAAGAATGGCTAAATAGAAATCATGACTTTGAGAACCAAATAAGAATGGCTAAATAGAAATCATGACTTTGAGAACCAAATAAGAATGGCTAAATAGAAATCATAGACTTTGAGAACCAAATAAGAATGGTTAAATAGAAATCATAGACTTTGAGAACCAAATAAGAATGGTTAAATAGAAATCATGATTTTGAGAACCAATTAAGAATGGCTAAATAGAAATCATGACTTTGAGAACCAAATAAGAATGGCTAAATAGAAATCATGACTTTGAGAACCAAATAAGAATGGCTAAATAGAAATCATGACTTTGAGAACCAAATAAGAATGGCTAAATAGAAATCATAGACTTTGAGAACCAAATAAGAATGGTTAAATAGAAATCATAGACTTTAAGAACCAAATAAGAATGGCTAAATAGAAATCACGACTTTGAGAACCAAATAAGAATGGCTAAATAGAAATCATGACTGAGAACCAAATAAGAATGGCTAAATAGAAATCATGACTTTGAGAACCAATTAAGAATGGCTAAATAGAAATCATGATTTTGAGAACCAAATAAGAATAGCTAAATAGAAATCATGATTTTGAGAACCAAATAAGAATGGCTAATTAGAAATCATGACTTTGAGAACCAAATAAGAATGGCTAAATAGAAATCATGATTTTGAGAACCAAATAAGAATGGCTAAATAGAAATCATAGACTTTGAGAACCAAATAAGAATGGCTAAATAGAAATCATGACTTTGAAAACCAAATAAGAATGGCTAAATAGAAATCATAGACTTTGAGAACCAAATAAGAATGGTTAAATAGAAATCATGACTTTGAGAACCAAATAAGAATGGCTAAATAGAAATCATGACTTTGAGAACCAAATAAGAATGGCTAAATAGAAATCATGATTTTGAGAACCAAATAAGAATGGCTAAATAGAAATCATAGACTTTGAGAACCAAATAAGAATGGCTAAATAGAAATCATAGACTTTGAGAACCAAATAAGAATGGTTAAATAGAAATCTTGATTTTGAGAACCAAATAAGAATGGCTAAATAGAAATCATGACTTTGAGAACCAAATAAGAATGGCTAAATAGAAATCATGATTTTGAGAACCAAATAAGAATGGCTAAATAGAAATCATGACTTTGAGAACCAAATAAGAATGGCTAAATAGAAATCATGACTTTGAGAACCAAATAAGAATGGCTAAATAGAAATCATAGACTTTGAGAACCAAATAAGAATGGCTAAATAGAAATCATGACTTTGAGAACCAAATAAGAATGGCTAAATAGAAATCATAGACTTTGAGAACCAAATAAAAATGGTTAAATAGAAATCATGATTTTGAGAACCAATTAAGAATGGCTAAATAGAAATCATGACTTTGAGAACCAAATAAGAATGGCTAAATAGAAATCATGACTTTGAGAACCAAATAAGAATGGCTAAATAGAAATCATGACTTTGAGAACCAAATAAGAATGGCTAAATAGAAATCATAGACTTTGAGAACCAAATAAGAATGGTTAAATAGAAATCATAGACTTTGAGAACCAAATAAGAATGGTTAAATAGAAATCATGATTTTGAGAACCAATTAAGAATGGCTAAATAGAAATCATGACTTTGAGAACCAAATAAGAATGGCTAAATAGAAATCATGACTTTGAGAACCAAATAAGAATGGCTAAATAGAAATCATGACTTTGAGAACCAAATAAGAATGGCTAAATAGAAATCATAGACTTTGAGAACCAAATAAGAATGGTTAAATAGAAATCATAGACTTTGAGAACCAAATAAGAATGGCTAAATAGAAATCACGACTTTGAGAACCAAATAAGAATGGCTAAATAGAAATCATGACTGAGAACCAAATAAGAATGGCTAAATAGAAATCAGACTTTGAGAACCAAATAAGAATGGCTAAATAGAAATCATAGACTTTGAGAACCAAATAAGAATGGCTAAATAGAAATCATAGACTTTGAGAACCAAATAAGATTGGCTAAATAGAAATCAGACTTTGAGAACCAAATAAGAATGGTTAAATAGAAATCATAGTGTGGCTATTAAACACCATGTAATTACTGAAGATTTGATTGATTGTTGTTTAACATCAAGTGAGCAGTATTACAGCCATAGCCATGATCAAATGTTGTTTAACATCAAGTGAGCAGTATTACAACCATAGCCATGATCAAATGTTGTTTAACATCAAGTCGGCAGTATTACAACCATAGCCATGATCAAATGTTGTTTAACATCAAGTCAGCAGTATTACAACCATAGCCATGATCAAATGTTGTTTAACATCAAGTGAGCAGTATTACAGCCATAGCCATGATCAAATGTTGTTTAACATCAAGTCAGCAGTATTACAACCATAGCCATGATCAAATGTTGTTTAACATCAAGTGAGCAGTATTACAACCATAGCCATGATCAAATGTTGTTTAACATCAAGTGAGCAGTATTACAACCATAGTCATGATCAAATGTTGTTTAACATCAAGTGAGCAGTATTACAACCATAGCCATGATCAAATGTTGTTTAACATCAAGTGAGCAGTATTACAGCCATAGCCATGATCAAATGTTGTTTAACATCAAGTGAGCAGTATTACAACCATAGCCATGATCAAATGTTGTTTAACATCAAGTGAGCAGTATAACAACCATAGCCATGATCAAATGTTGTTTAACATCAAGTGAGCAGTATTACAACCATAGTCATGATCAAATGTTGTTTAACATCAAGTGAGCAGTATTACAACCATAGTCATGATCAAATGTTGTTTAACATCAAGTCAGCAGTATTACAGCCATAGCCATGATCAAATGTTGTTTAACATCAAGTCAGCAGTATTACAGCCATAGCCATGATCAAATGTTGTTTAACATCAAGTCAGCAGTATTACAGCCATAGCCATGATCAAATGTTGTTTAACATCAAGTGAGCAGTATTACAACCATAGCCATGATCAAATGTTGTTTAACATCAAGTGAGCAGTATAACAGCCACAGCCATGATCAAATGTTGTTTAACATCAAGTGAGCAGTATTACAACCATAGCCATGATCAAATGTTGTTTAACATCAAGTGAGCAGTATTACAGCCATAGCCATGATCAAATGTTGTTTAACATCAAGTCAGCAGTATTACAACCATAGCCATGATGAAATGTTGTTTAACATCAAGTGAGCAGTATTACAGCCATAGCCATGATCAAATGTTGTTTAACATCAAGTGAGCAGTATTACAGCCATAGCCATGATCAAATGTTGTTTAACATCAAGTGAGCAGTATTACAACCATAGCCATGATCAAATGTTGTTTAACATCAAGTGAGCAGTATTACAGCCATAGCCATGATCAAATGTTGTTTAATATCAAGTGAGCAGTATTACAACCATAGCCATGATCAAATGTTGTTTAACATCAAGTGAGCAGTATTACAACCATAGTCATGATCAAATGTTGTTTAACATCAAGTGAGCAGTATTACAGCCATAGCCATGATCAAATGTTGTTTAACATCAAGTGAGCAGTATTACAACCATAGCCATGATCAAATGTTGTTTAACATCAAGTGAGCAGTATTACAGCCATAGCCATGATCAAATGTTGTTTAACATCAAGTGAGCAGTATTACAGCCATAGCCATGATCAAATGTTGTTTAACATCAAGTGAGCAGTATTACAACCATAGTCATGATCAAATGTTGTTTAACATCAAGTGAGCAGTATTACAGCCATAGCCATGATCAAATGTTGTTTGACATCAAGTGAGCAGTATTACAACCATAGCCATGATCAAATGTTGATTAACATCAAATGAGCAGTATTACAGCCATAGTCATGATCAAATGTTGTTTAACATCAAGTGAGCAGTATTACAGCCATATCCATGATCAAATGTTGTTTAACATCAAGTGAGCAGTATTACAACCATAGCCATGATCAAATGTTGTTTAACATCAAGTGAGCAGTATTACAGCCATAGCCATGATCAAATGTTGTTTAACATCAAGTGAGCAGTATTACAACCATAGCCATGATCAAATGTTGTTTAACATCAAGTGAGCAGTATTACAACCATAGTCATGATCAAATGTTGTTTAACATCAAGTGAGCAGTATTACAGCCATAGCCATGATCAAATGTTGTTTAACATCAAGTGAGCAGTATTACAACCATAGCCATGATCAAATGTTGTTTAACATCAAGTGAGCAGTATTACAGCCATAGCCATGATCAAATGTTGTTTAACATCAAGTGAGCAGTATTACAACCATAGCCATGATCAAATGTTGTTTAACATCAAGTGAGCAGTATTACAGCCATAGCCATGATCAAATGTTGTTTAACATCAAGTGAGCAGTATTACAACCATAGCCATGATCAAATGTTGTTTAACATCAAGTGAGGAGTATTACAGCCATAGCCATGATCAAATGTTGTTTAACATCAAGTGAGCAGTATAACAGCCATAGCCATGATCAAATGTTGTTTAACATCAAGTGAGCAGTATAACAGCCATAGCCATGATCAAATGTTATTTAACATCAAGTGAGCAGTATTACAACCATAGCCATGATCAAATGTTGTTTAACATCAAGTGAGCAGTATTACAGCCATAGCCATGATCAAATGTTGTTTAACATCAAGTGAGCAGTATTACAGCCATAGCCATGATCAAATGTTGTTTAACATCAAGTGAGCAGTATAACAGCCATAGCCATGATCAAATGTTGTTTAACATCAAGTGAGCAGTATAACAGCCATAGCCATGATCAAATGTTGTTTAACATCAAGTGAGCAGTATTACAACCATAGCCATGATCAAATGTTGTTTAACATCAAGTGAGCAGTATAACAGCCATAGCCATGATCAAATGTTGTTTAACATCAAGTGAGCAGTATTACAACCATAGCCATGATCAAATGTTGTTTAACATCAAGTGAGCAGTATTACAACCATAGCCATGATCAAATGTTGTTTAACATCAAGTGAGCAGTATTACAGCCATAGCCATGATCAAATGTTGTTTAACATCAAGTGAGCAGTATTACAACCATAGCCATGATCAAATGTTCTTTAACATCAAGTGAGCAGTATTACAACCATAGCCATGATCAAATGTTGTTTAACATCAAGTGAGCAGTATTACAACCATAGCCATGATCAAATGTTGTTTACATCAAGTGAGCAGTATTACAACCATAGCCATGATCAAATGTTGTTTAACATCAAGTGAGCAGTATTACAACCATAGCCATGATCAAATGTTGTTTAACATCAAGTGAGCAGTATAACAGCCATAGCCATGATCAAATGTTGTTTAACATCAAGTGAGCAGTATTACAACCATAGCCATGATCAAATGTTGTTTAACATCAAGTGAGCAGTATTACAACCATAGCCATGATCAAATGTTGTTTAACATCAAGTGAGCAGTATTACAGCCATAGCCATGATCAAATGTTGTTTAACATCAAGTGAGCAGTATTACAACCATAGCCATGATCAAATGTTGTTTAACATCAAGTGAGCAGTATGACAACCATAGCCATGATCAAATGTTGTTTAACATCAAGTGAGCAGTATTACAGCCATAGCCATGATCAAATGTTGTTTAACATCAAGTGAGCAGTATTACAGCCATAGCCATGATCAAATGTTGTTTAACATCAAGTGAGCAGTATAACAGCCATAGCCATGATCAAATGTTGTTTAACATCAAGTGAGCAGTATTACAACCATAGCCATGATCAAATGTTGTTTAACATCAAGTGAGCAGTATAACAGCCATAGCCATGATCAAATGTTGTTTAACATCAAGTGAGCAGTATTACAACCATAGCCATGATCAAATGTTGTTTAACATCAAGTGAGCAGTATAACAACCATAGCCATGATCAAATGTTGTTTAACATCAAGTGAGCAGTATTACAGCCATAGCCATGATCAAATGTTGTTTAACATCAAGTGAGCAGTATTACAGCCATAGCCATGATCAAATGTTGTTTAACATCAAGTGAGCAGTATTACAACCATAGCCATGATCAAATGTTGTTTAACATCAAGTGAGCAGTATTACAGCCATAGCCATGATCAAATGTTGTTTAACATCAAGTGAGCAGTATTACAACCATAGCCATGATCAAATGTTGTTTAACATCAAGTGAGCAGTATTACAACCATAGCCATGATCAAATGTTGTTTAACATCAAGTGAGCAGTATTACAGCCATAGCCATGATCAAATGTTGTTTAACATCAAGTGAGCAGTATTACAACCATAGCCATGATCAAATGTTGTTTAACATCAAGTGAGCAGTATTACAGCCATAGCCATGATCAAATGTTGTTTAACATCAAGTGAGCAGTATTACAACCATAGCCATGATCAAATGTTGTTTAACATCAAGTGAGCAGTATTACAACCATAGCCATGATCAAATGTTGTTTAACATCAAGTGAGCAGTATTACAACCATAGCCATGATCAAATGTTGTTTAACATCAAGTGAGCAGTATTACAACCATAGCCATGATCAAATGTTGTTTAACATCAAGTGAGCAGTATTACAACCATAGCCATGATCAAATGTTGTTTAACATCAAGTGAGCAGTATTACAACCATAGCCATGATCAAATGTTCTTTAACATCAAGTGAGCAGTATAACAACCATAGCCATGATCAAATGTTGTTTAACATCAAGTGAGCAGTATTACAACCATAGCCATGATCAAATGTTGTTTAACATCAAGTGAGCAGTATTACAACCATAGCCATGATCAAATGTTCTTTAACATCAAGTGAGCAGTATTACAACCATAACCATGATCAAATGTTGTTTAACATCAAGTGAGCAGTATTACAGCCATAGCCATGATCAAATGTTGTTTAACATCAAGTGAGCAGTATTACAACCATAGCCATGATCAAATGTTGTTTAACATCAAGTGAGCAGTATTACAGCCATAGCCATGATCAAATGTTGTTTAACATCAAGTGAGCAGTATTACAACCATAGTCATGATCAAATGTTGTTTAACATCAAGTGAGCAGTATTACAACCATAGCCATGATCAAATGTTGTTTAACATCAAGTGAGCAGTATTACAGCCATAGCCATGATCAAATGTTGTTTAACATCAAGTGAGCAGTATTACAACCATAGCCATGATCAAATGTTGTTTAACATCAAGTGAGCAGTATTACAGCCATAGCCATGATCAAATGTTGTTTAACATCAAGTGAGCAGTATTACAACCATAGCCATGATCAAATGTTGTTTAACATCAAGTGAGCAGTATTACAACCATAGCCATGATCAAATGTTGTTTAACATCAAGTGAGCAGTATTACAACCATAGCCATGATCAAATGTTGTTTAACATCAAGTGAGCAGTATTACAACCATAGCCATGATCAAATGTTGTTTAACATCAAGTGAGCAGTATTACAACCATAGCCATGATCAAATGTTGTTTAACATCAAGTGAGCAGTATAACAACCATAGCCATGATCAAATGTTGTTTAACATCAAGTGAGCAGTATTACAACCATAGCCATGATCAAATGTTGTTTAACATCAAGTGAGCAGTATTACAACCATAGCCATGATCAAATGTTGTTTAACATCAAGTGAGCAGTATTACAACCATAACCATGATCAAATGTTGTTTAACATCAAGTGAGCAGTATTACAACCATAGCCATGATCAAATGTTGTTTAACATCAAGTGAGCAGTATTATAACCATAGCCATGATCAAATGTTGTTTAACATCAAGTGAGCAGTATTACAACCATAGCCATGATCAAATGTTGTTTAACATCAAGTGAGCAGTATAACAGCCATAGCCATGATCAAATGTTGTTTAACATCAAGTGAGCAGTATAACAGCCATAGCCATGATCAAATGTTGTTTAACATCAAGTGAGCAGTATTACAGCCATAGCCATGATCAAATGTTGTTTAACATCAAGTGAGCAGTATTACAACCATAGCCATGATCAAATGTTGTTTAACATCAAGTGAGCAGTATTACAGCCATAGCCATGATCAAATGTTGTTTAACATCAAGTGAGCAGTATAACAGCCATAGCCATGATCAAATCACGTTATACAAAAAACAAATTATGGCAATATGATGGGCCTATCAAGAAACATTTAGATGACCGCAGGGAAACAAGGATTTACAGATATGGGTTTGAATCTTGTGTATACTAATTTGTTCAGTACAAATAGCAGTCTCCCCTTTCTGAGGGGCTGTACTCTGCAGTGGAGAAAATAAGTTCAATATCTATATCATGAATTCCCCCTCGGGAGAAATCAATTCAGGAAATTCATTCAAAGACAACCAAAATAAAACAGTCAGCCCTTACAGATATGATTAAGCTACTTGTACAAATGAATGAAAAACAAACAAATGAAAAAAAAAAAAAAAAAAAGGGTAATTACCTAACAATTTATCAATGCTGCACATTAAAAAGTTCAATAAAAAATATCATTTGACTAAAAAGTTAAATGTTAAAGGTATAAAGTTTCCAAGAAATCACTTTGATCTTAGATATGATTTTATTGATAGGAAATTTACACTGACATCACTTTGCTCTAACTTATTGATAACCCATTCCCCCCCATTTTAACTGTTATTAAGTAACATACAATGATGAGAAGTTTAAGTCTATCATATTTCAATAGATATGGAATGTCAATTACGTAAAACATGTTGCATGTAATAATGAATTATCTGACAGGTTCTATTTTTCACATATCTGAGGTTTTACCTGAGGCTGTATAGCTCATACAATTGCACATTAGTTATTAATGTCTAACAAAATTTTACCATGATTTTTATCAAAACAAGCCCAATTTGTGTAATTGGAGAACATTGATAAAGAAACAAGTAATGTTAAATACATATTAAAACTTCTAGGTCGATGGAGGTCAGAGAAGTCAGGTATAATTTACATAAGGGACAACACAAGGACCATCCAGCTAAGGCTGGTTTAATTTGACCAAATGATCTCAGCAGTAAAGATTTTTGTCCTAACTAAAGCTTAATTGGAAACTCAGCAAAATTACAAAACCTGGAAAATATATTCTATAGCTCATTATTTCAAATTCATTCTGTTATGCATATTTTTGTTATATTATGTGGATAAGACTCTCATTCAGAGATGGAAAGTACAATTTACATGGTATTTTTTTGTACAAGTTGCACATGTTTTTTTTTATATTTATGAAACTGTATGTCACATGACCAATGTGACATAAATGTCACATACCTAAGAAATCTGAATTTTAGAAGTGATTTTTGTAGTTTTTAGACTGATAAGAATATTATTTTTAATAAAATGGAAAGCTCCGTAGGGAGGAACACTCAAGCGACCATGCCTGTCAAATATTTTGCTCCAAAAGTAACTGTGAAACTATGTATCATTGATTTTTCCTCCTCGAGATAACCATGGTCAAAATAATGAACAATCTGAATGTTTGCCTCCACCCACAGCTATTAATACCACCAGTCCCAATTTAAGGATTTTTTTTATTTAAATAACAGCAACCATCTTGGATTGAGGCCAGGCTGCTGGACACATTTTTTAATTGAGATCACCCAAGGATTATTTTAATTTGGTTAGGTGGTCTCAGAGAAATAGATTTTCAAATGATTTTTGATTAAAATCAATAAAACTAGTAATATATATCATACTACTATTCAAATTTCAGCTAAACTGGCAGAAAAATGTCTTCTTTTGGTGTTTTATACCTCATATGTTCTATTAACAGTAACAGCATCCATGTTAGTTGGTTAAGTTTGGTTCAAATTGTCCCATTGATGTCAGAGGAGAAGATTTTTTAAAAGTTTACAGATGACGTTCAATCAAGTTCACAGTTTCTAAGAACTTAGTTTTTTTAAGGACCATCCAATGAATACTCACTATCAGTTTAGCAGTTATTAAACTATGTTTCTTTTTTACATTTTCCCATTGGGTCATAGGGTAGTTCGCCTATATGTCGGACATCTTTGATAGAAGGTTCAGGTTATTTCCGAAAATTTAATTATTTTGCATCCAAAATGTCAAGTTACGACAAATGTAACTAGATCTAAATATAGCGTCATGTGTCATCAGTAAATGTCTGCATTCTTTCATAGTGCTCCTGAAAAGGGTGAGATTTGGAGCATAAAATATGTCTTTGACTTAGACACAATTGTCCAACATAAGGACGAATTGACCGGTCTTGGTTATTTTATCCTCATCAATACATTATTGAATAAAACAAATATGAAGATTTAAACTCATGTTTAATGTTCGATTGAAAATATGCGGCAACTTAATATAAATAAAGATATGGTATATCGTTTTATTGTATATTTTGAAGTGTCTGTGTAAATGGCGAATGTGTCCGTTTCAGGGACGAAATTCACAAATGTGTTTTAAAGGCTTAAATGAACAAACACTCAAAAGAAGTTTCGAAAGAATTTTTGGTGTTTTTCTTGCTATCGAAGAACCAGTAAAGGATTTTCGAACGTTTTCTCATATTTACCATCAAGTCTGTGACTCTTGACTGTCGTATAATGAAAGAAGGTGTCCGACTTATGGGCGAACTACCCTATGTCACACAGGAGTTTGGTTTCCATTAACTTCTGCAGTTTCTGAGAAAAGGGTTTTCATTTTTTTTTATACTACAGGGTCATATGTCAAATAGTGATGGCCATCTTGGTTTTCTGATTGACAACAAACAGCATAAACTTATTACAGGAACTTCAAATGACCATTCATGTACAGTTTGGGGTTCCATAATTTGGAATTTCTGCAAAAAAGACATTTTTCCTCTAAAGAATCCTAATTCAAATCAAGTTCAATTGTGATGGCCATCCTGGTTTTACGATCGTCATGGAAAACAAACAAGTTACAATATTAAGGTTTATCTAATTTATAAGATAAACCAATTTAATAAAAGTGAATTGTTCTTAGACTTATAGCTATGTTCCGGAATATGGTAAATTACAATTCGGATCCGTTCCTCTTTTGTGTTCGAAAAAGTCATGTGATAATGAGCCCTCACTTTGACCTGGCTGCTCAGTAGACAATGGAGTTCGAAAAAATATATCTAAAAGAAATAGAATAAAAATCAACGCCATCCAGGATCTAAATAAGATGAAGCCACCAAAAAAACTTTGAAACCCCCCAAAAAGGCAAAACACCACCCCGAGGCGAAATGGCCAGACGACAGCATGGTGAAAATGTACCGATTGCATCAGATATGGAGGCATCCCACAATGACACTCGTCCAACTGATCGTCCCTTGTATGATGTATCCAGCCTATCAACGCCTTCAACATATGGTCCGTCAACGTCAACTGTTCAACAAGGACCACAACAACAGGCAAACTCTCTTCCAATAGCGGGCAGGAGACGCACGGTGCTGAAAATAACAACTTAGGTATGTTGCAACATTCATCACCACAGGGGATGGGAAATTTTGCCAATTCATTTGAAGGATGTCTGCAAGTTAGCCAGTCCCTGTCAGTTATTTCTAGTGTTTTTGACCCCATTTCATCTCACATTCCGGTCAAGATAAAAGAAAAAATCTGGAAGGGAGAATTCATTGATTTAAATTTGTTTCTAAAATCCACAAAAGACCTTGTAAATGAACCAAGTTTAGAGGGTGAACTAGCAATAAAAGGGAGGATTTTCATTGTTGTTAATCAAAAGAAAAATTCTATTAACAACATACATGTTTGGACTTCCGCCTTTATGATATATGCACGTGTAATGTTGGAGAAATTTACAAACAATGGTCAAGAATACCTTATGTATATGCAAACAGTCAGAAAGGCAGCTTCTAGGGGGGTTAATGGGGGATGGGTTCAGCATGATGAACAATTTCGTTTAAGGAAAGCCCATTATCCCACTTCTTCGTGTGGAGTCGTTGACATGGAGCTTTGGCTTTTGTGTATAGCTACACCGAAATTCAGTACAGTACAAAGACCTTTTAACACAGGACTTGTAAATCAACATAGCCAACAGCTCGCTGTTAACAATTCTCTATATAATGGTGGAACGGGTCACAACGGAGGACAACCTCGGAACTATTTGTTAGGGGGAAATGTACTTTTGGTAGGAATTGCAAATACTTGCATAAATGTTCAAAATGTAATAGGAGCCACCCTTTAACAGCTTGTAGGTCCTGAAATAAACTGAGTGTGTGTGGGTTTTTCCTTAATTGTATTTTTATTTACAGGTTCAACAGTTATATTCTCTTGGTAGCTCCCCATTAATAATAAAAAAAATGTTGAGAAGGCGCTTTTTAAATACCCTCAACCAGATATCGCCAAAGAATTAATTCAAGGACTTAAATACGGTTTTAAATTGCAGTACTCCAGTCCACGTCGGTCTTTTGAAATAAATCTGAAAGAAATTGTTGGGGAGAAAACCGTCGTTGCTAAAGATAAGATTTACAAAGAAATAAAATTTGATAGAATAGCCGGACCGTTTCACTTCCCCCCTTTTCCCACATTAAGAATTTCACCAATTTCGGTTATTCCCAAAAGATCAAGTTCTGAATATAGACTGATACATAATTTGTCATTTGCTGAACACGAGTCAGTCAACGATTTTATTGATAAAGAATTTTGTTCCGTTAAATACTTAACCATAGATGATGCAATTAAAATGATTCATAAGTTGGGAAAAAATGCGAAGTTGGCCAAATGCGATATAAAATCTGCATTTAGGTTACTTAAGACTGTCACCGGGTAATTTCGATCTTATGGGGTTTAAATTTGAAAATCAGTATTTCTTCGACAAATGTTTACCCATGGGAGGGTCCATTAGTTGTTCATTATTCGAGAAATTTTCAACAGCTTTACATTGGTTCGTTCAGCAGGAGTCAAATAATGACAATATTTTACATTACCTTGATGATTTTTTATTTGGTGGGAAAGCTGAAACCAAACAATGCTGCAATACTCTGAAAGTTTTTCAAGAATCTTGTAAAGTATGGGGGTCCCTTTAGCAGATGATAAGACTGTTGAACCAACCAAGGTTTTGGTGTTATTGGGCATAGAATTAGATACTATTAATATGGTTATGAGGCTGCCACAAGAGAAAGTAAGCGAAATAAAAGAGTGAACTATATCATGTCTAAACAGTCACAAAATCACTCTCCGAGAATTAGTCTTTAATCGGAATATTGAACTTTGCGTGTCAAGTCATTGTACCTGGACGAACTTTTTCGCAACGACTTATCGATGCTACTTGCAAATTGCGCAAACCCCATCATAAAACGAGAGTAACTGTAGGTATGAAAGAGGATTTAAAAGTATGGCTAACTTTTCTATCTAATTACAATGGAACAACCGTTATTCTTGACAAGTTTAGTTTTGGTTATCTAGAGCAACTTTGGAATTGTTCAGACAGTGCGGGGGGTACGGGAAAGGGGTTTGGAATTTACCTTAATGGAATGTGGGCCCAGGCAATCTGGCCAGAACAGTGGGAGTTAACTGGAATTTTGACTGACATTACATTCTTAGAACTTTTTCCTGTAGTTGTTGCTCTAAATATTTGGGGCTATTATCTAAGAACCAAAAAGATAATTTTCCATGTGGATAATCAAGTCGTTGTGTACATTATAAACAAAAAAATCGTCTAGGTTGCCAAGAGTTATATCCCTTGTCAGGAAGCTCGTATTTGCTTGTCTTGAGTTCAACATCTTACTGAAATCGGAACATATTCCCGGCTATTTAAATTCACTAGCTGATTCATTGTCACATGATTTTTCAGAAATTCCGGAGATTATGTTCCACAGCAGACACCAACCCTTGTGCCATTCCACCTCATCTTTGGAGCATATAAGTGAAGAGGCAGACTTAATTATAAAATGTTCGATGGCTTCAAATTCATGGAAAACATAAAACAGCAGTAGAAGCTTTTATTCAGTTCCGTTTAATTTACAAGTTTGGTAATATTTGGCCTGCATCAGTTGACGAAATCGCAATATCTATTGCGTTCCTCTCATAAAAAGAAAGGACTTGCGGCAACGACAGTCACTACTTATATATCTGGGTTAGGCCACGCACACAAAATTATAAATCTCACAGATAATACAAAGTCTTTCATTGTATGTAAAATGTTGGAAGATCTCCGTCGGAAAAGCCCTCAGAAATTGGATGTCCACACACCGATATCATTTCATTTGTTGAAACCGTTTAATACATTTACTTTTGCGAGTTTGCAATTCTCAGTATGAAGCTAGGTTGTCTTCGTCGGCCTTTTCCATTACATATTTTGCAATGTTATGGGTAAGCGAACTGGCAGTAAAAAAGCAGCTCTGATGAGAGTGGACATGCATTAAATTACGAAAACGTAAAATTGGCAAAATGAATTGCATATTAAAAATCTGCAGCTCAAAAACCGACCAAAGAAAAAATTTGGTTACCCTTGTCCTTCAGAAACAATCAGTTTCAGATATTTGTCCTATTCAATTATTGCAATCCTACCTTAACATGTGATTCCCGGGAACAAATGGATCTAAACAATTGTATGTACATTTTAACGGTATGCCCTTAGCGAAGTATCAATTTTGTTCCATCCTTCAAAAATGTTTGGCGTTCTGTGATGTGCCGTTCCACATTTGTTCACATTCGTTTAGGATAAGGAGAGCTACGGACAGGGCAAAAAATGGAGTTGACGAAGAAATGATTAAACAATGTGGAAGGTGGACTTCTTGTTCATATTTGCATTATATCCATACTTAGGTTCATTTTTACAGCATTTTCTTTATTCCTTTATAAATTTTCACTGATATTTGTTTTACCATGTTTTTAGGTTCCAATATGATTTGGTTCATCGGATCTTCCATTGTGTATTGGACACAGAGAAACACACATTCAAGATACGGGGGTCCAAACGGTGGTGAGGGGGGGGGTGGGTGTTCTTGTGAGTGTGTATAGACTCACTCATCTGGCGGGATCTGGCAAGATAAAGGGGGTCACGATCCTTTCCTGTATTGTACCTTGGATCATATTATGCTTTTACTTTCCTGCGTTACCGCAGGAAGTGGTGTTTAGACCATCTCATGTCTACCATGAGTGTGCAGTTCTGAATTGTTATCAGTTTGAGCTTAACTGCTTATATTCATGTAAATTGTTAATCTTCACTCCCCTGATTAAATTAACCATAAGGTGATGCGAATATGAGTCGGCGTATAAGGAGATCGTACCTCTCGTTCTCTCTAGGATTAACTTGGAGGAACTTGAGCATCCATTGCTACCAGTGGGGCACAGACTTGTCCAGACCTTTAATCAGCATTCTGTTTAATCTTGCCAGATCCTGTATTTTTCAGTGCCGTTTTCTCCACTTTACCTATTATATTTGTCATATTTTACCCAATAATGATACTTTGATTAAAGTGGTTTGAAGAAGATTAAAATATAGAAAGGTTTACAGATGACAGAGGAATGGTTCTGGTGAGAAAGACAATTAAATATTTGTTAATTAGCAGACAATTAAGTATTAGATTAGAACTCAAGACAGACAATTGATATTTGTGCTGAAAAAAGTGGTATGAATTTGTTATTCCTCACTTCATGTGAATAATTGACTACAGATTTAGTTTTTACACTATTGTTCTTTTAATATAATAATCACACAAAAAATAATAAGAAAGTAACAAATGGACATTCTGTATGTATACAGGGTTTAACCTACATTGATTGAACTTCAGGCTGTTATGTTACATTTTAACCCCAAAAAAACTTGTTTTTTTTTTTATCTAATTTGGCAGAGATCAGAAAACCAACTGAATATATAGTAATTATCTTCATTCTTATCATATACTACGTATACTATATGTGGTCATTGTCTTCATGGACAATTTTGTTGGAATCAAATGTCATGTTTTCATTCTATAAATATTTATCTATAATTATAGATGAAGAATAATAAATATATCATTTACATATGTGTACATTTTCTATTCAAGTAAATAATAATATTGAGACAAATATTTACAGCTCAACATGATTTAAGAACATTGTATAATTACATCTTCATTGTAACCTTATTATGATGCCATGTTGGCTTTCAGTGATTTGTGAACTCTTAGACTTAATGACAAAAACTATACAATAATATAAAAGGATAAAATATTTGTTATTGTTTATATCTATTTGTCTACTGGAGATCAAGATATCAGGAGAGGATTCAGATCCAATTAACTGGTTTAACCTCATTATATTTCTTGAATTAGTTCCAAATATTTGTGATTTTATAAGTAATATTATTGCATGTGATTTAGTGAACACTTTGATTTTACAGGAATATTCAACTGTGAATTAAAACTTAAATTAGCCCTCTCCCAGCATTTTCATAGTAAATGATTACTTTTTTTCTTTTTTTTTTTTTTTATTAATATCTGATTGAAGTTGATATTCCCTATTGTTTGTATCTGTAAGACAGGCAAGATAAATATCTACCAATCAGTCTACAAAAAGTTCTTCATGGAGAAATTAGCCTTGTACCTTAAACACTCTGGTTCAAATATTTCCGAAAAATAACTAAGTTCAACAACCTTTACTTTCGTGAAAAATTAATAAATATGTTAATTTTAACCTCATACACATCTTCAATATATACACAAACACCCTGCAAAGCTGAAAAGTTCTACATGAAAAACTGAAGAAGTAGTTAGCTACACAAACAACAGCAGCAACTTACAAGTAATTTATACACAAGTGTGAGACAGGGAAATCTCACCCTGACATAAGGACAATATTTACATAGCTTTGTTAAGTATGTATACAAGTGTGAGACAGGGAAATCTCACCCTGACATAAGGACAATATTCACATAGCTTTGTTAAGGCTGTATACAAATTTGAGACAGGGAAATCCCACCCTGACATAAGGGCAATATTCAAATAGCTTTGTTAAGTATGTATACAAGTGTGAGACAGGGAAATCTCACCCTGACATAAGGACAATATTCACATAGCTTTGTTAAGGCTGTATACAAATTTGAGACAGGGAAATCTCACCCTGACATAAGGGCAATATTTACATAGCTTTGTTAAGTATGTATACAAGTGTGAGACAGGGAAATCTCACCCTGACATAAGGACAATATTCACATAGCTTTGTTAAGGCTGTATACAAATTTGAGACAGGGAAATCTCACCCTGACATAAGGGCAATATTTACATGGCTTTGTTAAGTATGTATATAAGTGTGAGACAGGGAAATCTCACCCTGACATAAGGACAATATTCACATAGCTTTGTTAAGGCTGTATACAAATTTGAGACAGGGAAATCTCACCCTGACATAAGGGCAATATTCAAATAGCTTTGTTAAGTATGTATACAAGTGTGAGACAGGGAAATCTCACCCTGACATAAGGACAATATTCACATAGCTTTGTTAAGGCTGTATACAAATTTGAGACAGGGAAATCTCACCCTGACATAAGGGCAATATTTACATAGCTTTGTTAAGTATGTATACAAGTGTGAGACAGGGAAATCTCACCCTGACATAAGGACAATATTCACATAGCTTTGTTAAGGCTGTATACAAATTTGAGACAGGGAAATCTCACCCTGACATAAGGGCAATATTTACATGGCTTTGTTAAGACTGTATACAAGTGTGACAGGGAAATCTCGACCTGACTTGAGGGCAATATTTACATAGCTTTGTTAAGTATGTATACAAGTGTGAGACAGGGAAATCTCACCCTGACATAAGGACAATATTTACATAGCTTTGTTAAGTATGTATACAAGTGTGAGACAGGGAAATCTCACCCTGACATAAGGACAATATTCACATAGCTTTGTTAAGGCTGTATACAAATTTGAGACAGGGAAATCTCACCCTGACATAAGGGCAATATTCAAATAGCTTTGTTAAGTATGTATACAAGTGTGAGACAGGGAAATCTCACCCTGACATAAGGACAATATTCACATAGCTTTGTTAAGGCTGTATACAAATTTGAGACAGGGAAATCTCACCCTGACATAAGGGCAATATTTACATAGCTTTGTTAAGTATGTATGCAAGTGTGAGACAGGGAAATCTCACCCTGACATAAGGACAATATTCACATAGCTTTGTTAAGGCTGTATACAAATTTGAGACAGGGAAATCTCACCCTGACATAAGGGCAATATTTACATGGCTTTGTTAAGACTGTATACAAGTGTGACAGGGAAATCTCGACCTGACTTGAGGGCAATATTTACATAGCTTTGTTAAGTATGTATACAAGTGTGAGACAGGGAAATCTCACCCTGACATAAGGACAATATTCACATAGCTTTGTTAAGGCTGTATACAAATTTGAGACAGGGAAATCTCACCCTGACATAAGGGCAATATTTACATGGCTTTGTTAAGACTGTATACAAGTGTGACAGGGAAATCTCGACCTGACTTAAGGGTAATATTTACATAGCTTTGTTAAGACTGTATACAAGTGTGAGACAGGGAAATCCCACCCTGACATGAGGTAAATATTTACATAGCTTTGCTAAGACTGTATACAAGTGTGAGACAGGGAAATCCCACCCTGACACGAGGTAAATATTTACATAGCTTTGCTAAAACTGTATACAAGTGTGAGACAGGGAAATATCACCCTGACATGAGAGAAATATTTACATAGCTTTGTTAAGTATGTATACAAGTGAGACAGGGAATTCTCTACCTGACATGAGGGCAATATTTACATAGCTTTGTTAAGACTATATACAAGGGTGAGAGAGGAAAATCTCACCCTGAAATGATGGCAATATTTACATAGCTTTGCTAAGACTATACAAGACTTAGTGTGAGACAGGGAAATCTCACCTTGACTTAAGGGCAATATTTACATGGCTTTGTTAAGACTGTATACAAGTGTGAGAGAGGGAAATCTCATCCTGACATGAGGGCAATATTTACATGGCTTTGTTAAGATTGTGTACAAGTGTGAGAGAGGGAAATCTCACCCTGACATGAGGGCAATACTTACATAGTCTTGCTAAGACTATACAAGACTTAGTGCGAGAGAGGGAAATCTCACCCTGACAGGAGGGCAATACTTACATAGTCTTGCTAAGACTATACAAGACTTAGTGTGAGAGAGGGAAATCTCACCCTGACAGGAGGGCAATACTTACATAGTCTTGCTAAGACTATACAAGACTTAGTGTGAGAGAGGGAAATCTCACCCTGACAGGAGGACAATACTTACATAGGCCTGTTAAGACTATACAACATTTAGTGTGAGACAGGGAAATCCCACCCTGACAGGAGGGCAATATTTACATAGTCTTGTTAAGACTGTATACAAGTGTGAGACAGAGAAATCTCGACCTGACATGAGGGCAATATTTACATGGCTTTGTTAAGATTGTATACAAGTGTGAGACAGGGAAATCCCACCCTGACATGAGGCCAATATTTACATAGTCTTGTTAAGACTGTATACAAGTGTGAGACAGGGAAATCCCACCCTGACATGAGGCCAATATTTACATAGTCTTGTTAAGACTGTATACAAGTGTGAGACAGGGAAATCCCACCCTGACATGAGGCCAATATTTACATAGTCTTGTTAAGACTGTATACAAGTGTGAGACAGGGAAATCTCAACCTGACATGAGGCCAATATTTACATAGTCTTGTTAAGACTGTATACAAGTGTGAGACAGGGAAATCTCAACCTGACTTAAGGGCAATTCATGATACAAGAAATATAGGGTATAACACTGCGAGAGGTGCAAGATCTTAAAATGTGTGACACTCGAAGGTTCCTCAGATCTTACGAGTTTGTGCCTTTCACAGTATTTGCCTCTTTTTCTCACCCCTTTCTACCATGTCAGTGTTTGCTTACTTTTGTAAATAAAAAATTACCTCCCTTTGACAAAATTCTAAGAAAAGTAGTTCCAGAAAATGCAAAATGTGGGTCCAATAAAGTTTTATAAGTATTTATCGCTGTTGTAGTAGCATTTAAGGATACAGTCTATATATTTTATTATGTAATTCATTTAAAATACTAACAAGACACTGATAAATCAACAATTTACTTCAGCAATGGAAAATAATTTTATTGGAAAATGCTTGTTCAGCTCGTCTTACTCAGGAGTCTGGGCAAGATAGAAAAATCTTAATTTCAGTATATGGAAGAACCTATTTCTTCTACAAATAATGAGCAGCTGTCTTCTATTGGCTGTCTCACATGATAAAGTTTCATTCACAAAAAAAAAATTAGTTCCTAAAAGTTATTGTAAGAAACTAATATTTTTGTATTTGATTCTCAGAGGACAAATATTATTCTCACCAAACCAAGAAAAAAGGTTTCAAATATTTTATTGTCTTGAACAAATCAATTTGTTCAAGGAAAATAATTAGCAATACTGTGAAATGGTAGTGAATTGGGTAATTAAACTCTAAGTTTAAAATGTTTGAGTATGGTCTGGATTGTAAGTTTTGTGATCAAAGGGGAGATAAATCCAACATACCATGTACTATCAATCCTTCCTCAAGAAGTGCTTGCCAGATTCCTACAGCTTGATTTCGTGAATAGACCAATGTGCTCTGTTGTAATAGCCAGTCCACCATTTCAGTGCCCACCATGCATCTGCGATATGTTCGTAAATGGTACTTCCTGTCCCTAATCATGTGAGGGGCTCTTGTAAGTACCATAACACGAAGAATGTTTGCTGCTTTTGACAACTTCTGGGAAGGCATCTGAAAATTGATAGATAAATATAACATATAAATAGACTTAATCTCCAGCAGTTGACAGGGCCCCGGGTGGCTCAATGAGTTAGGTAGTTGGATTACCTAACAACTCATACAAGCCTATCACCAATACGGCATGGGTTCGCACCCGGCTTTGTAAATTACAAAAAAGGGTGCACTCGACTCGCAGCCGCAAGTGATAAAGTTTACCAGTTGCTTGCCCATGGTCAGTGGTTCTCTCCGGCTTCTTCCGCCACTAAAACTGGTTGCCATGATATAGCTGAAATATTGCTGAAAGTGGGTTAAAGCACCAAAAATGAAAATCAAATCCAACAATTGTACTTTGCTACACAATATATACATTTTTAGTTTGTTTTATTTAGGTACTATAAAATATACATCTATGTAACACACCCATTCCTGTGACTTTTTAATTATTAATTGTAATAGAAGTATTTATCCTGTAATCGTTTTATTTGAGTAGTCAAATTGCATTGACCATGTAAATTTTTGTGATATATACAATCATTGACTATAAAGTCATCTGGTCACAAATGGTTCTATGTATAGCTGAAGCCACTAGACAATTACTGGTTTGATATGGACAATGAAATTTTGTTTGGAATAACTTGAATTTCATTTGTTATGTTGCTTTTTTTCCTTATTAATCTGACAGTATTTACTTGCTTGACATTGCAGGAAAAACAGCATATATATACACTGTCTCTGAATTTAGAATTTATTTGTACTCTGCAGTGCACAGGTAAGTAATAATCAGTTGGCAGAGACACCCCCCCCCCCCCTCCCCCCCGAGTACAGGTAAGTAATGCTCAGACAAAACAGTTAAATCTTGTGTTGAAGTCAAAGGATGATTTTATTTTGAAATAGATCTGTATTCAAGTTAAAAATGCTGAATTAAACTACCAACAGACCAATTTTTTACTTTGAATTATCAAAAGAAAGGATTTATCAGAGTTTAATATAACAAGGTATACAGAATACAATAGTCATAATTAGGTTAGTTGGGCTGTGGTGTTCAACGTCACTTTCAACAATATTTCAGTCATATCATGGCGGTCAGTTTTATTGGTGGAGGAAACCAGAGTACCTGGAGAAAACCACCGACCTGTCACAAGTCACTGACAAACTTTATCACATAATGTTGTATCTAGTACACTTTGCCTGAACGGGATTCGAACTCACGAGTACCTGGAGAAAACCACCGACCTGTCACAAGTCACTGACAAACTTTATCACATAATGTAGTATCTAGTACACCTCGCCTGAACGGGATTCAAACTCACAACGAGTACCTGGAGAAAACCACCGACCTGTCACAAGTCACTGACAAACTTTATCACATAATGTTGTATCTAGTACACATCGCCTGAACGGGTTTTGAACTCACAACGAGTACCTGAAGAAAATCACCGACCTGTCACAAGTCACTGACAAACTTTATCACATAATGTCGTAGCTAGTACACATCGCCTGAACGGGATTCAAACTCACGAGTACCTGGAGAAAACCACCGACCTGTCACAAGTCACTGACAAACTTTATCACATAATGTTGTATCTAGTACACCTCGCCTGAACGGGATTCAAACTCACGAGTACCTGGAGTAAACCACTGACCTGTCACAAGTCACTGACAAACTTTATCACATAATGTTGTATCCAGTACACCTCGCCTGAATGGGATTCGAACTCACAACTTTAGTGATAATAGACACTGATTGCATAAGTAGCTATAAATCCAACTACAATACGATCACGACCATGACAGTCCCTAAGCTTGATATGACAAGGTATACAGTATACTAACAGTAGTAATTGGGGTAGCTGGGCTACTGTGTTTATCATCCACCAGGTTAGTACCGCTACTTTTCCTTGATCTTGATATCTGTGGGGACAATTCATACTGATGTTTGTGTGCATCTGGAAAAAAAAGAATGATATTAAAGATTTGAGGAAAGGCATGTGCCACCCGTGTTTCCTTTTCTCATAGTGGGGGTTAGGGTTATGGTGTTTAACACCACTCTCAACAATATTACAGTGATATCGTGGCAGTCAGTTTTATTGGTTGAGGAAACCAGAGTACATTTTGTACCTGGAGAAAACCACAGACCTGTCACAAGTCACTGAAAAACTTTTTCACATAATGTTGTATTGAGTACACCTTGTCATGAACAGGGTTCGAACTCATAACTTTAGTGCTGATAGGTACTGATTGTATAGGTAGTTATAAATCTAACTACCATACGATCATGTTCATGCCCCCCAACCACCCAAAATAGTGACACAAGAACATGTTAAAAAGGGTGCAAGACAATGGATAGCGATACCTACATGCATGAAGTAAAAAAATTAAATCCAGAAGCTGAACAATTTGGAGTCCTCATATGATTTGTAAATTGTAAGATTGGTTGAGTAATTGCTAAGCTGAAGTGACCAAGGTAACTGTATGAATGTACCAGCTTAGTAAATGTGTTAAGCAATAGGCACCAGGGGTTTCAATAGGAATTGTTACTGGCTACACCTGAATTAAGTACTGGCTACAATTGCAAAGTTGTAAAAATACAATCAAATATTTCACACTTATTAAGTTATTTCTGTCCTTCAATCATGTCTTTTCATCTGGGGTCCAGTAATATGTAAAACAATCTATTGATTGCAACGTCTTTTAAATCCTTTTGTGAACTTATTTGTCGGTAAGAACATAAATATCATGATTGTGCATATGTCCAGGTCTAGTTCATCTTGTTGAATATATGAAATACAGTACTTTTAGTTAAAAACACTTGATCATTTCATATTTAAAGTTAGAACAGTGCAGTTTCTCATCACATATACCAACATTTCCAATAATGATAGAAAATTTTGATTTTGAATAGTTTTGAGATATGCTAGAATACTGAATTAAACTCCTACTTTTCAATATTTAGGAGAGGGTCTACACCAGATCCCAATGTATTTTTTTGCATTCGTTATTCACAATGGGGCCTATGACTTTGTCAAAAGCATCTCTACTCTGGAACCTATTGAAATTCATGAGGTATGGATATAGGTGTAGCATGGTGATTTAGACACAGTAATACAATAATTATTTTGCCAACACCTTATGCTATAGACTACTTTATTAAAATTCAACTATTTTGAATGAATTTCATAATGCTATCAACCAAAACATCAAGAGAAAAAACACTTGTAGAATCTTAATCTTATAAGACAAGATCAACATGGCCACCATCTTGTCACGGATACTTACTTGTTAATGTTAAAGAACTGAGTGGAGTTATGACATCTTCCAATAATGTTTGATTTCTCTGAAAAGATATTTAAAAAAAAAATGGAATTTACAACTTTTTTAAAATTGATATATCAACCTTATTCTAATGGTTATCTTAAAAGACCATCTTTTCTGCCAGATAAATAATGAATAACCCTTAGGGTCAGTTGAGCTGAAAAATAAATATAGGGTGATATTAAAATTTTGTCAAAGTGTATCAGCATGTCACAGGTTTTTTCATCTGGGGGTACATGTACCCTTTTACCTTCATCTTTGGGGGTGCAATGTACCCTCTAACTCTTCATTTGGGGGTACAAAGAAAATGAACTGCATTTTCTCCACGCAAGGTCGTGCACCATGCTGTTTTTTGTAAATATTACGCAGAGTTGGCGAAAACTTTTTTTTTCTGTCTGATATTGGGTCAGACAGGAAGTGGGGTTCTATCTGACCCATGGCCTTTGTGTCTGTCCACCATTTTTTTGTAATATTGTATATAACCTTTCAAATTTTGTTTTTTATACAGAACTGAATGCAAGATTACCTATATATAGTCATGATCATTAAACAACTCAATTAAATGTTTTTCTGTATATATATTTTTATCTAAAAAGATAAGGCAGATATGGCCAACAATCCGTATATAATGGTCCGATCACGTTCCGAATATTATACATCAATGTCAGTTTCCGGTTTACCTACATTTCTAATTTCAGTTAAGAATATGAATCTGTTGTCATTTTCAATATATAAGCATCTCAAAACATATTTAATTAAACACAAACAATCTTTGATACTTGGGGAGTGTGGAAGTCAATTTATTTCTGTGCTCAATAATATATTTCAGTTTTAATGTTCCACGTTTTGCAGGTGCTCGTTCCTACTAAAAGGATGTTTACATTTACGTATAGGAATTTCGATTACATATAGGAACGTGTCGGTCTGACAAAATAAACAAATTTCAAGTCTCTGACATTTTAATAAACCTGAAAATGGAATTTAATGCCATTGGCAGTGGAAACTGGGAGTGAATAAATTTCAATCGTCAACTGGACGACCACAAAGTATATTTTCGTGACGGACATTGGGACAGACACAGTTCATTAATTAATCGGACCGGCCGTTATTCTGCCGGTTCGACGATTTTCGCCAACTCTGATTACGGGTTTTAACAGTAACAGTTCTTATGAATCGGACAATTAAAAAATAAGGAGCCAATAGAATTGGGCGATCTATAAATCATATCATCTCACTTAAAATATGCAAGGAACGCTCCGATTGGATAATATTGCCGAAATTAACTAATCAGAACAACTCTATTATACGTACTTTGAAGTGAATTGTAAACAAAAGGTAATTTTTATACAGTGCTCGCAACAGGCTCTCTACGTGCATGCACGTAGGGTTCTTTCAATTATACGTGAAACACGTACTACAGTACGTGAATGGGCATGCTGTGTATATGTTACTGTGTTATCAATCTGTAATTTTTCGGTCCTTAAAAATAAATTTTCACATAAAGGGTTAGGGTTATGGTGTTTAGCGTCACTTTCAACAATATTTCAGTTATATCATGACGGTCAGTTTTATTGATGAAGAAACCGGAGTACCTGGAGAAAAGAAATGTTCACAAAAAAATAAAACAACTCTTTCCTTGTGCATAAAAGCTTTTGAGAAACAAGTATCAGTCACTTACTCAAAGGTGATTGAATTCATTTAATAGGTATATTCTGCACCAGATGGACATAAGGTGCTGATTAGAAATACAATGGAAAGTTCAAATATCTCTCAGTACAATGCCAGAATAACTCCTAGGAGTTTAAATACCAGTTGTTCTGTCAATATTGTAATATTTATCAAACCATTTGGAGGTAAATATCCTAGTTAAAGACACACAAGATGTGCCATAACAATACAATAGGAACTTAAAATCACCCTCTGTACAATATCAATAAAACTAGTATCAGTCTAAATACAACTTACTATGTCAATGTTCCCATATACATTGTGTAATTAGTAAGTATCATTGTTACTTTATTGTACCTCAGTGACCACAGTAATACATGTATTAATACTTATTGTCTGACCACAGTAATACATGTATTAATACTTATTGTCTGACCGCTGTAATACATGTATTAATACTTATTGTCTGACCACAGTAATACATGTATTAATACTTATTGTCTGACCACAGTAATACATGCATTAATACTTATTGTCTGACCACTGTAATACATGTATTAATACTTATTGTCTGACCACAGTAATACATGTATTAATACTTATTGTCTGACCACTGTAATACATGTATTAATACTTATTGTCTGACCACTGTAATACATGTATTAATACTTATTGTCTGACCACTGTAATACATGTATTAATACTTATTGTCTGACCACTGTAATACATGTATTAATACTTATTGTCTGACCACAGTAATACATGTATTAATACTTATTGTCTGACCACTGTAATACATGTATTAATACTTATTGTCTGACCACAGTAATACATGTATTAATACTTATTGTCTGACCACAGTAATACATGTATTAATACTTATTGTCTGACCACAGTAATACATGTATTAATACTTATTGTCTGACCACTGTAATACATGTATTAATACTTATTGTCTGACCACTGTAATACATGTATTAATACTTATTGTCTGACCACAGTAATACATGTATTAATACTTATTGTCTGACCACAGTAATACATGTATTAATACTTATTGTCTGACCACAGTAATACATGTATTAATACTTATTGTCTCACAATAGTAATACATGTATTAATACTTATTGTCTGACCACTGTAATACATGTATTAATACTTATTGTCTGACCACTGTAATACATGTATTAATACTTATTGTCTGACCACTGTAATACATGTATTAATACTTATTGTCTGACCACTGTAATACATGTATTAATAGTTATTGTCTGACCACTGTAATACATGTATTAATACTTATTGTCTGACCACAGTAATACATGTATTAATACTTATTGTCTGACCACTGTAATACATGTATTAATACTTATTGTCTGACCACTGTAATACATGTATTAATACTTATTGTCTGACCACTGTAATACATGTATTAATAGTTATTGTCTGACCACTGTAATACATGTATTAATACTTATTGTCTGACCACTGTAATACATGTATTAATACTTATTGTCTGACCACTTTAATACATGTATTAATACTTATTGTCTGACCACAGTAATACATGTATTAATACTTATTGTCTGACCACAGTAATACATGTATTAATACTTATTGTCTGATCACAGTAATACATGTATTAATACTTATTGTCTCACAATAGTAATACATGTATTAATACTTATTGTCTGACCACAGTAATACATTTATTAATACTTATTGTTTGACCACTGTAATATATGTATTAATACTTATTGTCTGACCACTGTAATACATGTATTAATAGTTATTGTCTGACCACAGTAATACATGTGTTAATACTTATTGTCTGACCACTGTAATACATGTATTAATACTTATTGTCTGACCACAGTAATACATGTATTAATACTTATTGTCCGACCACTGTAATACATGTATTAATACTTATTGTCTGACCACTGTAATACATGTATTAATACTTATTGTCTGACCACTGTAATACATGTATTAATACTTATTGTCTGACCACTGTAATACATGTATTAATACTTATTGTCTGACCACTGTAATACATGTATTAATACTTATTGTCTGACCACAGTAATACATGTATTAATACTTATTGTCTGACCACTGTAATACATGTATTAATACTTATTGTCTGACCACTGTAATACATGTATTAATACTTATTGTCTGACCACAGTAATACATGTATTAATACTTATTGTCTGACCACTGTAATACATGTATTAATACTTATTGTCTGACCACAGTAATACATGTATTAATACTTATTGTCTGACCACAGTAATACATGTATTAATACTTATTGTCTGACCACTGTAATACATGTATTAATAGTTATTGTCTGACCACTGTAATACATGTATTAATACTTATTGTCTGACCACTGTAATACATGTATTAATACTTATTGTCTGACCACAGTAATACATGTATTAATACTTATTGTTTGACCACTGTAATATATGTATTAATACTTATTGTCTGACCACTGTAATACATGTATTAATAGTTATTGTCTGACCACAGTAATACATGTATTAATACTTATTGTCTGACCACTGTAATACATGTATTAATACTTATTGTCTGACCACAGTAATACATGTATTAATACTTATTGTCTGACCACTGTAATACATGTATTAATACTTATTGTCTGACCACTGTAATACATGTATTAATATAAAATTAATGACTTTTCATAAGGTGGATACTGTGATTTATCAACCCAGAGGGAGTGATGTTCACCAAAGCCAACGGCTGAGGTGAACATCATTTCCAAGGGGTTGATAAATCAGTGTCCACCGAAATGAAAAGTCATCAATTGTTTTATTAAATGACACATTCTAAGTGTAATTTTGGGGTGAAAATTGTGAATTGTTGCTGTTTCTTAGACATTTCCATTTATTCTTTTTTATATGTAGCTGCTTCAAACCAACAAACATCATTTTTTAAAGCTTGACATTTCTAATGTTTCAAAACAATAAAACTGATTAAGAAAAAACGAATACAATTTCAAAATTTTAACAAATAAAACGTGTCTTAACTTCTGGTTCTACTGACGAAGCTGCTTCGTTCATTTTTGTTTACTAACAGTCGTCTGCTGATTACCGAAGTTCGTTAGCAAGACCGCCTCCGATTGGTTGAGTTTCAAAATGTCGGCCAATCAAATTTATCGATATTAATCAGTCTACTGGTTTTCCCCTGTTACTATATTTGGGTACGTACTAACTGCGACATGAAATTTATTAACCTCACGTGCAAAATTGCACGGTGGACATGTAGTTCTGTTAGAGGAAGCAATGAACCTTCTAAACCAATCAGAATTAAGAAAATTCATAGTCATGTATTAATACTTATTGTCTGACCACATTAGTGACTCAATAGATTCATGTCTATATTTCATCTTACAAAGATATGTCTCACCCCCTGAAAATCAATTTGTGCACAATTTTTCTAAAATTTAACCAAGAAAAAAATGGTAAATTCCAAAATTGATTTGGTTGTCCTTTTATGAGCCTTGACCTTGTTTATAAATTTTAAATGATTATGTTATGGGAATCTAAGTTATTGAATGTGAACCTAATAAATTTTACATTTTCAGCAAATCAAGGACCATAACTCAACTTGTCTCAAGACAGAAAAGTGATAAAGTCTGAAATTAAACTTGGTCTTCCTTATATGATCCCTGACTTTGTGTACAAATTTTAAATGATTTGTTTAATGCAAACTTAAGTTACTGAGCAGAAACCAAAATTTTTATTTTTCAGCAAATTAAGGGGCATAACGCCTGAACGAAAAAAGGAGTAAAAACTCTCAACTTAAACAGTGATTGTACAGAAAGATGTAAATCCAAGTACCATATGATCACCACCCCCTTAAAATAATAAAATCATGAAGTTGTGTCAAAGCCTTCATATAAAATAGCAAGTGTTAGGCCTACCCTTTATCATGCACTGCCATATTTAGATTTCACATCTTAAAATTTATATTTGTTTAACAACATAATATTTTTTTATTTTTTTTAATAAAACTTAGTCAATACCTTGTAATATTGATTTACACGTGTAATTAGTAACATGAAAAGGTAGATGTATTATTTCTTAACCTATTTGAATTTTTTTTCATTTCCAATTAAAATGTATATATATAATTGTGTTTAAAATTCTGCTGTATTTTGTGTAATCAATGAGCTAAAAATGGTTTATTGATATATTTCACACATAATGATCTTAATTATTACATTTAATGTATTTATAATTCATTAATCTAAAAACTTCACATTTTAATTACTTTTATAATTAGTGAGACAATAAACTATTTCTATTTGTATCAAAATTAATGTAATTTACGATAGATAAATGTTACAAGCCATTAACAAAACTTTAAAATAATTGATTTTCTTTCAGAAAGGGGATCTACTGATCGGTTTTATAGTAAGAAAGTGTTGAATACAATTATAACTTAGCTTTACCGCTCTTTAAAATGTTCATACAAAATGTTTACAAAATGAATAATCAATTCTACTGGTATCCCATTCTTCTAGTTATTTAAAACAAAAATCATTATTCAGTTTGGGTTGTAAATGAAATAACGATCTCTATTTTTGAGGTTCCAGTTTTCATTGTCTTCCCGATGACCTTCATTCCATGAGAATCTATCCTCCTATAGGGTAATGTTCTGGCAGATAATTACAGTCTGAAATCTATATCTAATTAAGTCAATCAAAGATTAATGTTTGATGCCATGAAGTGACAATAATCCATTAATGTCCAACATAACTGGATTTAACCTTTAACCCCAGGTGAACTTTACTACAGTAAAACCTGATTAAATAGAAGCTCCTTGTAACCAACTTTTGTGTGTGAAATAGACAGGAACAGGTTATGGTAAGAAAGATTTTATACATCGAGACATTATTTAAAATTTGGTTTATACAGCTTTACTTGTCCCGGGATTTGGGCAAGTGGGTTAGCGCGAAGACTGGTATATCCATTCGATTCTCTCTTGTTTTTCCTTTACTGTCTGCAGCTGAATCCAATATCAAGTTCTTGCCAGCAGCGTTTTCATTGGTTTATCTAAAGTTCAGCAGACAGCTGGACGTAAGGTTAAATGGAGCTGTGTCAGATATTAATGCATTGCATTGTATCTAACATATGACATTATAAATAAAATTACCTCCCAGAGAATTCTGAAGTCTTTTTGTTCAATCCTTACAAGTTCTGTGAATTCTTTAGTCACCACTGTGGCCTGTCTTGGCTGGTTGGTCAGAATGGACTCTCCAAAAGATATTCCTACACCAAGTGTACATACTGTAATTTCGTCCTAAAGAATGAGTTCCATATAAGTCAATTAATACAATTTCTTCTTCATTCCAGCCTCAATTAGTCAACTCCGTGTAACTCAACTGTTCAAGTCAGAGTAATGGAATAAAAAGTTGAACATGTTACTTTTACGATACCAGATAATTACCCTTGAATAAGCTGAAGTTGAACACGTTACTTTTACGATACCAGATAATTACCATTAAATAAGCTGAAGTTGAACACATTACTTTTACGATACCAAATAATTACCGTTAAATAAGCTGAAGTTGAACACGTTACTTTTACGATACCAGATAATTACCGTTGAATAAGCTGATGTTGAACACGTTACTTTTACAATACTAGATAATTACTCTTGAATAAGCTAAAGTTGAACACGTTACTTCGACAATACCAGATAATTACCCTTGAATAACCTGATGATGAATACAGTACTTCAACACTACCAGATAATACAATATACCAGTTAGTCCCAATATCACCTTGTCTGAATACTGAAACAAAATGAAAATATTTCTACAATAATAAAAATACTTTTGTTTTTCGTTATTGTAATTTGTTTATTTTAAAGAAAAACAGAGACAAATAGAAAAAAATCCTATGCTTACCTTGTCTTTGCTATACGAGTGCTTTAACTTATTTGCTATATTTTGCTACTATGAGAGCTTTTATTTAAATTATTAATTTGTGTGCATGCTTTTGTTGTTTTTAACTGTTATTTATTTTTGTGTTGTGTATGTCGGTCAAAAGCCCACTAGGGCTTGTGTTGTATTGTTATTTTAACATGCGGACTATAAATAAAACTTATCTTATCTTATCTTACATGCATATACAACTTTACACAGACAAGACGTTTAATATATCAAAACAAATAGTTTGCAGCACTGCACTGAAATTTCAAACACCAAAGACAGTTTACAATGGCAATCACTCTATATATATGTATATTCTTTTTGTGTAGAGGATTAGACATTTATGGTTGTCTTTTTTTCCTTTTTATCTCAATTCAATATTTCAGATATATTACACCACCATTTATAATGGGTTTGTCACCCAAACATCTACATTTATATAAATAATACTTTAAAATTAACAGTAAAAAATAAAATCAATTAATGGTTATTTCTTAAACAAATCAAATGACCCCCCCACAAAAAATAATTCTTTTCCTTAATTACACCAAGGATGGTCATACTGTTGTAATAATACTATGTGAATCTTCTATGGTAATAAGTAAGCATGCAAAGTTTTGAGGAATTCTTGTCTAAATATGTTAGCTGCAATAATGTAGCTCCTGTGACAAACTTGTGTCTCGGCAGAGCTACAACGCGGTCCCATTCGTCACAATGGAGCAAAAAAAAAAGTTGCAGTTGAAACATAAAAACTCACTATTTACGCTTCAAACATTTCATTATAACAATTACTGATGATCCCAGTCCTTGTTAAATCGGTTTGGCTGAGAAATATATGCTTTTCAAAGTTAGCAACAACCTTGTTCAAATTTATCGATCGTTTTCCATAACCGGAAACTACGGAAGGCGGAGCTTTTCTAAATATGGTATTTCTTATTACAAGCTGATGTAAACATTCCAATCGTAACTACTCGGCCATTCTCGCTACCCTGTTATTTGCAGGGTAGCGAGAATGGCCGAGTAGTTACGATTGGTAAACATTCACGCCTAAATCGCCAAATATGGTATCGACATCCAAATAGTAAGGCCGGAAATGACGAAATTCAAAATTTTCAAAGAGGAGATTTTTATTTTGTGGGAATTACATTCTAAAATACTGGTAGGTGATAAAAACTTGTTATAATAATGGACAAAAGGAAAGGTTATGTCTTATTATTGATAAATGCAGGCGTCAGAAGCTCTGTAAGCGAGCGCAAAAAATCTCGGCGGCTGCTCCATTACGTGTAATGGCATCCCGTTATAACCCTTGCGAGTAAGCAAGCATTTAGGGTTTTATTATTAGAACTAAAATATGTGAGTGTACAAACATATGGATGAAATATTCAAAGTAAAAACGAGCAATAACTTTTCTTGTAAATTATAGTCAAAATAATTTACAAAATATATATCTATAGAGGTTCGTCAACATATAATACATATATTTATCTTTTCTTCTGATCTGAAAATGCCTTGAACTCCTATAGATTTGTGAGTTCTCATGGCAATTTTTCAGCAACTCAAAAAGACAGTAATTGCATTTTGTAGTACAAATAGATGTATCCTATATTTATGAAAAGATGATTTAAAACATGTAGCACTACAATCTTAGCTTTATGAAAATAGACTGTCAAAAAATACAATGTCTTTCAAGTTCTAAAGTTATACAATACAGTTTGACATCATATGATCAACATTATTAAAATAGAATGTTCTAAAGGTGTGATCTGGTCAGAATTCAGGCTATTCCTAAGTGTAGCAGTCATTAATAGACACCTCCCAGAATAGAAATAGGACTATTTATAGAAGATCAATACATGTATGTGTTTTTATTAGAGTCAATCAAAGATCAGCTATATCTGTCACCAGTGTTTGTAATTCAATCTTTTATCAACTTTACTGCCAGGATAAAACATGCAGAATTTCTAAACAAATAGAAGATATTTGAAATTTAATTGATTAATAGAAACCAAAAGAGCAAGCATTGCCCAAATCTACTGACATATTTTGGTGACATTACAACTACTGTGTCAAGACAGAAAACCCCCTCATCACACCCCTTATATTTCATTATACAATTGTACCATGTGAGACAGTAGCTCTTGAAATTGACTTGCATGAATTGTCATACAGATGAACCACCATATTTACAGAGGAATATTATACATCTCTAGACCAATGATTTCACAATAATCTTCTTATTCTCAACGGAGACTGAAGCATTCATTTAATCCAACTTGTCAAATAACCAGTATCTTTTTCCTACTTAATAAATATTTTAGTCATGAAGCTATAATTCTGATTTCACATGCTAATCAAACCCTTAAACCAATATACCAATACTTTTTATTTCAGTCGTAGCCAAACGTGAATGTATTAAATCCAATAAATCTTTTGTCGAGTGATTCTTCCACGTAAGAAAAGTGGGAACAAATTTTACATTCACACTTACAATTCCCTATTGTGTACTAGATTACTGGGATATAGGCTTAATTGAATAATAATTGTGCATTCAACTTTATTTTTTGCGTCATGACGTAAAAGTACTGATATTTTCAGTTAACAAAAACAGCTGTTTTATATTATAATCCCAGAGATATATATCAATGGCTTTAAAAGTAGAAATCAAGATTTATCTCATATACAATAATTTCCTAGAGGACTACTCAGGACATTTTCATTACTTATTCATCAAGAGCTGAATAGAAGAATACATTTAAAGATTTAATATGAAGTAACTTATACAGTATCAAGATTACAATGAGTAGAATTGTGGGTTAATAACATCAGTTAGTTACTGAACTAATATTTGGACATCTTTGTGTAGTGATACATCTTCTTTTTTATTATCTTTTAAAGGTGTTAAAAATCCTTTCAAAATAATGATAAAAATAAAAGCCATATGACATGGATGTACGTGATAATAGGGAGAATCCTGTTTTACACCTAAGAAAGAATTGACGTCAAGCAACAATACTCTTTTTGGTATTTTTTTATCTCACAAAAGTACATACAGAATAAAGCATAACCTTTTCCATATCAGCCTGGTTATCATTCAGAGACGCACATATTGGCCCACGACTTCACCATGGGCCAATATGGGTAGAAAGATGATAACCAGGCTGATATGGAAAATGTCATACTTTAATATACTTTTTTTATACTTAAAAATTAATTCATCTGAAAACATCAATCCACATTTCTCTCTAGTTTTATCCAGCTTATTCAAAAGTTTCAGATATCATCCATATTCTCACTTAAGTAAGATTTTTAGCCTGAACATTTTCTTAATAGGTATTAATTCCATTTTAGTCTTTCATCATGAATACCATATAATATCATACATTATCAAACTTGAATATGATTCTTGCAAATTTTTTATTAATCTTTGTTAATCTGACAACAATTTTCAAAATCTGAATTTTATTTACATTGGTGTATTGAAATAAAATCTAGCTTCTCTTGCTCGAAAAATACAACCTCTCACATAATGGTGTTCACTGATTTCTGCAGGACAATCAAATACACAACCAACTTTGCCAATGAAGAAATCACAAAACCGAAAAGTGTGGTTAGGTGGCCACCATGAAATCTGACAATAGAATTGAAGAAAAAAAATCTATAGAAATAAGCAGTATTACCCTGAAAGTATCAAACACATCATAACTTTCTATCATAAGAAAACTAACAATTTTGGCCAAAGAAGACTCATATCATGGGAAATCAACAGACTAGGAATTTGGTCAATTTACATGATGTTTTCTACTTAATATCAACACCTGGGGGAGGAAAATAACTCAAAAGTATGTAAATGAAATGCAAGACATTTGATTGTATTCATTTTTTGGGGATAAAATCAAGATAAATTAATTGGTATTAACGACTTTTGACTCGGAAGTATCACTGGGAAAAATGGCTGTGATTCTCATCTGTAATGTTCAGTTGCCATGGTTACACTAAACCTATTTCAGCTCCATACAATGGCCCTATGTAATTATTCAAGGACTGATTTTTCTTGCCAAGGTATGTGGCCAATATCTTTATCAGGATTTGCAAGGAGGTGCTAAGAACCAATATCGGTAGTTTAAATCAAGAATGCTACAAGGTATTGTACAACATGAAAACTAGATTACCCCAAATGCTTCAGATAACAAATAGAACACAATAATATTACCTGTAAATTTTGTCCACCCAATATATATAATTTTCACTTCTAATGTTGATGCTATATTATAGTACATTATTCCTCAATGCTATTCATAACCATATCGTGTTCTGGTTTTAATACCTAATGCTTTTAGCCATTACTGTGTAGTATAAACTCTATTTAACATATACAGTCAACACTTTAATTTCAGCAAGACAATAAAATAAGGAAATTGCATGAACATTAACAATGTAGTAAAACTACAGCATGGATCCCGAGTTCTATTTATAGAATATAGGCTTGCACATGCCTGATTTATTTGATTAAACTTTAAACTCTCATTCATGTCCTTTTTCTAAATTTATATTAAACCTTTAAACTCTCATTCATGTCTTTTTTTAATTTAAATTAAAGTCTACTCATAATTTACTTCAATTATATTTTTTAGCCTCAGCCAAGTCATTTCTTAATGAAAGACATAAAACAAAAACCTACATGTAACTCCTTTGTCCAAGTCTTCATAGTAGCCATAGTAACAGATTTCTTGCAACAAAGATGGCTGGAATTTTTCTAACGCAGGAATTCTTTTCAATCTTGAGAAGATGATGTCTATATCTTCACTATTTCTGTCAATTGGTCTAAAAAAATGTAAATAAGAGAAATAATTTCCTACAAATATTAGAGGAAAGACATAACTGAATGACTTTAAACCTATTTTATTGTCGAACTAACATAAATGACAAAAAGACATAACTGAATGACTTTAAACCTATTTTATTGTCGAACTAACATAAATGACAAAAAGACATAACTGAATGACTTTAAACCTATTTTATTGTCAAACTAACATACATGACAAAAAGACATAACTGAATGACTTTAAACCTATTTTATTGTCAAACTAACATACATGACAAAAAGACATAACTGAATGACTTTAAACCTATTTTATTATCAAACTAACATACATGACAAAAAGACATAACTGAATGACTTTAAACCTATTTTATTGTCAAACTAACATACATGACAAAAAGACACACCATAAACTTATAGACTATAGTCTTCTCTGATAGACATACAAACAAATATAAACAGTATATTACATTTATACATGTTAAAATATGACAGGGTTAGGGTTATGGTGTTTAATGACATTTTCAACAATATTTATGTTATATCATGACAGTCATTTTTATTGGTGGAGGGAACCAAAGTACCCGGAGAAAACCACAGACCTGTCACAAGTCAAGCTCTCATCACATAATGCTGTATTGAGTATACCTTGCCATGAATGGGATTCAAACTCACAACTATAATTTAGTGGTGACAGGCACTGATTGCACAGGTATTTGTAAATCCAACTACCTTACGATCATTACAAGAGGATCTGAAATCTGGTCTGATTAGAGGGTTGGACTCTCTTGAGGGGGATAATTTAGTAGAATTCTACTATCTGAGTACATCTGAAATCAGGTCTGATTAGAGGGATGGCCTCTCTTGAGGGGGATAATTTAGTGGAATTCTACTATCTGAGTACAGCTGAAATCTGGTCTGATTAGAGGGTTGGCCTCTCTTGAGAGGGACAATTCAATGGAATTCTACTATCTGAGTACATCTGAAATCAGGTCTGATTAGAGGGATGGCCTCTCTTGAGGGGGATAATTTAGTAGAATTCTACTATCTGAGTACATTTGAAATCAGGTCTGATTAGAGGGTTGGCCTCTCTTGAGAGGGACAATTCAGTGGAATTCTACAATCTCAGTACATCTGAAATCTGGTCTGATTAGAGGGTGGGCCTCTCTTGAGAGGGACAATTCAGTGGAATTCTACAATCTCAGTACATCTGAAATCTGGTCTGATTAGAGGGTTGGCCTCTCTTGAGGGGGACAATTTAGTGGAATTCTATTATCTGAGTACATCTGAAATCTGGTCTGATTAGAGGGTTGGCCTCTCTTGAGGGGGACAATTCAGTGGAATTCTACAATCTCAGTACATCTGAAATCTGGTCTGATTAGAGGGTTGGCCTCTCTTGAGGGAGACAATTTAGTGGAATTCTACTATCTGAGTACATCTGAAATCTGGCCTGACAAGTAGGAAACTACTGTATTTTCAATGGAAATTTGTGTTTGAAACCACAGATCCTCATACCATGTAATAAGTAGAAAGAGACAGCTGATCCTTGTTCAGCATGCCCACAGGTATTTTCATCTGGGGGTACATGTACCCTTTTACCTTCATTTTTGGGGGTGCAATGTACCCTCTAACTCTTCATTTGGGGGTACAAAGAAAATTAACTGCATTTGCTCCACGCAAGGTCGTGCACCATACTGTTTTTTTGTAAATATTACGCAGAGTTGGCGAAAACTTTTTTTTTCATGGCCTTTGTGTCTGTCCCACCATTTTTTTGTAATATTGTATATAACCTGTCAAATTTTGTTTTTTATACAGAACTGAATGCAAAATTACATATAGTTATGATCATTAAACAACTCAATTAAATGTTTTTCTGTATACATTTTTTATCTAAAAAGATAAGGCAGATATGGCCAACAATCCGTATCTAATGGTCCGATCACGTTCCGAATATTATACATCAATGTCAGATCTCGGTTTACCCACATTTTTAATTTCAGTTAAGAATATGAATCTGTTGTCATCTTTAATATATAAGCATCTCAAAACATATTTAATTAAACACAAACAATCTTTGATACTTGTGGAGTGTGGAAGTCAACTTATTTCTGTGCTCAGTAATATATTTCAGTTTTAATGTTCCAGGTTTTGCAGGTGCTCGTTCCTACTAAAAGGATGTTTACATTTACGTATAGGAGTTTCGATTACAAATACGAACGTGTCGGTCTGACAGAATAAATAAATAAATTTCAAGTCTCTGTCTGACATTTTAATAAAACTGAAAACGGAATTTAATGCCATTGGCAGTGGAAACTGAGAGTGAATAAATTTCAATCGTCAACTGGACGACCACAAAGTAATATTTTCGTGATGGACATTGGGACAGACCACGGTTCATTAATGAATCGGACCGACCGTTATTCTGCCGGTCCGACGATTTTCGCCAACTCTGATTACGGGTTTTAACAGTAACAGTTCTTATGATTGGACAATTAAAAAATAAGGAGCCAATAGAATTGGGCGATCTATAAATCATATCATCTCACTTAAAATATGCAAGGAACGCTCTGATTGGATAATATTGCCGAAATTAACTAATCAGAACAACTCTATTATACGTACTTTGAAGTGAATTGTAAACAAAAGGTAATTTTTATACAGTGCTCGCAACGGGTTCACATAGGGTTCTTTCAATTATATGTGCATGATTTTTATTCTACGTGAAACACGAACTACAGTACGTGAATGGGCATGCTGCTTGTTATACTGAAGTCTAAGCTGATCCTTGTTATACTGAAGTCTAAGGCAGCAATGAATTTACTTCAACCTTTTCATTTGAGTATTTGAGTTAAATTAAACTAAACTACAGCTGAGTAAATTTTTCCTATGAGTTATCCATTGCTACAACTTATCAAGGGGATAAAGAGCTTAATGATATTGATTTTACAAAATTAGCAGACAAAAACTTTCCTCTGATAAAATTGACCTTTATCTGTCTGAGCTTGTAATTTAGACAAATGATGATCTCTTATATTTGTGAATTATAACAATATTGTCTGTGAGGGTACATATACTGTGTGGATAGTCAATAATGGTTTAAAGTATTTATTCTCTTTTCTTTTTCTTTTTTTTCGTATATTGTTTTTGTATATAATCATTCTTTGTATATTTAACCCTATGCTATTATATACATATTATATCATTTCATTGCACGTGCTAATCCATATTGTAAATTATTGTATTCGGGAGAAGACTTCATAAGTTGGAAAAACTTTGTGTCTGATCCCTATTTGTTATATTTAGCAAATAAAAATATGTTTAAACTAAAAAAAATGGTTTACTAAAAACAATTCCCAAACTCAGGATTGAATCCTAAAAAAGTTTAATTCTGAAAATGTTCTTGCCTTCAGTTATAGTGAATACAGTTTTAGAAAAAGTTTGTTATGTTTTGACCTTGAGTTCTAGGTATGACCTTCAACTTCAACATTTTCATTAATGATTGAATGATTGGTGTTTAACGCCAACAAAATCCAGAGTTTTGGAACTTCAAAGGAAACCATTATAGACTATACATACACAGTAAGTTAAACATTAAGTTAAATAAATGAACAATTGTTATAATTCATGTTATTTCCTATTTTTTGACAACAAAAAATCAAAGGTAGATAAATGGAAAATACAAAACTTTGGAATTAATTTTAATAACTTAATTGTGGTGTATTTGATGCTTACTAGTAATGAGATAAAATTTTCGCCAAAGCATTATTTCTTTTCCAACAGAAAAAATATTACACTATTTATTCCTCACAGAATATAAAGTATAGAATATGTGTTCCTCAAAGAAGAAATATTATGGACTTGTTGATTATAAATAATCCATAGGAACAAAAATTAGGCAGAACAAATACATGTTCACAATCTAACAGTATACAAGAAAACTGTCAATCAATCTATAAGGATTGACAATTTTTGTATTTTTTTTTTTTCAATATTAAAAAGATTTTGGCATTTTAATACCTCCAGTGCAAGTCTGGTCATGCTTTCCAGACTACAACTAACATATTTTTTATTCTGTTTGTTTCCCCTCTGTTTTAATTTCATTATCCCACTTTTTAACCCGATTGCTCCATTTTTAACTACTACAAAGACATCTATGGCATCGCTATTGTATACTCTGCCATATTTCAACTCCAGGTAACAAGTCTATTCAATTTGTCACAATATTTAACTCACAAACCTTTTGTCTAAGCATGCAATCCATTCTGATACCATTCTGCATTACTTCAAATCCCTGTAATATAAAAAAAAACAACTTGACCGTTGAATTCTCAATAAAAATCTTTGCTGGTGTGTCCGTCAATTCTATTCTTATATATCTTCCACAAATATTTTTTTTATTAAAATAATACCAATCACCTGACGAAAATAGACATGAAAATGTTAATTAGGATTATATATCACATTAAATACCAAGGAATACACGGACACTGAATTGATTCTATTTTGATAAAATTTGATAAATTGGTTGTTTTTGCGATGTTACTTACAAACGACAAGTTAAACTATAGTGATGCTGTCAATTTATTGTAATTGTCTTAGATCGCCTGTTTTTAGGGGAAATTATTGCAGTACCATATAAATGTTCAGACAAGCTGACAACATAATTGTACTCTGTAAAATTGTTAATAAGACCAATGCAATAGTTCCCTGATATGTCAGAAATTGTTTTCGCTGTGAACACATTCTTCCACTTTTTGTAGAGATAACAATTTAGGATATTAAACTTTAAACGGAATTAAAAAATAAAAACTTGAAACTCAAGATAAATGTCATCTCCATAGATCAACTTTTAATTTGTGAGGATCCTGAAGGGTCTGTCTAATGATACCAAGAGTTATTTAAAACTAAACGTTAGCTGATATCTTTAATCCTCTCCCAAAATCCAAATATTCCCATTTTTACCAATAGATATCTTTAATACCTTTTGTGGCAAGTTACAAAAAAAAACCTGTTATTGGTCACCTAATCTTAATGTAGAAATCTTCATTGACAAACTATAGTCCCTATAGACGTCTTATTTTTCAGATGAAATGTAGTCAAGCAGATATTCCTTTGCTGGTTTTTAATATCTTGAAAAATAAAGGTTTTCTATATACTCATTCATCAAGTCAATTATTATTCTCAGTGGAAAAAAAACCTAAAATTTATACACATACACATACATTTTCCTTTCTGTAGTATTTGATCATTTTCTTTTATAACAGATAAACAGTCAAATTCAAAGTGTGAAAAGTTGTTTCCATAAATATTTGGTTTATTTGTGGACAACTCAATGTAAACATTTGATCTATTTGTGGACAACTAAAAGTAAACATTTGATCTGTTCATGAACAACTTAAAGTAAACATTTGGTCTGTTCGTGGACAACTCAAAGTAAACATTTGGTTTGTTTGGAGTAGGTGATAATTTAATTTAACCCACATAATAGTAACACAGGGCTATTTAGAAGTAAATTTATCTGACCTTTGATTTGCACACAACATGTTTCTAGTGTATATTATATTATTGACTTGCCAGGATAAACTATCATATTGTTAGTCTTATACAAATAAACAATTAAATAGATCAGTTACAACGAGAAGTTTAAACAAGTATGTAGACTTTAACTAACACTGCTGGTAACTACAGACAATGAAAAGTTTAAACAAGTACATGGACTTTAACTAACACTGCTGGTAACTACAGACAATGAAAAGTTTAAAAAAGTATATGTACTTTAACTAACACTGCTGGTAACTACAGACAATGAAAAGTTTAAGCAAGTATATGTACTTTAACTAACACTGCTGGTAACTACAGACAATGAAAAGCTTAAACAAGTATATGTACTTTAACTAACACTGCTGGTAACTACAGACAATGAAAAGTTTAAACAAGTATATGTACTTTAACTAACACTGCTGGTAACTACAGACAATGAAAAGTCTAAACAAGTATATGGACTTTAACTAACACTGCTGGCAACTACAGATAATGAAAAGTTTAAACAAGTATATGTACTTTAACTAATGCTGCTGGTAACTACAGACAATGAAAAGTTTAAACAAGTATATGTACTTTAACTAACACTGCTGGTAACTACAGACAATGAAAAGTTTAAACAAGTATATGGACTTTAACTAACACTGCTGGTAACTACAGACAATGAAAAGTTTAAACAAGTATATGTAATTTAACTAACACTGCTGGTAACTACAGACAATGAAAAGTCTAAACAAGTATATGTACTTTAACTAACACTGCTGGTAACTACAGACAATGAAAAGTTTAAACAAGTATATGTACTTTAACTAACACTGCTGGTAACTACAGACAATGAAAAGTCTAAACAAGTATATGGACTTTAACTAACACTGCTGGCAACTACAGACAATGAAAAGTTTAAACAAGTATATGTACTTTAACTAATGCTGCTGGTAACTACAGACAATGAAAAGTTTAAACAAGTATATGTACTTTAACTAACACTGCTGGTAACTACAGACAATGAAAAGCTTAAACAAGTATATGTACTTTAACTAACACTGCTGGTAACTACAGACAATGAAAAGTTTAAACAAGTATATGTACTTTAATTAACACTGCTGGTAACTACAGACAATGAAAAGTTTAAACAAGTATATGGACTTTAACTAACACTGCTGGTAACTACAGACAATGAAAAGTTTAAACAAGTATATGGACTTTAACTAACACTGCTGGTAACTACAGACAATGAAAAGCTTAAACAAGTATATGGACTTTAACTAACACTGCTGGTAACTACAGACAATGAAAAGTTTAAACAAGTATATGTACTTTAACTAACACTGCTGGTAACTACAGACAATGAAAAGCTTAAACAAGTATATGTACTTTAACTAACACTGCTGGTAACTACAGACAATGAAAAGTTTAAACAAGTATATGTACTTTAACTAATGCTGCTGGTAACTACAGACAATGAAAAGTTTAAACAAGTATATGTACTTTAACTAACACTGCTGGTAACTACAGACAATGAAAAGCTTAAACAAGTATATGTACTTTAACTAACACTGCTGGTAACTACAGACAATGAAAAGTTTAAACAAGTATATGTACTTTAATTAACACTGCTGGTAACTACAGACAATGAAAAGTTTAAACAAGTATATGGACTTTAACTAACACTGCTGGTAACTACAGACAATGAAAATTTAAACAAGTATATGGACTTTAACTAACACTGCTGGTAACTACAGACAATGAAAAGTTTAAACAAGTATATGTACTTTAACTAACACTGCTGGTAACTACAGACAATGAAAAGTTTAAACAAGTATATGTACTTTAACTAACACTGCTGGTAACTACAGACAATGAAAAGCTTAAACAAGTATATGTACTTTAACTAACACTGCTGGTAACTACAGACAATGAAAAGTTTAAACAAGTATATGGACTTTAACTAACACTGCTGGTAACTACAGACAATGAAAAGATTAAACAAGTATATGTACTTTAACTAACACTGCTGGTAACTACAGACAATGAAAAGTTTAAACAAGTATATGTACTTTAATTAACACTGCTGGTAACTACAGACAATGAAAAGTTTAAACAAGTATATGGACTTTAACTAACACTGCTGGTAACTACAGACAATGAAAAGTTTAAACAAGTATATGGACTTTAACTAACACTGCTGGTAACTACAGACAATGAAAAGCTTAAACAAGTATATGGACTTTAACTAACACTGCTGGTAACTACAGACAATGAAAAGTTTAAACAAGTATATGTACTTTAACTAACACTGCTGGTAACTACAGACAATGAAAAGCTTAAACAAGTATATGTACTTTAACTAACACTGCTGGTAACTACAGACAATGAAAAGTTTAAACAAGTATATGTACTTTAACTAATGCTGCTGGTAACTACAGACAATGAAAAGTTTAAACAAGTATATGTACTTTAACTAACACTGCTGGTAACTACAGACAATGAAAAGCTTAAACAAGTATATGTACTTTAACTAACACTGCTGGTAACTACAGACAATGAAAAGTTTAAACAAGTATATGTACTTTAATTAACACTGCTGGTAACTACAGACAATGAAAAGTTTAAACAAGTATATGGACTTTAACTAACACTGCTGGTAACTACAGACAATGAAAATTTAAACAAGTATATGGACTTTAACTAACACTGCTGGTAACTACAGACAATGAAAAGTTTAAACAAGTATATGTACTTTAACTAACACTGCTGGTAACTACAGACAATGAAAAGTTTAAACAAGTATATGGACTTTAACTAACACTGCTGGTAACTACAGACAATGAAAAGATTAAACAAGTATATGTACTTTAACTAACACTGCTGGTAACTACAGACAATGAAAAGTTTAAACAAGTATATGGACTTTAACTAACACTGCTGGTAACTACAGACAATGAAAAGTTTAAACAAGTATATGTACTTTAACTAATGCTGCTGGTAACTACAGACAATGAAAAGTTTAAACAAGTATATGTACTTTAACTAACACTGCTGGTAACTACAGACAATGAAAAGCTTAAACAAGTATATGTACTTTAACTAACACTGCTGGTAACTACAGACAATGAAAAGTTTAAACAAGTATATGGACTTTAACTAACACTGCTGGTAACTACAGACAATGAAAAGATTAAACAAGCATATGTACTTTAACTAACACTGCTGGTAACTACAGACAATGAAAAGTTTAAACAAGTATATGTACTTTAACTAACACTGCTGGTAACTACAGACAATGAAAAGTTTAAACAAGTATATGGACTTTAACTAACACTGCTGGTAACTACAGACAATGAAAAGTTTAAACAAGTATATGGACTTTAACTAACACTGCTGGTAAATACAGACAATGAAAAGTTTAAACAAGTATATGTACTTTAACTAACACTGCTGGTAACTACAGACAATGAAAAGCTTAAACAAGTATATGTACTTTAACTAACACTGCTGGTAACTACAGACAATGAAAAGTTTAAACAAGTATATGTACTTTAATTAACACTGCTGGTAACTACAGACAATGAAAAGTTTAAACAAGTATATGTACTTTAATTAACACTGCTGGTAACTACAGACAATGGAAAGTTTAAACAAGTATATGTACTTTAACTAACACTGCTGGTAACTACAGACAATGAAAAGTTTAAACAAGTATATGTACTTTAACTAACACTGCTGGTAACTACAGACAATGAAAAGTTTAAACAAGTATATGGACTTTAATTAACACTGCTGGTAACTACAGACAATGAAAAGTTTAAACAAGTATATGTACTTTAACTAACACTGCTGGTAACTACAGACAATGAAAAGTTTAAACAAGTATATGTACTTTAACTAACACTGCTGGTAACTACAGACAATGAAAAGCTTAAACAAGTATATGTACTTTAACTAACACTGCTGGTAACTACAGACAATGAAAAGTTTAAACAAGTATATGGACTTTAACTAACACTGCTGGTAACTACAGACAATGACAAGTTTAAACAAGTATATGGACTTTAACTAACACTGCTGGTAACTACAGACAATGAAAAGTTTAAACAAGTATATGGACTTTAACTAACACTGCTGGTAACTACAGACAATGAAAAGTTTAAACAAGTATATGGACTTTAACTAACACTGCTGGTAACTACAGACAATGAAAAGTTTAAACAAGTATATGTACTTTAACTAACACTGCTGGTAACTACAGACAACTTCAGAAGTCTCATCCCCTAGTTATATCATGGCTGTACAATACAATAGCTTCAGAAGTCTCATCCCCTAGTTATATCATGGCTGTACAATACAATATCTTAAGCTTATAAAGGATAATAGAGTCAATCAATATAGAAATTGATTAGGATATGTAATCTGAAATGAACAATATGTAATGGTCAACCTTGGATCATCTTATACACTATCTCCTATAACATCTCATCAATGGAAGTTTTTCTTTTCCATTGGAAAACATTTCCTCCTTGAACGATCATTCTATAAGATTAGAACATAATGATTATTGAAACAAACTTCATTTAATCTAGAAAATAAAATAGGATAAAAATGTGTATATGATACTGTTTTTTTTATATTTACAAAATTTAATAGAAATTGTTAAGAAAAAAGTAGAGGCTGCTTGATTTTTATAATCACATGGTTGATAGCAAGTTTCTATATACTACCTATATATATATCATTTATCAAGTTAATTGAAGACTCACAGGACTCTGTATCACTCAGCTTAAACAATGGTTGTGGTTTATGGTATTTAACGCCACTTTCAATAGTATTTTAGCTATATCTTGGTAGTCAGTTTTATTGGTGGAGGAAACCGGAGTACCCTGTCGCAAGTTACTGACAAACCTTATCACATAATGTTGTATCGAGTACACCTCACCATGAACGGGGTTCGAACTCACACCTTTAGTGGTGATAGGCAATGATTGCACAGGTAGTTGTAATTCCAACTATCATACGATCATGACTACAACATCCCCTTAAATAATGGCTATAATATATAATAAATATATGTTGAATTTTAATCTTCCAGGACTCCTGGAGAAGACTACAGACATGTCACCAGTCAGTGACAAACTTTATCACGTTGTATTGACTACACCTAGTATTAGTAGGGATTCAAATTTAATAATAAACAATTTAATAAAAGTTTTAAGGTGTCTTATGATAAACAGCAAAATTGTGTTACTTTTTTGGACATAACTGGTTAAAAGTGTCATTCACAACCACAAAATGGGGGGGGGGGGGGGGGGGGGGGTGAAATGTTTAGCTCAGTGACTCTGAGTAACATTTTAAAATAAATTGGGTCAGATTAGCTAATAAGCTTTCCAAAATTAAATCATTACAAAAGATAGAAAGTAAAATAATTGAACAATAGAAATTTGAAAAGAAAATCGTACATAGATTTACAAAATTCACATAACCAGCAGAAGAAAATGTCCTCTTAATAAAAATAAAAATTTACAATAAAAATCATTTCAAGGTCTTTCAGCCAGCACATTTTAACCGTAGCTATGAAACCCACGATAAACAGAAAACTAACACCCTTTCAGACTAGCTTGAATATTATATCAACTTACTGTGAAATTATCTCCCCAACTGTCAGTGTGAACCTCCTAATAAAATGATTATCTACAAAATTAAACTCCTTTTGCTCCACAAGCAGGCCTAGTTACCAGAAAACAATTGATCTACACACCTAAAGCTGCAGTACAATAGTTAACAACGAATTTTCTCTTCAATTATGGGAAATCAATTTATTAAGTTGGTTTCATTAAATTTTGACAAATGAAGATAATGATCACATTGGGTGACTTGTTTTTACAATGTACTGCTTTTATGTTTTGAATATCTAACCTTAATTGTTGTTCCAGACAAACTACATTAAACGAAAGTGCTCACATCAAGTTCGATAGCTGGCTGATTTCATCAAAATCTTAATCTGGTCAAATGGGCTACCGCTTAAGCAAGCTAATTGCTGTAATAAGCTTAGTTTTTACAGTTAAGTGCTCAGAAACAATACTCCATACAAAAATCAAAGGATTCATACAGATCTATTGATTAAACAATATTCAAATAAATGTAGGGTGGGGGTGGTGGGGGATTCAATACTGATAATGAGACAGCTATCAGGTCGGTCCTTTCCCCATTGATCTTACTCGCCTATTTAAATTTACTTTAATAATTACAGAATTATACTCAACCTGTAACACAATAAAAGTTCCATCATAATATTTGTTCTAAGGAATATATATTATGTAATGAAAGTACTCTGGTCATGTTAGGTTTGTGATCATCTCAACATATCCACTACCCATGTACTTCTAATACAAAGTGGAAATTAACTGCAACAAATCTCTAAGATCAGTGTTTCCAAATAGTCATATTATCATAAATATTTTACCTTGGCCTCAAACATCAAGAGCATTGAGACAATATTTTGAATGAGACTACAAATAATGAGCATAAACGAAAAGATATAAGTGAACAATTCCACTTTAATTTGCATATTGTTGTTTCAATGCATTTCACTGGATGAAACAAACAAATTTTTAAAGTTTACACAATGATAATTCCATTCTGCTTCCACTGACTAAACTTTACATTACGTCATTCTGACTTTATTCACTTAGTGAGTGAAGTGGCGGAGTTTGCACATCGACTCCTACAAATTTGTATTTAATCCAAATCCACACCCACCACAGGAAAAATGTTAAGGACCACCCACTATTACTGTTCTTTGTCATCACAAGATCCTTGATGATGACTACAATTCATAAGTAAATAAGAGAAGACTGACTACCTTACAGAACGATTAACTTCTAACAAATCAAACACACTATAACTGTACTCTATACCTTATTAGGTCATTACAAAGGAATATTTACTACAACAGGACTACCTTACAGAGTGATTAACTTGTAACAAATCAAACGCACTATAACTGTACTTTATACCTTATTAGGTCATTACAAAGGAATATTTACTACAACAGTCAATATTTTATACCTATAGTAAAATATAAAAGAATTTTTTATTTTGTGTCATTTTAAGTTCTAAGTCTTAATTTCCTTGAAGTTTGTTTATTAATATCTTTTGATATTGTAAGCTGTTTGTGTGGTTTAAAGGAAATTTACACTGTGTAGGCTTCAATCCTGAAATAAAAGTAACAATTTTATTGTTTAATTCCCTATGGAAATATTAGAAAAAAAAAAATAGTAGGCCTGGACAAATCCATTAATAATAATTAAGTAAGATGCCATTACTCATCCTTAGCAATTAATAGCTACTGGGAAAATAGAAAGATTCAATATCAATCTTGAACAGAAAAATAAATGTCATTAAAACCTTAGAGAATCAAATAAAATATACTGCATTTTTTAAATAAAAAATTCTTTAAAAAATAACATCTATTGTGCATTGTACATGTATCACTAATATGTTAAGAATTTTTATAACTTGTTTGATTTTCACTAATATATTATGAATTTTTATAACTTGTTTGATTTTCACTAATATATTATGAATTTTTATAACTTGTTTGATTTTCACTAATATATTATGAATTTTTATAACTTGTTTGATTTTCACTAATATATACATTTGGCCATAAGTTAAGGACCACCAAATTTGAAATGGAGAATATTTTTACATTGTGCTTTTTTCTTGTTAAAATATATGTCTTATACATAAACATATAATCTTTCATGGTACCTGTAATTTTTATCGATCGATTAATTAGAGAACGACGAAACAGGTTTTTATAAGTTCACCTGTACCTTTACAAAACTCAAGTTTGGCGGGTGTTTCAAATCAGTATCTGCATGTACAGTACAGGTAAAACTTTAAACTTTGTAAACTTTTATTCAACATGGCACATCGAAAACTGTCAGATGCAGAGAGATGGCAGGCGGTTGGCATGGTAAGGGGTGGTATGTCCTACAAAAAGACTGCTGAACGATTAAATGTAAGCCACTCGGTCATTGTTCGATTGAAGCAGCGCGTGAACCAAACAGGGAGTGTAAAAGAACAGAAAAGGGACAGGGAAGCCTCTGAAAACGACTCCAAAAGAAGATAGACTCCTTAAAAGGCTCGCCAGACAATGGCCATTCAGCACTGCAAACACGCTGCGAAGCCGATGGATTGTCAACAGGCGCATTAGCAGACGGACCCTCAACAGACGTCTTAACAACACAAAGTTTCGTGCCAACGCGTCCGCTACTGACAATACGCCACAAAACAATCAGGCTTTGATGGGCACGTGACCATATGGAATGGAATATCAGGTTGTGGCAGAGAGTGCACTGGTCGGATGAAAGTTGTTTTTGTTGACTCCAGTTGATGGCCGCATCCGCGTATGGAGACCGAGAAGCACAGCATTTCTACAGGAACATATTGTGTGCACAACTGCATTTGGTGGAGCTGGTGTTACTGTTTGGGGATGCTTTTCTCTAAACTGTAAGCTTGACTTGTATGTCCTTGATGGGACTTTAACAGGACAAAAGTACCGTGATCAGACCTTGTGCCCATTAGTTGTGCCTCATTTTGACTGTCATCCATTAACAAGTTAACCAATTCTAATGGATGCCAATGTTAGACCACATAGGGCCTGTATAGTGCAAAACTATCTGCAACAGGAGGCAATAGAGATACTACCTTGGCCAGCCATGTCACCGGATATGAATCCAGTAGAGCATTTATGGAACTATTTAGGACGAAAAGTGAAAGCACGTACCCCAAAGTGTCAATACTTCAGGAACTCGGGATTGTTTTGGTACAGGAATGGCAACAGTACCCTCAACACAGACTGAGGAGACGTGTTCAGGAACTGTACAGGATACGAGGCAGTTAGACTCGTTATTGACTGTATCATGAGTAATAAATGTTGAAAATTGATTAGTTTTCATTTTCCAACTAGATTAAACGTGCTTTGGTTGTGCAAATATTTTTAACAGACGTCCAAACTGAAACTTTTTTCACTTAATTTTCAGTTCAATTCTGCGTACTCACTTCAGCGAGCTATAGTACTTCCGGTTACTCATCTTTGAAAAAATACCTGATCTTTTTTGGTGGTCTGTGTTATATTGTGCTCATCCATAAAAGGCTTTGCTATGCCTAACTGCAGGCTTTTTCACACCATTGAGAACAATATTTTTATTACAGTGAAAAACTGGTGGTCCCTAAGTGTATATTATGAATTTTTATAACTTGTTTGATTTTTCGTTAATATATTATGTATTTTTATAACGTGTTTGATTTTGTAATGTTTAAACATTAAGTTTGCTACAGTCTCTAACTGGTTTAATACAGTATTGATGACATGTCATTTATCTGGTACCAGCTTGTGTATGATGTGTCTTGTCATTAACACACAGTAAACAGTCCTGTTGCCAATAAAACAATACAGTTGGTTTACAATATCAATGTAAATATTAGATCATGTGATGTCAAGTTACAGTATTTATTTTTATCAAATCCTGTCTTTCACCATGTGATAATTTCACTACTGGTTGTTCCTAATAACTCAAATATTTTGAAATCCAGAACCTTTTTTCATTCCATGTCACAGCTATTGTTTTTCTGGTTCCAACTTGTACAATGTATTGTTGATTGGCACCTTACCAAAATATATTAGGCCTTAAGTGTTATTGCATAAACCTTGAACAATATCACCTTGAGGTCAAATGTCAAGGTCATAGGTGGGTAATGAGGGTATGTGACACATCATCTAAAAAACCGGAATAATCTTGACAAGGTCAGAGTCATATGTGGGTCATGATGGCATGCAACAAAAAGGAGCCAAGATATAAAATGTTAGCTTCCTGGCCTTAATTCTTCCTCCCCTTGACCAATGCTTTTAATATTTTAATACTATATAGATATGCACAGAATTCAAAATAAGCATCTTTGCTCCACCTGTTATTGCAATAGAAGCAAAAAACTCCAAAAGGAAAGAAACATAAATTATTAAAAGCTTAAAATCAGGGTTGTTTTATATCTAGGGAAATGTTATTATTTTAGGGTGGGAGTTTCACTATTGTTTGTTTCACTCACTTTAAGGTATCATTTACACTATTGTTTGTTTCACTCACTTTAAGGTATCATTTACAATATTGTTTGTTTCACTCACTTTAAGGTGTCATTTACATTATTGTTTGTTTCACTCACTTTATGGTGTCATTTACAATATTGTTTGTTTCATTCACTTTAAGGTGTCATTTACAATATTGTTTGTTTCACTCACTTTAAGGTATCATTTACAATATTGTTTGTTTCACTCACTTTATGGTATCATTTACAATATTGTTTGTTTCACTCACTTTATGGTATCATTTACACTATTGTTTGCTTCACTCACTTTAAGGTGTCACTTACAATATTGTTTGTTTCACTCACTTTAAGGCGTCATTTACAATATTGTTTGCTTCACTCACTTTAAGGTATCATTTACAATATTGTTTGTTTCACTCACTTTATGGTGTCATTTACAATATTGTTTGTTTCACTCACTTTAAGGTGTCATTTACAATATTTTTGCTTCACTCACTTTAAGGTATCATTTACAATATTGTTTGTTTCACTCACTTTAATGTGTCATTTACGCTATTGTTTGTTTCACTCACTTTATGGTGTCATTTACAATATTGTTTGTTTCACTCACTTTAAGGTATCATTTACAATATTGTTTGTTTCACTCACTTTAAGGTATCATTTACAATATTGTTTGTTTCACTCACTTTATGGTATCATTTACACTATTGTTTGTTTCACTCACTTTAAGGTATCATTTACACTATTGTTTGTTTCACTCACTTTAAGGTATCATTTACAATATTGTTTGTTTCACTCACTTTAAGGTGTCATTTACAATATTGTTTGTTTCACTCACTTTAAGGTGTCATTTACAATATTGTTTGTTTCACTCACTTTATGGTGTCATTTACAATATTGTTTGTTTCACTCACTTTAAGGTATCATTTACAATATTGTTTGTTTCACTCACTTTATGGTGTCATTTACATTATTGTTTGTTTCACACTCACATTATCGTGTTGGTTACAATAGTTTGTTTCCCAATAAATTGAAGGTGTGAGTTCAACTAGTTAAATTCACACTCACTTGTGGGTGTAAGCTACACTGTAAAATATTTGTCATTAATTTGTCTAAAGAGAAAAGATTAATTATTCAGAAATAAACTTGATTCTGGAGAAATACTGAGATTTCCAAGTGAAAAAAAAATGGTACACTGTACATGTATTTCACTCAGTGAAATGAAAACGTTTATTTCACAAATACATCACAGTACAAACATCATCACATTCTAAAATATCAATGAGTGTTCGGTGATGAAAAACAAGTTCCTTTTTAAACATCTTGTTACAACAAACACAAGTGTAAAATCTATGTTATAAAAAGTAGGACTACGCTTGCATTCTGAACATCAAAATTAAATCACTTGTAACTGAACAATGACCGCAAGCTATACAATAAACAATATTGGTTCATAGTCAAAATAACTGTTAATATCAGGCCTAAAATAAATTTTAAAATATGTTGTCTTTTCATTTCATACCTACCAAAAACTGGCCCTACTTAAAAAAAAATCTGATTATAGTTTCAATAATTTTTTTTTTATCATTTTTACTCCTTATTACACTCAAGAATGTTTTTAATTAGCGAGTGATGAAAAATATAATAATTTGTTGTCTGTAAACAACAAACCAACAATAATAAAGGCCTTACAACACTACTTATTTTTTATTAATACACACAGTTTTTTTTCTTCTTAAATGTCAGAAACATTGAAACAATTTATAAATTTCTTTCCCAACAGCCATTTCTAGAGTACTTTCATATATCTTGTCACTTCTTTCAACAGTTTCCAATTAAAAATAGATTTCTAATCTAATAACTTCTCCATTGTTTACTGATAGCTTTAGCTGGCCCTTCAGGTTTAAAATACAGATTCTACATTGTTTACCGATAGCTTTAGCTGGCCCTTCAGGTTTAAAATACAGATTCTACATTGATTACTGATAGCTTTAGATGGCCCTCCAGGTTTAAAATACAGATTCTACATTGATTACTGATACTTTAGATGGCCCTCCAGGTTTAAAATACAGATTCTACATTGATTACTGATAGCTTTAGATGGCCCTCCAGGTTTAAAATACAGATTCTACATTGATTACTGATAGCTTTAGATGGCCCTCCAGGTTTAAAATACAGATTCTACATTGTTTACTGATACTTTAGATGGCCCTCCAGGTTTAAAATACAGATTCTACATTGATTAATGATAGCTTTAGCTGGCCCTTCAGGTTTCAAATACAGATTCTACATTGATTACTGATAGCTTTAGCTGGCCTTTCAGGTTTAAAATACAGATTCTACATTGTTTACTGATAGCTTTAGCTGGCTCTTCAGGTTTCAAATACAGATTCTACATTGTTTACTGATAGCTTTAGCTGGCCCTTCAGGTTTCAAATACAGATTCTACATTGATTACTGATAGCATTAGCTGGCCCTTCAGGTTTAAAATACAGATTCTACATAGCTTACTAATAGCTTTAGCTGGCCCTTCAGGTTTAAAATACAGATTCTACATTGCTTACTGATAGCTTTAGCTGGCCCTTCAGGTTTCAAATACAGATTCTACATTGATTACTGATAGCTTTAGCTGGCCCTTCAGGATTAAAATACAGATTCTACATTGTTTACTGATAGCTTTAGCTGGCACTTCAGGTTTAAAATACAGATTCTACATTGATTACCGATAGCTTTAGCTGGTCCTTCAGGTTTAAAATACAGATTCTACATAGCTTACTAATAGCTTTAGCTGGCTCTTCAGGTTTCAAATACAGATTCTACATTGTTTACTGATAGATTTAGCTGGCACTTCAGGTTTAAAATACAGATTCTACATTGATTACTGATAGCTTTAGCTGGCCCTTCAGGATTAAAATACAGATTCTACATTGTTTACTGATACTTTAGCTGGCACTTCAGGTTTCAAATACAGATTCTACATTGATTACTGATAGCTTTAGCTGGCCCTTCAGGTTTAAAATACAGATTCTACATTGATTACTGATAGCTTTAGCTGGCTCTTCAGGTTTAAAATACAGACTCTACATTGTTTACTGATAGTTTTAGCTGGCACTTCAGGTTTAAAATACAGATTCTACATTGATTACTGATAGATTTAGCTGGAACTTCAGGTTTAAAATACAGATTCTACATTGATTACTGATAGCTTTAGCTGGCTCTTCAGGTTTCATATACAGATTCTACATTGATTACTGATAGCTTTAGCTGGCCCTTCAGGTTTAAAATAGATTCTACATTGATTACTGATAGCTTTCGCTGGCTCTTCAGGTTTAAAATACAGACTCTACATTGTTTACTGATAACTTTAGCTGGCCTTTCAGGTTTAAAATACAGATTCTACATTGATTACTGATAGCGTTAGCTGGCTCTTCAGGTTTAAAATACAGATTCTACATTGATTACTGATAGCTTTAGCTGGAACTTCAGGTTTAAAATACAGATTCTACATTGATTACTGATAGCTTGAGCTGGCTCTTCAGGTATAAAATACAGATTCTACATTGTTTACTGATAGTTTTAGCTGGCACTTCAGGTTTAAAAATACAGATTCTACATTGATTACTGATAGATTTAGCTGGAACTTCAGGTATAAAATACAGATTCTACATTGATTACTGATTGCTTTAACTGGCCCTTCAGGTTTAAAATACAGATTCTACATTGATTACCGATAGCTTTAGCTGGTCCTTCAGGTTTAAAATACAGATTCTACATAGCTTACTAATAGCTTTAGCTGGCCCTTCAGGTTTCAAATACAGATTCTACATTGTTTACTGATAGCTTTAGCTGGCCCTTCAGGTTTCATATATATATTCTACATTCATTACTGATAGCTTTAGCTGGCCTTTCAGGTTTAAAATACAGATTCTACATTGATTACTGATAGCTTTAGCTGGCTCTTCAGATTTAAAATACAGATTCTACATTGTTTACTGATAGTTTTAGCTGGCACTTTAGATTAAAAATACAGATTCTACATTGATTACTGATAGATTTAGCTGGAACTTCAGGTTTAAAATACAGATTCTACATTGATTACTGATAGCTTTAGCTGGCCCTTCAGGTTTCAAATACAGATTCTACATTGATTACTGATAGCTTTAGCTGGCTCTTCAGGTTTAAAATACAGATTCTACATTGATTACTGATAGCGTTAGCTGGCCCTTCAGGTTTCATATACAGATTCTACATTGATTACTGATAGCGTTAGCTGGCCCTTCAGGTTTAAAATAGATTCTACATTGATTACTGATAGCTTTAGCTGGCTCTTCAGGTTTAAAATACAGACTCTACATTGTTTACTGATAACTTTAGCTGGCCTTTCAGGTTTAAAATACAGATTCTATATTGATTACTGATAGCGTTAGCTGGCTCTTCAGGTTTAAAATACAGATTCTACATTGATTACTGATAGCTTTAGCTGGAACTTCAGGTTTAAAATACAGATTCTACATTGATTACTGATAGCTTGAGCTGGCTCTTCAGGTATAAAATACAGATTCTACATTGTTTACTGATAGTTTTAGCTGGCACTTCAGGTTTAAAAATACAGATTCTACATTGATTACTGATAGATTTAGCTGGAACTTCAGGTATAAAATACAGATTCTACATTGATTACTGATTGCTTTAACTGGCCCTTCAGGTTTAAAATACAGATTCTACATTGATTACCGATAGCTTTAGCTGGTCCTTCAGGTTTAAAATACAGATTCTACATAGCTTACTAATAGCTTTAGCTGGCCCTTCAGGTTTCAAATACAGATTCTACATTGTTTACTGATAGATTTAGCTGGAACTTCAGGTTTAAAATACAGATTCTACATTGATTACTGATAGCTTTAGCTGGCCCTTCAGGATTAAAATACAGATTCTACATTGTTTACTGATAGCTTTAGCTGGCACTTCAGGTTTCAAATACAGATTCTACATTGAATACTGATAGCTTTAGCTGGCCCTTCAGGTTTAAAATACAGATTCTACATAGCTTACTAATAGCTTTAGCTGGCCCTTCAGGTTTCAAATACAGATTCTACATTGTTTACTGATAGCTTTAGCTGGCCCTTCAGGTTTCATATATATATTCTACATTCATTACTGATAGCTTTAGCTGGCCTTTCAGGTTTAAAATACAGATTCTACATTGATTACTGATAGCTTTAGCTGGCTCTTCAGATTTAAAATACAGATTCTACATTGTTTACTGATAGTTTTAGCTGGCACTTTAGATTAAAAATACAGATTCTACATTGATTACTGATAGATTTAGCTGGAACTTCAGGTTTAAAATACAGATTCTACATTGATTACTGATAGCTTTAGCTGGCCCTTCAGGTTTCAAATACAGATTCTACATTGATTACTGATAGCTTTAGCTGGCTCTTCAGGTTTAAAATACAGATTCTACATTGATTACTGATAGCGTTAGCTGGCCCTTCAGGTTTTAAAATACAGATTCTACATTGATTACTGATAGCTTTAGCTGGAACTTCAGGTTTAAAATACAGATTCTACATTGATTACTGATAGCTTTAGCTGGCTCTTCAGGTATAAAATAGATTCTACATTGATTACTGATAGCTTTAGCTGGCACTTCAGGTTTAAAATACAGATTCTACATTGATTACTGATAGTTTTAGCTGGCCCTTCAGGTTTAAAATACAGATTCTACATTGCTTACTGATAGCTTTAGCTGGCCCTTCAGGTTTCAAATACAGATTCTACATTGTTTACCGATAGCTTTAGCTGGCCCTTCAGGTTTCAAATACAGATTCTACATTGTTTACTGATAGCTTTAGCTGGAACTTCAGGCTTAAAATACAGATTCTACATTGTTTACTGATAGCTTTAGCTGGCCTTTCAGGTTTAAAATACAGATTCTACATTGATTACTGATAGCATTAGCTGGCCCTTCAGGTTTAAAATACAGATTCTACATTGATTACTGATAGCTTTAGCTGGAACTTTAGGTTTAAAATACAGATTCTACATTGATTACTGATAGCTTGAGCTGGCTCTTCAGGTATAAAATACAGATTCTACATTGTTTACTGATAGCTTTAGCTGGCCCTTCAGGTTTAAAAATACAGATTCTACATTGATTAGATAGATTTAGCTGGAACTTCAGGTTTAAAATACAGATTCTACATTGATTACTGATTGCTTTAACTGGCCCTTCAGGTTTAAAAATACAGATTCTACATTGATTACCGATAGCTTTAGCTGGTCCTTCAGGTTTAAAATACAGATTCTACATAGCTTACTAATAGCTTTAGCTGGCCCTTCAGGTTTCAAATACAGATTCTACATTGTTTACTGATAGATTTAGCTGGAACTTCAGGTTTAAAATACAGATTCTACATTGATTACTGATAGCTTTAGCTGGCCCTTCAGGATTAAAATACAGATTCTACATTGTTTACTGATAGCTTTAGCTGGCACTTCAGGTTTCAAATACAGATTCTACATTGATTACTGATAGCTTTAGCTGGCCCTTCAGGTTTAAAATACAGATTCTACATAGCTTACTAATAGCTTTAGCTGGCCCTTCAGGTTTAAAATACAGATTCTACATTGTTTACTGATAGCTTTAGCTGGCCCTTCAGGTTTCATATACATATTCTACATTCATTACTGATAGCTTTAGCTGGCCCTTCAGGTTTAAAATACAGATTCTACATTGATTACTGATAGCTTTAGCTGGCTCTTCAGGTTTAAAATACAGACTCTACATTGTTTACTGATAGTTTTAGCTGGCACTTTAGGTTTAAAATACAGATTCTACATTGATTACTGATAGATTTAGCTGGAACTTCAGGTTTAAAATACAGATTCTACATTGATTACTGATAGCTTTAGCTGGCTCTTCAGGTTTCATATACAGATTCTACATTGATTAATGATAGCTTTAGCTGGCCCTTCAGGTTTCAAATACAGATTCTACATTGATTACTGATAGCTTTAGCTGGCTCTTCAGGTTTAAAATACAGATTCTACATTGATTACTGATAGCATTAGCTGGCCCTTCAGGTTTAAAATACAGATTCTACATTGATTACTGATAGCTTTAGCTGGAACTTCAGGTTTCAAATACAGATTCTACATTGATTACTGATAGCTTTAGCTGGCTCTTCAGGTATAAAATACAGATTCTACATTGTTTACTGATAGCTTTAGCTGGCCCTTCAGGTTTAAAAATACAGATTCTACATTGATTACTGATAGATTTAGCTGGAACTTCAGGTTTAAAATACAGATTCTACATTGATTACTGATTGCTTTAACTGGCCCTTCAGGTTTCAAATACAGATTCTACATTGCTTACTGATAGCTTTAGCTGGCACTTCAGGTTTCAAATACAGATTCTACATTGTTTACCGATAGCTTTAGCTGGCCCTTCAGGTTTCAAATACAGATTCTACATTGTTTACTGATAGCTTTAGCTGGCCCTTCAGGCTTAAAATACAGATTCTACATTGATTACTGATAGCTTTAGCTGGCCCTTCAGGTTTAAAATACAGATTCTACATTGCTTACTGATAGCTTTAGCTGGCCCTTCAGGTTTAAAATACACTCTACATTGTTTACTGATAGATTTAGCTGGCCCTTCAGGTTTCAAATACAGATTCTACATTGATTACTGATAGCTTTAGCTGGCCCTTCAGGTTTCAAATACAGATTCTACATTGTTTACTGATAGCGTTAGCTGGCCCTTCAGGTTTAAAATACAGATTCTACATTGATTACTGATAGCTTTAGCTGGCCCTTTAGGTTTCAAATACAGATTCTACATTGATTACTGATAGCTTTAGCTGGCCTTTCAGGTTGAAAATACAGATTCTATATTGATTACTGATAGCTTTAGCTGGCCCTTCAGGTTTCAAATACAGATTCTACATTGATTACTGATAGCTTTGGCTGGCTCTTCAGGTTTAAAATACAGATTCTACATTGTTTACTGATAGCTTTAGCTGGCCCTTCAGGTTGAAAATAGATTCTACATTGATTACTGATAGCTTTAGCTGGCTCTTCAGGTTTCAAATACAGATTCTACATTGATTACTGATAGCATTAGCTGGCCCTTCAGGTTTAAAATACAGATTCTACATTGATTACTGATAGCTTTAGCTAGCCCTTCAGGTTTAAAATACAGATTCTACATTGATTACTGATAGCTTTAGCTGGCCCTTCAGGTTTCAAATACAGATTCTACATTGTTTACTGATAGCTTTAGCTGGCCCTTCAGGTTTCAAATACTGATTCTACATTGATTACTGATAGATTTAGCTGGCCCTTCAGGTTTAAAATACAGATTCTACATTGTTTACTGATAGCTTTAGCTGGCCCTTCAGGTTTAAAATACTGATTCTACATTGATTACTGATAACTTTAGCTGGCCCTTCAGGTTTAAAATACAGATTCTACATTGTTTACTGATAGCTTTAGCTGGCCCTTCAGGTTTAAAATACAGATTCTACATTGCTTTGTTTATATTTCTAAATATATTTTCATTTACTTAATTTCAAATGGTTTTACACATAACAATTTCACAGAAAATGCAATATAACAGGACACCTCTATTTAAACTACTTGGAACAAAGAATCAAATACCATAAATATCTTCTTGTTTCAAAATGTCTAAAGAATGAAGCACCTGTATATTTAAAAAATAAAATCCAATACTTGTCTGATAACAATCCTTACTCTCTCCGAAATGTTGCAAGTGAAAAATTACAAATCCCAAAGACAAAAACTGAACTTTTTAAGAAAACTTTTACATGGAATGAACTTCCGTTTTCGATACAGCAAGCTTCCTCTCATTAATGCATTTAAAATAAAAGTTAAAAGTCTCATTTTAAATGATGATGTACCTTAAATTACCATTAAATATTTACTAAATCTTTTTGTGTATACTTATTACAATGTATTGTGTAACTTTATATAGTGTACTTTACAATGTATGTCTAAATATGTCAATGAGGGCCTCAGGGAAGATTAGTTATTAACTAACTGCAACCCTCTATAAATAAAGAATTTATTATTATTATTATTATTATTATAATAATTCATTGCAATACTGGGCATACAGTGAATAACTTATTCACAACATAGAGTCTGCCACAAAAACTAGTTCCTTACTTAAACCAGAGGCTACCAGGAGCCTATATCACTCATCTTGTCATCATACTTTTAAACTGGCTAATTATTTGATGGAAAAAAATCCACAAACATTGTATACAATTTATTTGTGAAAATCAGTTTTGCAATCTCTAAATAGAAGATATTTGAACTTGTATGATCTTGCATTCAACTATATACAGTAAATGACATTAAAGGATCATTCAATGATCATTACTGTATAGTTGGGGTTTCATAAGTGCAGCATCTTCTGAGAAGAAACCATAACTACAATTATTTTCCTCGTGATCTTATGTTAAACTATGACCAATAGGACAGAGGGGTCATCGTGGTCATGATCGTATGGTAATTGGATTTACAACTACATGTGCAATCAGTGCCTATCACCACTTAAGTTGTGAGATTGAATCCTATTCACAGCAAGGTGTACTCTATACAACATTAAGTGATCAAGTCAGACCTACATAAGAAACACAGATGTTTTCAAGGACCTTCCAATGATCATCAATGTACAGTGTTGGTTCCACCAGTTCAGTAGGTTCTGATATGACATTTGCATCATTTCCCACAGGGTCGCATGTTATATTTTGTACAACAGAGACAGCCATTTTTGGTGGAGAGCTGCAATAATTTGGAAAGTGGGAACATATAGGGACTATCCAAGTCAAATTTAGTTTAATTTAGTTTAATTTAGTTAATAAGTTTCAGAGAAGAAGACTGTCAAAATAAATTTCTGTTAAAATACCGGTAATCTAATTTACATATTCTGCAAAACAATTGTCTAAATCTGTTAAAACAACTCATTAGTATAAAGCTACAGCTCAAACTGAAACTAATTCATGATTGGTATCTGTTAAAACAACTCATTAGTATAAAGCTACAGCTCAAACTGAAACTAATTTGTGATTGGTATCTCTTAAAACAACTCATTAGTATAAAGCTACAGCTCAAACTGAAACTAATTCATGATTGGTATCTGTTAAAACAACTCATTAGTATAAAGCTACAGCTCAAACTGAAACTAATTCATGATTGGTATCTGCTAAAACAACTCATTAGTTTAAAGCTACAGCTCAAACAGGAAGTAGGTATCTGACGGGTCAAAAAACGCTTCCACGATATGGGGTACCTACATGAAGCTTGTGACCAAATATCAGATTTCAATAGATGCTGAGAAAAATGCGACTAAAAATGGGCATATACAAAATGTATGTTCAATGTGTATAAAAATCAACAAAGTCGGCAAGCAGGAAGTAGGAATCTGACGGGTCCAAAAATGCTTCCCACAATATGGCATACCTATATAAAGCTTGTCACCAAATATCAGATTCCCGTCATCAATAGTTGTTGAGAACCAGAGGCTCCCAGGAGCCTGTAATCGCTCACCTGGATCAAAGCTGCTTTCAATAACAACGCAACTGCACTGTGGCGGCCATCTTGGTGGGAGAGCGCGACTGCCGGACACAATTTTGGAAGAGGACCATCCAATGACTATTCCATCCAAGCTTGGTTCTAATTGAGCTACTGGTTCTAGACAAGATGCTTTTTATGTGAATTTCCCATAGGGTACTATGATAACTAAGTTCAGCTGTGCAGCCATTTTGGTCAGAGGGCGGGACCACCAGACACAATTTTGGAAGAGGACCATCCAATGACTATTTTATCAAAGATTGGTTCCAATTGAGCAACTGGTTCCAGACAAGAAGATTTTTATGTGAATTTCCCATAGGTTCCTATGTTAAACTAAGTTCGGCTGTGGGGGCCATCTTGGTCGAAGGGCTGAACCGCCTGACATATTTTTGGAAGAGAACCATCCAATGACTATTTCATCAACATTTAGTTCTTATTGAGCAAATGGTTTCAAACAAGAAGATTTTTATGGGAATTTCCCATAGGATCCTATGTTAAATTAAGTTTGGCTGTGGCGGCCATCTTGGTCGGAGGTCTGAAATGCCAGACATAACTTTGGAAGGGGACCACCCAAGGATCATTTCAGCAAAGTTTGGTTGAGATTGGCTCAATAGTTTCAGAGGAGAAGATTTTTTTCAAATTTCTTCCTCCCTTTTTTCTATTTTTAGCTTGGTTGGAAGTCGGGATCACCGGACACAATTTTGGAAGGGGGCCATCCAAGGATCATTCCACCAAAGCTTTGTTGCAATTGGCCCAGTGGTTTCTGAGGAGAAGATTTTTATGTGAATTTCCCATAGGGTCCTATGTTAAGCTAAGTTGGGCTGTGGGGGCCATCTTGGTCAAAGGGCCGAATCGCCGGACACATTTTTGGAAGAGAACCATCCAATGACTATTTCATCAAAATTTTGTTCTTATTGAGCAAATGGTTTCAGACAAGAAGATTTTTATGGGAATTTCCCATTGGGTCTTATGTTAAATTAACTTCGGCTATGGTAGCCATCTTGGTGGGAGTTCTGAAATGCTGGACATAATTTTGGAAGGGGACCACCCAAGGATCATTTCAGCAAAGTTTGGTTGAGATTGGCTCAGTAGTTTCAGAGGAGAAGATTTTTAAAATTTTTCATCCCCCCTTTTTTCTAATTTACATAATCGGTCAAAATCGGCAAAAGTTCAAAGTTCATAAAAAATCCAGTAATATATGTTAAAAAGCTCATCATTATGCTTATACAGTTCAAATTTGGGCACATTCTGGCTTAAAATAGAGCAGTTTTGGCCATTTGAAGAAATTTCTATTTTTAGTAACGGCGGCCATCTTGGATACAGGACGGCGCTGACAGACACAATTTTGAAAGGGACCCACCCAGGGACCATCCCTGCCAGGTTTGGTTTAATTTGGTTCAGCTGTTTCAGAGGAGAAGATTTAAATGTGATCTTTTATCAAAATATGCCTAATTTGCATAATCGGTATAAATCGGCTGAATGAAAAATTTCACAAAAAAAACCCTGAATATATCTTAAACTACTTGCCATGTAACTGTAGCAAAAATTTGAGCTCATTTTGACATACACTAAAGCAGCAATGGACAATTAAAATTTCATCCCCCCTTTTTTCTATTTTTAGTTTGGTGGCCATCTTGGTTGGAAGTCGGGATCACCGGACACAATTTTGGAAGGGGGCCATCCAAGGACAATTCCACCAAAGTTTGGTTGCAATTAGCCCAGCGGTTTCTGAGAAGATTAAAATGTGAAATGTTGACGGACGGACAACGGACGAAAAATGATGACAATAGCTCACTTGGCCTAAAGGCCAGGTGAGCTAAAAAGGCGACATAAAATGTGCATATACAAATGTATTTTAAATGTGTATAAAAATCAACAAAATCGGTAAACAGGAAGTAGGAATCTGATGGGTCCAAAAACGCTTCCCACGATATGGGGTACCTATATGAAGCTTGTGACCAAATATCAGATTTCTGCCATCAATAGTTGCTGAGAAAAATGCAATGAAAAATGAGCATATCTGTTCAATGTGTATAAAAATAAACAAAGTCGGCAAACAGGAAGTAGGAATCTGACGGGTCCAAAAACACTTCCCACAATATGGCATACCTATATGAAGCTTGTGACCAAATATCAGATTCCTGTCATCAATAGTTGCTTAGAAAAACGTGACGAAAAATGTGCATATACATGTACAAATGTATATTAAATGTGTATAAAAATCAACAAAATCGACAAACAGGAAGTAGGAATCTGATGGGTCCAAAAACGCTTCCCACGATATGGGGTACCGATATGAAGCTTGTGACCAAATATCAGATTTCTGCCATCAATAGTTGCTGATAAAAATGCGACAAAAAATGAGCATATATGTTCAATGTGCATAAAAATCAACTAAGTCGGCAAACAGGAAGTAGGAATCTGACGGGTCCAAAAACGCTACCCATAATATGGTATATATATATGACGCTTGTGACCAAATATCAGATTTCTGCCATCAACAGTTACTGAGAAAAATGCGACGAAAAATATCTTGGACGGAGGGAAGGACAGACGGACAGAGGTAATACAGTATACCATGATTAGTATCTGTTAAAACAGCTCATTAGTATAAAGCTACAGCTCAAACTGAAACTAATTCATGATTGGTATCTGCTAAAACAACTCATTAGTATAAAGCTACAGCTCAACTGAAACTAATTCATGATTGGTATCTGTTAAAACAACTCATTAGTATAAAGCTACAGCTCAAACTGAAACTAATTCATGATTGGTATCTGCTAGAACAACTCATTAGTATAAAGCTACAGCTCAAACTGAAACTAGATTCTGAAATTAATTTGTCATGGCAACCATATTTTTTTAAACTTCATTTACCTTTATAGATACCAAGAATATTGACTACATAAAGGTGAAATATGACCATTGTATAACAAACAGATTTACATTACAAAAGCTACTTACAGATAATTGTCTGCATAGAAAGTTTATTATCTATTATAGTTAAACTTGCCATAAAAAACTTTTTTTTTTAAATTAATAAATTTTAAAATTTATTACATACCTTCAATTGAAATTAATAGCATCAAATAATAGCATACATCAAAAGATCAAAGAACTAACGAGTACAGTGTAATCAATTACATATGATATCTACACTGTAGACAACAGTGAACTAACATAGATTTACACAGTAGACTCAATATAAAGGCTGATAAACTGTTTATTCTATTCCTTTCTCATATATAAGGTAATCAATAGGTACCAATAATTTTTTTGTCTTAAATCCACCACCAAAAATCAATTACCACTTAAGGTCTAACGACAAAAACTCTTAATATTGATGTGCATAAAACCCTGTCTATTGTTTCATATTTAAAAGTTTGTACGAAAATGGAACTTTTATGAAGCTTAAAATTAACCAGCACGAGTCAGGTAATTGAAACCAGTATGTGTTGGATGGAGGGGGAGGGTGGGGGAGTTATTTGAGGATTGTCTTCTTGTAATAAGTTGATTGAACATTTAAATAAAACAATTTTTCATTAAATTACAGGCATTATTATTAATTTGTGTGACAGTTAAGATAAAAATCAATTACATCAGAGGCTGAAGATTAGATACAAGTACTTCAGAAAACGTCCAGAAACCAAACAAAGACAAAAAATAGTTACCTTGACTTTCCATCCTATCCCTCATTAAACACTTAATTGTTTCAAAGAAACCAAACAAAGACAAAAATAATATTTTCAGTAGGTTACCTAACAATTGTTATTTCAAAGGGACATAACTAGCTCATTAGTAAGATGATAACTATGCTTGCCTCAAGTGTGGAATATGATGGCTTCTATTTCCACTCATTTCAAAAATTATTAAATTGGTATTTGCTGCTTCTCCGCAAAGCATGCAGCACTAAGGAGTAAAAACAAATACTGTTTGGCTCAGAGTGATGATAATGTGTCAGACGTTGGCCAAGTCGTGATAATGTGTCATACGTTGGCTCAGTCATGATAATGTGTCAGACGTTGGCTCAGTCATGATAATGTGTCAGACGTTGGCTCAGTCATGATAATGTGTCAGACATTGGCTCAGTGATGATAATGTGTCAGACGCTGGCTCAGTCATGATAATGTGTCAGACGCTTGCTCAGTCATGATAATGTGTGACGTTGGCTCAGTCATAATAATGTGTCAGACGTTGGCTCAGAATCAGGATAATGTGTCAGACGTTGGCTCAGTCATGAAAATGTGTCAGACGTTGGCTCCGTCATGATAATGTGTCAGATGTTGGGTCACGAGTGATGATAATGGGCCAGACGTTGGCTCAGAGTGATGATAATGTGTCAGACATTGGCTCAAGAGTCATGATAATGGGCCAGACGTTGGCTCAGAGTGATGATAATGTGTCAGACGTTGGCTCAGTCATGATAATGTGTCAGACGTTGGCTCAGTCATGATAATGTGTCAGATGTTGGCTCAGAGTGATGATAATGTGTCAGATGTTGGTTCAGTCATGATAATGTGTCAGACGTTGGCTTAGAGTGATGATAATGTGTCAGACGTTGGCTCAGAGTGATGATAATGGGTCAGACGTTGACTCAAGAGTCATGATAATGTGTCAGACGTTGGCTCAGTCATGATAATGTGTCAGACGTTGGCTCAGTCATGATGTGTCAGACATTAGCTCAGTGATGATAATGTGTCAGATGTTGGCTCAAGTCATGATACATTTTTGTAATGTGTCAAACGTTGGCTCAGTCATGATAATGGGCCAGACGTTGGCTCAGAGTGATGATAATGTGTCAGATGTTGGCTCAGTGATGATAATGTGTCAGATGTTGGCTCAGTGATGATAATGTGTCAGATGTTGGGTCACGAGTGATGATAATGTGTCAGACGTTGGGTCACGAGTGATGATAATGGGCCAGACGTTGGCTCAGTCATGATAATGTGTCAGATGTTGGCTCAGTCATGATAATGTGTCAGATGTTGGCTCAGTGATGATAATGTGTCAGACGTTGGCTCAGAGTGATGATAATGTGTCAGAAGTTGGGTCACGAGTGATGATAATGGGCCAGATGTTGGCTCAGTGATGATGTGTGAGATGTTGGCTCAAGAGTCATGATAATGTGTCAGATGTTGGCTCAGTGATGATAATGTGTCAGACGTTTGCTCAGAGTGATGATAATGTGTCAGACATTGGGTCACGAGTCAAGATAATGTGTCAGATGTTGGCTCAGTCATGATAATGTGATGATAATGTGTCAGACGTTGGCTCAAGAGTCATGATAATGGGCCAGACGTTGGCTCAGAGTGATGATAATGTGTCAGACGTAGGCTCAGTTATGATAATGTGCTAAACGTTGGCTCAGTCATGATAATGTGTCATACATTGGCTCAGAGTCATGATAATGTGTCAGACGTTGGCTCAGTCATGATAATGTGTCAGACGTTGGCTCAGTGATGATAATGTGTCAGACATTGGCTCAGTCATGATGTGTCAGACGTTGGCTCAGAGTGATGATAATGTGTCAGACATTGGCTCAGTCATGATAATGTGCCAGACGTTGGCTCAGTGATGATAATGTGTCAGACGTTGGCTCAGAGTGATGATAATGTGCAAGACGTTGGCTCAGAGTGATGATAATGTGCAAGACGTTGGCTCAGAGTGATGATAATGTGTCAGACGTTGGCTCAGAGTGATGATAATGTGTCAGACGTTGGCTCAGAGTGATGATAATGTGTCAGATGTTGGCTCAGAGCGATGATAATGTGTCAGATGTTGGCTCAAGAGTGATGATAATGTGTCAGACGTTGGCTCAGAGTGATGATAATGTGTCAGACGTTGGCTCAGAGTGATGATAATGTGTCAGACGTTGGCTCAGAGTGATGATAATGTGTCAAATGTTGGGTCACGAGTGATAATAATGTGTCAGACGTTGGCTCAGAGCGATGATAATGTGTCAGACGTTGGCTCAGAGTGATGATAATGTGTCAGATGTTGGCTCAGAATGATGATAATGTTTCAGACGATGGCTCAGAGTAATGATAATGTGTCAGATGTTGGCTCAGTGATGATAATGTGTCAGATGTTGGCTCAGAGTGATGATAATGTGTCAGATGTTGGCTCAGAGCGATGATAATGTGTCAGATGTTGGCTCAAGAGTCATGATAATGTGTCAGACGTTGGCACAGTCATGATAATGTGTCAGACGTTGGGTCAGTCATGATAATGTGTCACACATTGGCTCAGTGATGATATGTGTCAGACATTGGCTCAGAATGATGATGTGTCAGACGTTGGTTCAGAGATGATAATGTGTCAGACGTTGGCTCAGTGATGATAATGTGTCAGACGTTGGCTCAGAGTGATGATAATGTGTCAGATGTTGGCTCAGTCATGATAATGTGTCAGACGTTGGCTCAGTCATGATAATGTGTCAGATGTTGGCTCAATCATGATAATGTGCAAGACGTTGGCTCAGAGTGATGATGTGTCAGACGTTGGCTCAGAATGATGATAATGTGTCAGATGTTGGCTCAGAGTGATGATAATGTGTCAGACGTTGGCTCAGAGTGATGATAATGTGTCAGACGTTGGCTCAGTGATGATAATGTGTCAGACGTTGGCTCAGTGATGATAATGTGTCAGACGTTGGCTCAGTGATGATAATGTGTCAGATGTTGGCTCAGTCATGATAATGTGCAAGACGTTGGCTCAGAGTGATGATAATGTGTCAGATGTTGGCTCAGAGTGATGATAATGTGTCAGACGTTGGCTCAGAGTGATGATAATGTGTCAGATGTTGGCTCAAAATGATGATAATGTTTCAGACGATGGTTCAGAGTGATGATAATGTGTCAGATGTTGGCTCAAGTTATGATACATTTTTGTAATGTGTCAAACGTTGGCTCAGTCATGATAATGGGCCAGACGTTGGCTCAGAGTGATGATAATGTGTCAGATGTTGGCTCAGTGATGATAATGTGTCAGATGTTGGCTCAGTGATGATAATGTGTCAGATGTTGGGTCACGAGTGATGATAATGTGTCAGACGTTGGCTCAGAATGATGATAATGTGTCAGACGTTGGTTCAGTCATGATGATAATGTGTCAGACGTTGGCTCAGAGTGATGACAATGTGTCAGATGTTGGCTCAAGTTATGATACATTTTTGTAATGTGTCAAACGTTGGCTCAGTCATGATAATGGGCCAGACGTTGGCTCAGAGTGATGATAATGTGTCAGATGTTGGCTCAGTGATGATAATGTGTCAGATGTTGGCTCAGAGTGATGATAATGTGTCAGACGTTGGGTCACGAGTGATGATAATGGGCCAGACATTGGCTCAGTCATGATAATGTGTCAGATGTTCCCTCAGTGATGATAATGTGTCAGACGTTGGCTCAGAGTTATGATAATGTGTCAGATGTTGGGTCACGAGTGATGATAATGTGTCAGACGTTGGCTCAGTGATGATAATGTGTCAGACGTTGGCTCAGTCATGATAATGTGTCAGATGTTGGCTCAGTGATGATAATGTGTCAGACGTTGGCTCAGAGTGATGATAATGTGTCAGACGTTGGCTCAGAGTGATGATGTATTAGATGTTGGCTCAGTGATGATAATGTGTCAGATGTTGGCTCAGTGATGATAATGTGTCAAACGTTGGCTCAGTGATGATAATGTGTCAGACGTTGGGTCATAAGTGATGATAATGTGCCAGATGTTGGCTCAGAGTCATGATAATGTGCCAGACGTTGGCTCAGAGTCATGATAATGTGTCAGATGTTGGCTCAGTCATGATAATGTGTCAGACGTTGGCTCAGTCATGATAATGTGTCAGATGTTGGCTCAGTCATGATAATGTGTCAGATGTTGGCTCAGTCATGATAATGTGTCAGAGTTGTACAGACTGTTGTTTCAGTGAGCTTACACTATAAATATCCTGCTCCACCTATTGGTCTACTAACAGATAGCCTCATCATCTCATCACAACATAATTTGTTTTCCCCATGATATACAAATGTAGCTGAAACATTTATATCTTGACATAAAACAACAATCATTCAATCACTCACTCTAAGGGGAATAGCTTTAGTCAACTAGTTATGTGTATACATTTTGTATACAAATATGATTGTCTTTTTGTCTGTATTTGTAACATTGTCATGTGATGTCAAGCACAATGATGACAGTATTTGTAAGATTGCTTCACCCATGTTTTGTTTTCTTGTTGCTAGTCAGGCATCTGGGATATTAAATTATATACACTCAATAACATCGGAACAACAAAGATTCCCAGATGTAGCATTTAACGACAGATGTCAAGAGTACCGCTCTTGAATTTGTGTCTAAATGTAATGTTAATGTTTGATAATCTCTCATGTTCAATTACATCCATATCCTTTCTTACTTTCTTTCTTACTTATATATATATTGGCTATAACATTAGCCTGATTTTTAATATCAACAAATTATGAGAAAATTATACTCAAATTCGTTGTCTTTTTTATTGCTTTTACCAGACTGGGTACCATTTTGTCCATCATAAGGGAAATAACTTGTATAAAAAGATATAAAAACATATAATTTTAGAATCAAATCAGGAATATGCAAAAGGTCTGTTTGATTTAAACTTGATTTTTTTTACTTCGTAGAAAACTTGTATATGAATTTTGGTAAAATAAGATGAGTTTGTATAATTTGATCTGCAGTATTTACAGCTTAAGCTTAATTTATATCTACCATAAAATGAAAAAGAAGAATTTTTTTTTAAATGATGGGCATTTGAATGTATAAAATGTTGAGAAGAATCATTTCAGCCAAGTTTAATTTACATTGATTCACAGCTAGTGGTTTAAGAAGATGATAATGAAAGGTAACAATTCATGGATCTATAACAGATACAAATAAAACAGACAGTAAATTAAAGGTCAAATATATGATGATATGTTTGAATGTTAAATAATACCAAACAATGAAAATTTGAAATCTGAAACCCTCAAATAGAAAATTACTCGGTCTATATTAAATGAAAATTCATATGCATTGCATGGTTTCTATTTGGCTTTTTTTTTTTAACCAAACAAGGAAATTCTATACAAACATAATTATCATAATTTGGACAACTACATGTACCTGTTATATGTCGCTTATTACATTTTTTCTGTAGCGAAAAACAATACACTTAACATCTACATGTGTAACAACATCTCGTTAAAGGTTGTGTCAGGTAAACGTTCATTCATCATTATTGACCATCCAATCATATGCAAGACAGTTATTACATATAAATATCATGTTTTAGTTTCCAACTAAGAATGTAAATCTAATTAATTTAATTTGAACAGAAAATTCAGAGCATAAACCACAAGTATTAATCAGTCAATAAGTAAACTAAACCAATCAGTCAAATATTAAACTATCAGAGCATAAATCACAAGTATTAATCAGTCAATAAGTAAACTAAACCAATCAGTCTCAAATATTAAACTATCAGAGCATAAACAACAAGTATTAATCAGTCAATAAGTAAACTAAACCAATCAGTCAAATATTAAACTATCAGAGCATAAACCACAAGTATTAATCAGTCAATAAGTAAACTAAACCAATCAGTCAAATATTAAACTATCAGAGCATAAACCACAAGTATTAATCAGTCATTAAGTAAACTAAACCAATCAGTCAAATATTAAACTATCAGAGCATAAACCACAACTATTAATCAGTCCATAAGTAAACTAAACCAATCAGTCAAATATTAAACTATCAGAGCATAAACCACAAGTATTAATCAGTCATTAAGTAAACTAAACCAATCAGTCAAATATTAAACTATCAGAGCATAAACCACAAGTATTAATCAGTCAATAAGTAAACTAAACCAATCAGTCAAATATTAAACTATCAGAGCATAAACCACAAGTATTAATCAGTCAATAAGTAAACTAAACCAATCAGTCAAATATTAAACTATCAGAGCATAAACCACAAGTATTAATCAGTCATTAAGTAAACTAAACCAATCAGTCAAATATTAAACTATCAGAGCATAAACCACAAGTATTAATCAGTCAATAAGTAAACTAAACCAATCAGTCAAATATTAAACTATCAGAGCATAAACCACAAGTATTAATCAGTCAATAAGTAAACTAAACCAATCAGTCAAATATTAAACTATCAGAGCATAAACCACAAGTATTAATCAGTCAATAAGTAAACTAAACCAATCAGTCAAATATTAAACTATCAGAGCATAAACCACAAGTATTAATGAGTCATTAAGTAAACTAAACCAATCAGTCAAATATTAAACTATCAGAGCATAAACCACAAGTATTAATCAGTCATTAAGTAAACTAAACCAATCAGTCAAATATTAAACTATCAGAGCATAAACCACAACTATTAATCAGTCATTAAGTAAACTAAATCAATCAGTCAAATATTAAACTATCAGAGCATAAACCACAAGTATTAATCAGTCAATAAGTAAACTAAACCAATCAGTCAAATATTAAACTATCAGAGCATAAACCACAAGTATTAATCAGTCAATAAGTAAACTAAACCAATCAGTCAAATATTAAACTATCAGAGCATAAACAACAAGTATTAATGAGTCATTAAGTAAACTAAACCAATCAGTCAAATATTAAACTATCAGAGCATAAACCACAAGTATTAATCAGTCATTAAGTAAACTAAACCAATCAGTCAAATATTAAACTATCAGAGCATAAACCACAACTATTAATCAGTCAATAAGTAAACTAAACCAATCAGTCAAATATTAAACTATCAGAGCATAAACCACAAGTATTAATCAGTCATTAAGTAAACTAAACCAATCAGTCAAATATTAAACTATCAGAGCATAAACCACAACTATTAATCAGTCAATAAGTAAACTAAACCAATCAGTCAAATATTAAACTATCAGAGCATAAACCACAACTATTAATCAGTCATTAAGTAAACTAAACCAATCAGTCAAATATTAAACTATCAGAGCATAAACCACAAGTATTAATCAGTCATTAAGTAAACTAAACCAATCAGTCAAATATTAAACTATCAGAGCATAAACCACAAGTATTAATCAGTCAATAAGTAAACTAAACCAATCAGTCAAATATTAAACTATCAGAGCATAAACCACAAGTATTAATCAGTCAATAAGTAAACTAAACCAATCAGTCAAATATTAAACTATCAGAGCATAAACCACAAGTATTAATCAGTCAATAAGTAAACTAAACCAATCAGTCAAATATTAAACTATCAGAGCATAAACCACAAGTATTAATCAGTCAATAAGTAAACTAAACCAATCAGTCAAATATTAAACTATCAGAGCATAAACCACAAGTATTAATCAGTCAATAAGTAAACTAAACCAATCAGTCAAATATTAAACTATCAGAGCATAAACCACAAGTATTAATCAGTCAATAAGTAAACTAAACCAATCAGTCAAATATTAAACTATCAGAGCATAAATCACAAGTATTAATCAGTCAATAAGTAAACTAAACCAATCAGTCTCAAATATTAAACTATCAGAGCATAAACAACAAGTATTAATCAGTCAATAAGTAAACTAAACCAATCAGTCAAATATTAAACTATCAGAGCATAAACCACAAGTATTAATCAGTCAATAAGTAAACTAAACCAATCAGTCAAATATTAAACTATCAGAGCATAAACCACAACTATTAATCAGTCATTAAGTAAACTAAACCAATCAGTCAAATATTAAACTATCAGAGCATAAACCACAACTATTAATCAGTCAATAAGTAAACTAAACCAATCAGTCAAATATTAAACTATCAGAGCATAAACCACAAGTATTAATCAGTCAATAAGTAAACTAAACCAATCAGTCAAATATTAAACTATCAGAGCATAAACCACAACTATTAATCAGTCATTAAGTAAACTAAACCAATCAGTCAAATATTAAACTATCAGAGCATAAACCACAACTATTAATCAGTCCATAAGTAAACTAAACCAATCAGTCAAATATTAAACTATCAGAGCATAAACCACAAGTATTAATCAGTCAATAAGTAAACTAAACCAATCAGTCAAATATTAAACTATCAGAGCATAAACCACAAGTATTAATCAGTCAATAAGTAAATTAAACCAATCAGTCAAATATTAAACTATCAGAGCATAAACCACAAGTATTAATCAGTCAATAAGTAAACTAAACCAATCAGTCAAATATTAAACTATCAGAGCATAAACCACAAGTATTAATCAGTCAATAAGTAAACTAAACCAATCAGTCAAATATTAAACTATCAGAGCATAAACCACAAGTATTAATCAGTCAATAAGTAAACTAAACCAATCAGTCAAATATTAAACTATCAGAGCATAAACCACAAGTATTAATCAGTCAATAAGTAAACTAAACCAATCAGTCAAATATTAAACTATCAGAGCATAAATCACAAGTATTAATCAGTCAATAAGTAAACTAAACCAATCAGTCTCAAATAGTAAACTATCAGAGCATAAACAACAAGTATTAATCAGTCAATAAGTAAACTAAACCAATCAGTCAAATATTAAACTATCAGAGCATAAACCACAAGTATTAATCAGTCAATAAGTAAACTAAACCAATCAGTCAAATATTAAACTATCAGAGCATAAACCACAAGTATTAATCAGTCATTAAGTAAACTAAACCAATCAGTCAAATATTAAACTATCAGAGCATAAACCACAACTATTAATCAGTCAATAAGTAAACTAAACCAATCAGTCAAATATTAAACTATCAGAGCATAAACCACAAGTATTAATCAGTCATTAAGTAAACTAAACCAATCAGTCAAATATTAAACTATCAGAGCATAAACCACAAGTATTAATCAGTCAATAAGTAAACTAAACCAATCAGTCAAATATTAAACTATCAGAGCATAAACCACAAGTATTAATCAGTCAATAAGTAAACTAAACCAATCAGTCAAATATTAAACTATCAGAGCATAAACCACAAGTATTAATCAGTCAATAAGTAAACTAAACCAATCAGTCAAATATTAAACTATCAGAGCATAAACCACAAGTATTAATGAGTCATTAAGTAAACTAAACCAATCAGTCAAATATTAAACTATCAGAGCATAAACCACAAGTATTAATCAGTCATTAAGTAAACTAAACCAATCAGTCAAATATTAAACTATCAGAGCATAAACCACAACTATTAATCAGTCATTAAGTAAACTAAATCAATCAGTCAAATATTAAACTATCAGAGCATAAACCACAAGTATTAATCAGTCAATAAGTAAACTAAACCAATCAGCCAAATATTAAACTATCAGAGCATAAACCACAAGTATTAATCAGTCAATAAGTAAACTAAACCAATCAGTCAAATATTAAACTATCAAAGCATAAACCACAAGTATTAATCAGTCATTAAGTAAACTAAACCAATCAGTCAAATATTCAGAGCATAAACCACAACTATTAATCAGTCATTAAGTAAACTAAACCAATCAGTCAAATATTAAACTATCAGAGCATAAACCACAAGTATTAATCAGTCAATAAGTAAACTAAACCAATCAGTCAAATATTAAACTATCAGAGCATAAACCACAAGTATTAATCAGTCAATAAGTAAACTAAACCAATCAGTCAAATATTAAACTATCAGAGCATAAACAACAAGTATTAATCAGTCATTAAGTAAACTAAACCAATCAGTCAAATATTAAACTATCAGAGCATAAACCACAAGTATTAATGAGTCATTAAGTAAACTAAACCAATCAGTCAAATATTAAACTATCAGAGCATAAACAACAAGTATTAATCAGTCAATAAGTAAACTAAACCAATCAGTCAAATATTAAACTATCAGAGCATAAACCACAACTATTAATCAGTCAATAAGTAAACTAAACCAATCAGTCAAATATTAAACTATCAGAGCATAAACCACAACTTTTAATCAGTCAATAAGTAAACTAAACCAATCAGTCAAATATTAAACTATCAGACCATAAACCAGAAGTATTAATCAGTCAATAAGTAAACTAAACCAATCAGTCAAATATTAAACTATCAGAGCATAAACCACAAGTATTAATGAGTCATTAAGTAAACTAAACCAATCAGTCAAATATTAAACTATCAGAGCATAAACCACAAGTATTAATCAGTCATTAAGTAAACTAAACCAATCAGTCAAATATTAAACTATCAGAGCATAAACAACAAGTATTAATCAGTCAATAAGTAAACTAAACCAATCAGTCAAATATTAAACTATCAGAGCATAAACCACAACTATTAATCAGTCAATAAGTAAACTAAACCAATCAGTCAAATATTAAACTATCAGAGCATAAACCACAACTTTTAATCAGTCAATAAGTAAACTAAACCAATCAGTCAAATATTAAACTATCAGACCATAAACCAGAAGTATTAATCAGTCAATAAGTAAACTAAACCAATCAGTCAAATATTAAACTATCAGACCATAAACCACAAGTATTAATCAGTCAATAAGTAAACTAAACCAATCAGTCAAATATTAAACTATCAGAGCATCAATCACAAGTATTAATCAGTCAATAAGTAAACTAAACCAATCAGTCAAATATTAAACTATCAGAGCATAAACCACAACTTTTAATCAGTCAATAAGTAAACTAAACCAATCAGTCAAATATTAAACTATCAGAGCATAAACCACAAATATTAATCAGTCAATAAGTAAACTAAACCAATCAGTCAAATATTAAACTATCAGAGCATAAACCACAAGTATTAATCAGTCATTAAGTAAACTAAACCAATCAGTCAAATATTCAGAGCATAAACCACAACTATTAATCAGTCATTAAGTAAACTAAACCAATCAGTCAAATATTAAACTATCAGAGCATAAACCACAAGTATTAATCAGTCAATAAGTAAACTAAACCAATCAGTCAAATATTAAACTATCAGAGCATAAACCACAACTTTTAATCAGTCAATAAGTAAACTAAACCAATCAGTCAAATATTAAACTATCAGAGCATAAACCACAAGTATTAATCAGTCAATAAGTAAACTAAACCAATCAGTCAAATATTAAACTATCAGAGCATAAACCACAAGTATTAATCAGTCATTAAGTAAACTAAACCAATCAGTCAAATATTCAGAGCATAAACCACAACTATTAATCAGTCATTAAGTAAACTAAACCAATCAGTCAAATATTAAACTATCAGAGCATAAACCACAAGTATTAATCAGTCAATAAGTAAACTAAACCAATCAGTCAATAAGTAAACTAAACCAATCAGTCAAATATTAAACTATCAGAGCATAAACCACAAGTATTAATCAGTCAATAAGTAAACTAAACCAATCAGTCAAATATTAAACTATCAGAGCATAAACAACAAGTATTAATCAGTCATTAATTAAACTAAACCAATCAGTCAAATATTAAACTATCAGAGCATAAACCACAAGTATTAATGAGTCATTAAGTAAACTAAACCAATCAGTCAAATATTAAACTATCAGAGCATAAACCACAAGTATTAATCAGTCATTAAGTAAACTAAACCAATCAGTCAAATATTAAACTATCAGAGCATAAACAACAAGTATTAATCAGTCAATAAGTAAACTAAACCAATCAGTCAAATATTAAACTATCAGAGCATAAACCACAAGTATTAATCAGTCAATAAGTAAACTAAACCAATCAGTCAAATATTAAACTATCAGAGCATAAACCACAACTTTTAATCAGTCAATAAGTAAACTAAACCAATCAGTCAAATATTAAACTATCAGACCATAAACCACAAGTATTAATCAGTCAATAAGTAAACTAAACCAATCAGTCAAATATTAAACTATCAGAGCATAAACCACAAGTATTAATCAGTCAATAAGTAAACTAAACCAATCAGTCAAATATTAAACTATCAGAGCATAAACCACAAGTATTAATCAGTCAATAAGTAAACTAAACCAATCAGTCAAATATTAAACTATCAGAGCATAAACAACAAGTATTAATCAGTCAATAAGTAAACTAAACCAATCAGTCAAATATTAAACTATCAGAGCATAAACCACAACTATTAATCAGTCAATAAGTAAACTAAACCAATCAGTCAAATATTAAACTATCAGAGCATAAACCACAAGTATTAATCAGTCAATAAGTAAACTAAACCAATCAGTCAAATATTAAACTATCAGAGCATAAATCACAAGTATTAATCAGTCAATAAGTAAACTAAACCAATCAGTCAAATATTAAACTATCAGACCATAAACCTTTTACCTCTCATCATTTATTGAAAGAGTTTGTTTTATTTCCCCCAAAGAACTTTATTTGAATATCACAATCTTTATATTACTGTGTGTCTCATGTAACTGAAAATCATTTGGGTTAAAACAACAAAAATGGAAGAGCAAACAAATATTGCATTTAAGAAAAACATATGTGGAAATCTTGAAACACCAAAAAATACAAAAAGAAAATAAACAAACCTGTTAAGAATGAGCTTTCTCTGTTTTATAACATTGGAAAATGTCACTTCTGTAGTACTACTCCAGTAGACTGAAAAAACAATTATAAACAAAAATGTAATAAATGTCTTTTATACTGAAAAATATTAAAAATGAAATCACACAAATCTGATTGTTTTCTTTTTAAATTAATTATTCACACCTGTACTAATTACACAGAGATAGATATGTATACCTGTTCTGATCACTATGTTATGTTATTTTTGTTTCAATAATGTCACCTTTCAATATTGATGTGTGATAAATACAATAGCACCTGTACCATAATAAAACAGCCCTTTTCGTCAACTTGTTACCATGGTAACTGTTTAATCAAACAACAACTGTATATCAGTGAATATCGTCAACCAATAACTCAAATAATGTCTTCATAACTCAAATAATGTCTTCATAATTCAAATAATGTCTTCATAACTCAAATAATGTCTTCATAATTCAAATAATGTCTTCATAACTCAAATAATGTCTTCATATATTTTCTCTCCTTTTTTTAATGTAGAGTTTAGATAATAGATTGCTAGTTTTGTAGACATCTTTAAGATGCTATCCATTTCGTTTGGATGTATGTGTATCAAAACAATTATGATGTTGGAAGCCATTATTGTTAGGAAATTACAGCCTTCTTATTCACTTAAACAATAAATTGATTCAAGATCTCATTCTTCTAAGCACATACTAGGCTAACCATTACTGTATGTGGACATATTCTGTAAAAGGATCAGCATAAAACACCAATTTTACCCAGTACAAGATTACATCCTGTCAAAGTGCCAAAACGGCAATTTTCTTAGTTGACAAGACATATGCAAGATCAGCCCAATAATTATGGGCTTTATGTTTCCATTAAGTGGTATATATTTTTGCTATGTTAAGTTAAGTAATCAATTTATTTAGCATACAATGATAAACCACTGTTTCCTTTCACATCAAAACACCATAAATTATTATTAGCACAACATGAGAAAATTATTGAAAAATGATAGGCCAGTCAAATCCCCAAGATTATGAATACTGACATCAAATATACAACTATCAAAATCCTAATACTCTAAAAAAAAAGAGGCTCCATGGTTCACAACAATTTGTTTACACTTGGTAAAAAATAAAGAGTAAAACTTAGTTTAAACAAAATTGTTACTTATGTAAACTAAATCTCCTGTTATTATTTACTGATTACAATGCTAAATTTATTGGGGGGGAAGGGGGGGGGGGGGGGGGGGGGGATATTCAGGCACTGGTTATTGATACAGGTTTATCTCTGTCATTTAGGTACAGTACATTGAAAACAAATTTGACAGTTTCTCATCATACATACACTAGTACATATTGTATATTGATATAGACAGCACACTCCTCCTTATAAAAGTGAAATGTCTTGGACCCAAAACAACAGCTCTATTTCACAATAACCTATACTTCCAATCAGCACTATGTTCCATTCCAGTAGAGATTCCTATACTAGCGATCATTAGTTCAGGAAACTGGTCTCCTACTGGTTGAAACAAGTTTCAGTGCATAAATAAAACTTTGTCAGAATGAGAATGAATGTTGATCAAAGTATTGAGCTTTTACAGACTGCTGATTTTACATAAAATGATAAACTAAAAAAAAAATTTCACACTTTATTAATTCTGCGAGATAAAACTTCTTTATATTTTTGTCTTTAAAATGATCGATGAAAATACAATTCTTTGGATTATTGACTTTTATTTAACCCCATACAGCTAATTGCATTATTGCTTGTTGCTGTGCAACTCGTATAGATGACTATTCCCATAACAAGATTTACGTCAAAAACCAAAATTTATCAGAATATGAACCAATCTTGTTATATTTGATAATAAATAAAAATTGTGCATCTGGTATCAATATGCCAGCTTAAAAAAATGGGAATTATTTATAATTAATACTGTTGTAATTTGGTACCAACGACCATTATAATTTGTGTATTGGTGACAAAGAGATAATATCTAGTAATTTATACATAATTTAGATAGTTTATTGGTCATCACCATAATATATATATGCCATCTAACTCAATTGTGTGAAATCAGGAATACAGATAATTAAGAGAAGTAATTAGGATTATTATTATGACCAATTTACAAATAACTCATTACATCATGTGATTATATCTGATTAACAGAAACACACCCTGATGGTAAATTCAGCAAAAATATCATTCTCATGCCCATACAAAATGTGACTTAGCAACAAAAATCAATTAAAATTAGAGTCCAAACTTTCTTCCCTGCCCTATTTCTTTGTCACAGTGACAAAGAAAAAAAGGGGGGGGGGGGGGAGGAGCAGGTGAGGAGATATAATTCTATTTAGATTAGAACAAAATGACAAACATTGATTTTTGCACAATGAATTCCACATGCGAACATGAATAAATTAATTTCAAATAGTTACCATTCACAAAGCACACAATGCTCATGCAAAACATATTTTTCACACTAGAATCATTGTAAGACATATTATATTTACATCATTTCTTAATAGGAATTTCTTATGTGAGGATCATAAAACAATATAATTGAATTGTACAATTTTAAGAAAAGCACATACAAATTGTATTAATTTATACGAAAAGAAAAAGTGGAAGATCATAGTTATGAAAAGAAATATCAAAACGGTGATGGTCAATAATTCCACCAAATACACAAAAGTTCCAATCTTTAAGTAGGCTAATCAAAAACGAAGAGAGAACTGGCGATTGCTTGGCTGAATAGCAAGTCTATATCTTGGTCAAGAATAAAATTGTAAGGTTCTTTATAATGATTACAAAGCATTGCCGTAAGCCATAAAATCATTTGAACATCAACAATAATTATTGACAAGAGCCTCCAAAAAAAGAAGAAGACATGAATCTAAAATGGCTGGTCATTAACTTAGCTACACAATAAACAAATCTTCAAAACACAGTAGCCATAATGGAGGTCAGATACAAAGAGCAAGTAAATCAATCCAAAATGAGCTCCTAGCGTTCCAAGAGTGGTAAATAGAGACAATATATAAAGTGTCAGCTTAGAAAAAAAAAAACGCCAGTTCAAATTAAGACCAATTCCCTCCAATAAATAAAGAACATTAAAATGTTATACTATCAAATCTATTATTCAGCAGTTCAATAAATATGACATACAATGAAATATAATATAATACACTCTGTAATTATCCAAAACGGCATCAAATTTGATATATTTGTATTTCATTACACAAAGGTGTATTTTTTTCAGTAGTAAAAACACCTTTCTATATTGATTTCTCCTATCATATTGATAGTTGTGTTTAAAGTGATATTACTCGATCCTTGACTTGTGATTCAAATACATTACAAGAAATGAAATCTCCATTTGAGTTACTCCCTTAATTCTGATACTATTTTCTGGGTTAATGTACATCAGTGAATTATCTCCCTTAATTCTGATACTATTTTCTGGGTTAATGTATATCAGTGAATTATCTCCCTTAATTCTGATACTATTTTCTGGGTTAATGTATATCAGTGAGTTATCTCCCTTAATTCTGATACTATTTTCTGGGTTAATGTATATCAGTAAGTTATCTCCCTTAATTCTGATACTATTTTCTGGGTTAATTTATATCAGTGAGTTATCTCCCTTAATTCTGATACTATTTTCTGGGTTAATGTATATCAGTGAGTTATCTCCCTTAATTCTGATACTATTTTCTGGATTAATGTATATCAGTGAGTTATCTCCCTTAATTCTGATACTATTTTCTGGGTTAATGTATATCAGTGAGTTATCTCCCTTAATTCTGATACTATTTTCTGGGTTAATGTATATCAGTGAGTTATCTCCCTTAATTCTGATACTATTTTCTGGGTTAATGTATATCAGTGAGTTATCTCCCTTAATTCTGATACTATTTTCTGGGTTAATGTATATCAGTGTCCACTGACAATTTTTTTTACAGTTATGGTAGATTGCAGCATAAATCTGTGTAGGTAAAATAACATTCAGGATCCCTATTAATTATATAACCTACAAAATGTTATTTATGTGACAATTTTAGATTTTTATCTTGTTATAATATATGTTAATTTAAATGATCTTAAATGACTATTGTCAATCCCGAAGAATTTCAAATTCAGCTTGATAACAGTCCTCGAAATGAAAATATTAATGTATTCTTCTGAATCAAATTCTTGAATTTATTTTTTATATAGTTTTAAAAAAGACTGAGAAAATTTACTGGTCCAAACAAAGTTTTACTGGTCTTGGACCGGTGTTTATCGTGAGGACTGCGATAAATTTAAATAATGTTCTGTAAATATAGACTTTTAAACTATGTTTAATTGTTCTATAAACAATCAATTGCATAAAATATGGATTTATCCCTTTGAAAGTAAATAAGCATTACTACCCCCCACCCCCACACTTAAAGTAAATAAGGGCATAACTCTAGAACTATATACCAACTATGAACTTGGCCTGTGTATTGTGGTTAAAAACATTGTAAAATAAATTTCAAATGATTTGCATTGCTACTGAACAGAAACCTGCAGAAATATGTATTTTTTGGAAATTCAAAGATGGAAAAAAGGTAGTCAAACATTTTATGATCCCTGACCTTGCGCATCAATTTCAAATGATTTGCTTCAGGACAACTTAAGCTATTGAGTGGAAACTGACATATTTATCTTTGGTAAATCAAGGGTGCTTAACTCTAGAACTGAAAAGTAGACAAGGTCAAAATCAAACTTTGTCTTTCTTTTATGGTTCCTCACCTTGTGTATAAATTTCAAGTGATGTAATTTGAGTTATTGAGCGGAAATCATTTGCAGAATGTTCGTCTAGAGTAATATGGACAAACATGGGTAAAATGTAATGCTCCGGATGCCTAGTTAATTATTCATTTTTATTCAAAATTTGGTCAGCAATAATTTAAACGATTTGAAAACATGAAAATATTTAAACATACTAAAATAAAGACATTTTCAGCCTTTTATCCTGTATAGCAATGAATGGTGGCCCACTTTCTATACATGTTTATCTTTATAAACTGCCACTTAATAAGGTTTCATAGCCTTAGTGGTCAATATATTGGCATGCATGTTTGTGCCATCTTTTCAATCCGGAACAGGGGTTAAAAAATCCACTTGCCCAACACCCCGGGCTAGTAATTTCCACATTTGGGCTAGCTGAAATAATCAGCTATATGCCCGACGGGCTAGTAAAAAAATGTATCGGACATTGACAAACTTGTCAATATTCGCGTATCTACTTATATTCATATATGTTATACAAAATGTATGTTGTTTAATCAGCAGCTATGTTTTATTTATTCAACCGCTAGCTTTTTGTCAAAATTGAGAGCAAAGATGGTAGAAAAACTGTGTAACTCGTCATAAAATAGCTTCAACAAATGACAGCTAACCCGAAATTTCGAAAATGAAATACCAGAATCGGATTCCGGAACCGGGAATGACTATTTCCGGTTTTGCAGATAGTAAAAAATGTTTAATGCCGACCGACCCTAGATTTTTTTGACATGTGACCGTAAACACACATATTTTTTTTTTGGCCTTACAGTGACCTGAACTGTGGAAGATAAGTGAAAATAAAACGCAATACCATATCTGAAAAGAAAGATAGTTAAACTAATATACATTGTACATGTTGTACAAGGGTTCAAGTCTGCAAGTAGGATTCATGAAATCACGGTGTTGACCAGGACTAGTGGTTCATAGATTCGGGATAGTAATATTTGGGAGTATGCTAGCCCTGGACTAGTGAGGTGGTCCAAGATTTTTTAACCCTTGCAGAAATTTTGTACGTTTCTGATCTTCTTTTTGCACAGACTGCGACACAGTAATATTGACATACCTGATCAACTTTCTTTGAGCTCTATCAGCCCACAGTATAAGTTTATCTATGTATTTTGTCTTTTTGAAACCTTCTGTCAACAACTATACACAGGAAATTATATTATTTGCAATTCTTGTATGATTTCTACGATATCACCGGTCTACATTATGTTGGCATATATGGAACGCCAGTTTGGATAATTTTTATGTATGGGACGCCATATCGCACAAATTTAAGACTAGTTTGTACAATTCGTTAGAAATGACTTACAAATATGCAGTTTTGTTATTTTGTTAATGTGTATTAGATATATTACATATGACTGTAGTAGTATTCCATTTTTCTAGGTTTCACTCAATATTAGTGGTTATATATCTTTGACATATAACATTGATGTTTTTTGATATTTTTAGTACATGATATTTGTTTAGGTAGTTTCATGATTGTAATTGAATCTACATTAATGTTTATTTTTTCTTTGCAGTTTTTCACCATTCATTTAACACGCCAGGCCTCGACATTAACGTTTGTTCGATACCAGTGAAAACTGACGTCAGACAAGTAGATCTTGTATTATGGTTGTCCGACGGGACAAGTGAAAAAATCAGATTCCCAAACGTGCCGATACGACGGACAAATCTATTCCCACTGGTATAAAATACTGGATTTGTTGTATAAAAGAGCTCCAATTTGTCCATAATTTATTTTGATTAAAACTAAAGCGAAATGCCAGATCAAAACTCTTTTATTGTATTTATGGTTCATGCTTTGATGAAGTTCAAGGACATTGACAAAATTAAAGTCGCAATCTCAGAAACGCTTTAATGAACAGAAATATCAATATTTGAAATATAAGAACAAGAATCACTCCGGAACGGACACGTAAAAATTATCGGATATCAATTTGGCGCCAAATTTAAACTTGTCTTTTGTGCAAAAAACAATAGAGGACTTAATATCGGTTAGCCGCCAGCAATTGTGAGGCAGCACAATGTTATTCTTATACTCTTTTCTAATTCCCAGTCATTTACAATAGCAAATTGCTTAGAACAGCTTTAAAATTGGTTTGAGGATATATGTTCATGGCCATTGGCCATTATTGTAAAATCCTTATTTAATAAATAAACAATTAAATCAATACAATATTACATATATTTGTCACTTAAGGTTTTATACTCACTGAATTTATTCTGTACCCAAATACACAGTAGTATGAACTTTGGATATCATATCATAGAAAATATTGCCCAGGTGGACAAACTTCACTGTACACTATTGTCTCACACACAATATTTTACTTCCAATTAATTTATAGTATTTAAAAGTTAAGTATCAGTAAAATAAATGTTTGACATTTATAGTAATGAGAAATATTATGTTTATTTTCTATGTTGTTAAGTTCAGTTAGGTACTGGTTTATTTTAATGATTACTTTATACAATTTTCCTTTTCAAATTATTCTGACAAATACATGTACAATGTATTTAAAATTTATTATTAATTATTAGAATTTACAGAATATGTTTCTTCTTTGTTTGTTTATCAATCTTGATTTTGGGTCATCGGTCAGATCACCATCATTATTGTAGTCAAAGAAGTACATTATTGTATTTTTATTAGAGTGAGGCTGGACAAATCTTGGTCTATAAAGTTAGGTCATATGGGTTTTGTCAGATTTGATTATATTAGATCAGTTGTTTTAGTTCAGAAGTTAAGTGGAAAAGTAATTTGTCTCCGTCTGGTCATCCAGTGTTAATCAGTTTTATTTTAATTCATTGAAGTATTACGCCAACTTGAAATAACATAGGAAAGTCAAGGATAATATGCCCCTATTCGGCTCCTGACATTCACCCTATTTTCATTTTTTGGGTAGAATCCCCCAAATGTTACTATGGTAGCATTCATATGAAAGCACTCTAAAATTAAGAAATTATTAAATGAAAAAATGTTGTGCAGTGTTAATCAAGCTGAAAACAAATAAGATGTATACTCAGAAAAAGCTTAGTTTTTGTTCAAAACTTATAAAATATTGTAAAACAATATAGCATAGGAACCTGATAACCTAGGAGTTATATAGACTTATAGGCTAGGAGCCTGATAACCTAGGAGTTATATAGACTTATAGGCTAGGAGCCTGATAACCTAGGAGTTATATGGACTTATAGGCTAGGAGCCTTAAAGTCTTGTAGCTTTAATTCCTTCTAGCCTACAAGATATAAAGCCTAGAAGCATTAAAGCCTTTAGCACAGGAACATTAACACCTGATAGCATATGAGGCTCATAGACTCATTACCTTGTCACATTCTTTTACATTTGTTCATTGGTCAAAAAAATGAAAGCAATAAAATAAAAAAATTAGTCAGTAAATAAGATAATAAATAATTAGCAGTTCACTAACAGTAAATCATTGATTGTTAAAAACAATTACTAACATTAATATCAAAGTAGGTGTAAAACCAAAAAATTACAAAATAACAAAACATTACTCTAATAGCGTAAGGTTTTATGATAATTCATGTACGTAGAATATACTAATTAGACCAATAGTTCACATGACTTGTAGTACAGATATTACAGTAACCATCTGTACCAAATAAACGTCAGAGGAAACTGAAGGGGTAATCAAGAATGGACAATCCATTAGACACTGGTAACATTGGATTCACAAGACATAGGACGAAGACAAAACTAAATTACAAAAAAAAACATAACACAGAAAACTAAAAAGATGAGCAACACGGAACCTACCCCCAAAAACGGGGGTGAACCCAGGTGCTCACAAAGGATAAGCAGTTCCTGCTCCTTAAAAGACACCCTCCTTGCTCATATAGTTCAATAAAAGTATTGTCATTGATAGAGGAAGGGAAAAATCTACAAATAAAGGAAAAGATCCATTGTCATTTGAGATATTTCGTAATGGTCAACCAGTTTGTGATTATCTATCCCTTATCTCCTCGTACCCCCTTTTAAAAATGTTTTTCAGCACACTTTCATTTCTGTGAACAACCGCAGTAGGGCCCCGTCAAAATATGTAAATAAATTAGCCATAGGTTTTTATTTTTTTATACCGGAAGTTAAACAATATGGACGGAGTTAAGCAACAAGACAGTACGCCCCAGAATGATTCGACCCTGGGTTTTAAATGGATAAAAAAAATCGCACAAAATATTGTGTAGTCATATATTCATAATACATAATGAGCATACTTATATTACTGGAGATTACACTAAATTGTGTTTGAACATAATTTGTAATCGGTCATTTTTTTTATTTTGAAATGATGTCAGCTTTGTTCCGGTCCAAGTTTTACACAAGGATGAAAAGATATTGGGACGAAAAAATATCTATTTATCACATGCGCAAACTGCTATTTATGAATCTAAGGTAAAGTTATTTTTAAAACAGGGAATATCCCATCAACTTGGTCGTGACGCAATTGTTCGATTTGAATGCGAGAATTCAGCAATTGACGTGATCATTAATTTTTATGAAAAATATTCCACAAGCCTATCGACCATCGTACTTGTGGTTTTGACCACCGCTAATTTTGGGGGGTTCAGTAATTTCTGCCGGTACTATACACGATCTCAGGCGGGTAAAAGTACCGGGTACCGGCTCACTTTGAAACCCCTGCAATACCAATATATCTTGTACAGTGTATGACAATACCAGTATATCTTGTAGAGTGTGGGGGCAATACCAGTATATCTTGTACAGTGTAGGACAATACCAGTATATATTGTATAGTATGGGGGCAATACCAGTATATCTTGTACAGTGTATGACAATACCAGTATATCTTGTAGTGTATGACAATACTAGTATATCTTGTACAGTGTAGGATAATACCAGTATATCTTGTACAGTGTAGGACAATACCAGTATATCTTGTACAGTGTAGGACAATACCAGTATTTATCCTGCAATCAGTACATTTGCTGTACAAATATGCTATGCGAATAAATTTTTGCTTTATTCGTACTAGACGAATAAACTTTTCGTACTATACGAATAAACTTTTCAGCCTACGAATAAACTTTCCTGGTACCCTGTAGCTATGTACAGCGGAGGGCGCAGACAAGCATGAAACTGGTACTAATGTAACGCGGACCACGAAGAAGACACCCTTGACAACATTTGTGAAAGGCGAGGAATGACGCTTGTTTCTGTCCTTTTTGTTTAAATCTGACAAGTTTTCCGACTTTTTTGACATTGCAGGATAAACACAATATACGTACATTGTCGTTAAATATAAAATTCATTTGTACTCGCTGCAAAACAGGCCTGAAAAGCTCGCCAAAGGCTCACTATTCTGCCTGTTTCTAAAGCTCGTACAAATAAATTTTATATTTACCGACAATGTACGCATATTGTATTTATATTGTATAGTGTGGGGGCAATACCAGTATATCTTGTACAGTGTAGGACAATATCAGTATATCTTGTACAGTGTAGGACAATACCAGTATATCTTGTACAGTGTAGGACAATACCAATATATCTTGTACAGTGTATGACAATACCAGTATATCTTGTAGAGTGTGGGGGCAATACCAGTATATCTTGTACAGTGTAGGACAATACCAGTATATATTGTATAGTGTGGGGGCAATACCAGTATATCTTGTACAGTGTATGAAAATACCAGTATATCTTGTAGTGTATGACAATACCAGTATATCTTGTACAGTGTAGGACAATACCAGTATATCTTATACAGTGTAGGACAATACCCAGGGGTTTCAAAGTTTTTTATAATAGGAGGTACTTCTTAAATTTTAGGAGGTACCTAAAAAAATTAGGCTGAGGGCCGTAAAGGGTCCAGAGGGCGGAAGCTCCTGAAATCTAGCATTTTGTGGACCAAAAAATGTACTTCAGAGACTGCAAAACATTAAGTGTTTTTGAAAGAAAAATCCCATTAACTTTAGAGTTCAGATTTCACCAAGAGTGAAGACCATGCATAATGCCTGGATTCCCCCCTGCCCCTTCCCCCCCCCCCCCCCCCCCCCAATTTCTTTATTGAATATTTCAGTTTACAGACTTCAGCCAAGATTATTCATAGATAGTCTGCCATATCCTAAAAAAAAACAAAAGGACCATAAAGAGCTACAGTTCCTCAGCTAGGCTTGACCAAGCCATTGTTATCAAATCTTAAACTTCTCAAAATTCTTTTGTTGGCTTTGTCCTTTTCTTTTCCACAAAACCTTGGCTTGTGTGTTTTTTTTTACTTTATTACCAGTAATTAAACTCATCAAAGACCATTGGCACGGATCAAGACATATAAGTGTCATAATTAATGAAACCAAGGACGTATATAGAATACGTCCTTGATGAAACATATAAATTTAATTTGCAATGCCAATGATCAATCTTTAATAAAATTTTTAATTAAGAATTGAATGCATTCTTTTGAAGTTTCATTGGGGTATGAAAGCGTTGACCGAAGTACATTTTCAATGAAGCGCGGTAGTGCTTCGTGTTGAAAATGTAGTTCGATCAACGCTTTCATACCCCAATGAAACTTCAAAAGAATGCATTCAATTCTTATAATTATATTTAAATCACACCAAAATTTAACATAGTTGAATTTTTCATTGTGAATTTTATTAGTGTTAGATTATTTGCTGTTGGAAATTACTACGCCATTGATTGTTTACATCTGACGTCGTCGTGGAGGCACGTGCAAGTTCGGATTTGAGTTTCATTGGGATGTGAAACATCACTTGTATTATCATGTGACCACTTCATAACCAATCATATTGTCACATTTCAATGAAAAACGGAAGTAATGTAATTATTAGATCAATACAAATATAATTAAGCAAAAACAATATATATTGTTACTTTCACGACTTATGTGCAAAAAAAATGTTCGAACAAAAACGATTCACGGGAAGACATTTATTAACATTTGAATCACAAAAGTTAAATTATTTTGGAAAAAAAGGGGGGCCGGCGTTTTGACATTACAAATTACAATGTAATTCGTATTTGAGCCATGTCCGGTCCTTTTTCAAGATTTCTAGTAACTTTCTATCCCTTATCTCCTCGTACCCCCTTTTAAAAATGTTTTTCAGCACACTTTCATTTCTGTGAACAACCGCGGTAGGGCCCCGTCAAAATATGTAAATAAATTAGCCATAGGTTTTTATTTTTTTATACCAGAAGTTAAACAATATGGACGGAGTTAAGCAACAAGACAGTACGCCCCAGAATGATTCGACCCTGGGTTTTAAATGGATAAAAAAAATCGCACAAAATATTGTGTAGTCATATATTCATAATACATAATGAGCATACTTATATTACTGGAGATTACACTAAATTGTGTTTGAACATAATTTGTAATCGGTCATTTTTTTTATTTTGAAATGATGTCAGCTTTGTTCCGGTCCGAGTTTTACACAAGGATGAAAAGATATTGGGACGAAAAAATATCTATTTACCACATGCGCAAACTGCTATTTACGATTCTAAGGTAAAGTTATTTTTAAAACAGGCAATATCCCATCAACTTGGTCGTGACGCAATTGTTCGATTTGAATGCGAGAATTCAGCAATTGACGTGATCATTAATTTTTATGAAAAATATTCCACAAGCCTATCGACCATCGTACTTGTGGTTTTGACCACCGCTAATTTTGGGGGGTTCAGTAATTTCTGCCGGTACTATACACGATCTCAGGCGGGTAAAAGTACCGGGTACCGGCCCACTTTGAAACCCCTGCAATACCAATATATCTTGTACAGTGTATGACAATACCAGTATATCTTGTCGAGTGTGGGGGCAATACCAGTATATCTTGTACAGTGTAGGACAATACCAGTATATATTGTATAGTATGGGGGCAATACCAGTATATCTTGTACAGTGTATGACAATACCAGTATATCTTGTAGTGTATGACAATACTAGTATATCTTGTACAGTGTAGGATAATACCAGTATATCTTGTAGAGTGTAGGACAATACCAGTATATCTTGTACAGTGTAGGACAATACCAGTATTTATCCTGCAATCAGTACATTTGCTGTACAAATATGCTATGCGAATAAATTTTTGCTTTATTCGTACTAGACGAATAAACTTTTCGTACTATACGAATAAACTTTTCAGCCTACGAATAAACTTTCCTGGTACCCTGTAGCTATGTACAGCGGAGGGCGCAGACAAGCATGAAACTGGTACTAATGTAACGCGGACCACGAAGAAGACACCCTTGACAACATTTGTGAAAGGCGAGGAATGACGCTTGTTTCTGTCCTTTTTGTTTAAATCTGACAAGTTTTCCGACTTTTTTGACATTGCAGGATAAACACAATATACGTACATTGTCGTTAAATATAAAATTCATTTGTACTCGCTGCAAAACAGGCCTGAAAAGCTCACCAAAGGCTCACTATTCTGCCTGTTTCTAAAGCTCGTACAAATAAATTTTATATTTACTGACAATGTACGCATATTGTATTTATATTGTATAGTGTGGGGGCAATACCAGTATATCTTGTACAGCATAGGACAATATCAGTATATCTTGTACAGTGTAGGACAATACCAGTATATCTTGTACAGTGTAGGACAATACCAATATATCTTGTACAGTGTATGACAATACCAGTATATCTTGTAGACTGTGGGGGCAATACCAGTATATCTTGCACAGTGTAGGACAATACCAGTATATATTGTATAGTGTGGGGGCAATACCAGTATATCTTGTACAGTGTAGCAGGGATTGGGAAGAATTTTTTGTCAAGGAGACTATGGCTCCTTACTTGACCACATCAAGGGGCCATTTTAGAGAATAATGTGCCATTTCAAATTAGCAACGGACCACAACTTTGGTTAGTTAAACTGCGTGCCAGCCTATGCATTGATAAATATCATTTTTTAAGACTTGTGTAACATGAAAAAGCTAATAGTCAAACCAATTATTGCGACATTATGACTAACACATTTATTCCTCACGTCGCATCACACCATCAGTTCTTAATCGCTGCAGCACAAAATTTATACGACAGCTCAGGATTAACATGGGGCAAGGAAACGAAAATATTGATGATAGAAAATGGCAGATTTTTTTTTTGGAACACCTCGATGCCGGTCATACTTAAATATGCCACACCTGCAGGAAAATAAAAGTGTACGTTCACGTCTGCCACCACAATAAATCAAATAATCAAATAAATCTTATTCCAATAATGGGCCCTCGAGGGGCAAACAGAAATTACACATATAAACTCACAAGAGGGAAAGAGTTGATGATTGATAGAACATGACATACAAACATGTTATAAATACATAAAGTAGATAATATAAATATATAGTTGTAATTAGGGCATGTTTTGGTAAAGAAATCTTCCAACAGAGTTTAAGATCTCCTGATTTTCACAATTCAACAACCAAAATAATTTATTTTTATCAGATAAATTGGTAAAATTTTTAACTTTAGCTGATATAGAATTGAAAAGATCATCTCTCTCCCCACTAAATTTTGGACATCTAGTGAGAAAGTGAGTTTCATCTTCAATTTCTTGATTTGTACAATTTTTACATATTCTTTCATTTCTGGGTATATTGGTGTATCTACCAGTTTCTATAAAAAGTCTATGAGCAGATGTGCGCAATATACAAATAGATTTTCCATATTCATATTTTTTCACTAATGTGAGATATTTTTCTAATTTAAAATAAATATGTGACAAGTTTTCCATCCTTTAATGATTCGCTGGTATCTTTCCAGACAGATAAATATTTTTGATTAAGATATTTTCTCAGTATAAAACCAAATTTCCTTTTATTATAACACATCAGGGGTTTCAAAGTGGGCCGGTACCCGGTACTTTTACCCGCCCGAGATCGTGTATAGTACCGGCAGAAATTACTGAACCCCCCAAAATTAGCGGTGGTCAAAACCAAAAGTACGATGGTCGATAGGCTTGTGGAATATTTTTCATAAAAAATTAATGATCACGTCAATTGCTGAATTTTCGCATTCAAATCGAACAACTGCGTCACGACCAAGTTGATGGGATATTCCCCGTTTTAAAAATAACTTTACCTTAGAATCGTAAATAGCAGTTTGCGCATGTGGTAAATAGATATGTTTTCGCCCCAATATCTTTTCATTCTTGTGTAAAACTCGGACCGGAACAAAGCTGACATCATTTCAAAATAAAAAAAATGACCGATTACAAATTATGTTCAAACACAATTTAGTGTAATCTCCAGTAATATAAGTATGATCATTATGTATTATGAATATATGACTACACAATATTTTGTGCGATTTTTTTTATCCATTTAAAACCCAGGGTCGAATCATTCTGGGGCGTACTGTCTTGTTGCTTAACTTCCGGTATAAAAAAATAAAAACCTATGGCTAATTTATTTACATATTTTGACGGGGCCCTACCGCGGTTGTTCACAGAAATGAAAGTGTGCTGAAAAACATTTTTAAAAGGGGGTACGAGGAGATAAGGGATAGCAAATTACTAGAAATCTTGAAAAAGGACCGGACATGGCTCAAATAGGAATTACATTGTTTTTCCCCCCTTTTTTTCCCAAAATAATTTAACTTTTGTGATTCAAATGTTAATAAATGTCTTCCCGCGAATCGTTTTTGTTCGAACATTTTTTTTTGCACATAAGTCGTGAAAGTAACAATATATATTGTTTTTGTTTAATTATATTTGTATTGATCTATTAAAATTATAAATTTTATTGCAAATTAAATTTATATGTTTCATCAAGGACGTATTCTATATACGTCCTTGGTTTCATTAATTATGACAATTATATGTCTTGATCCGTGCCAATGGTCTTTGATGAGTTTAATTACTGGTAATAAAGTAAAAAAAACACACAAGTCAAGGTATTGTGAAAAAGAAAAGGACAAAGTCAACAAAAGAATTTTGAGAATAAGCTTTGATAACAATGGCTTGGTCAAGCCTAGCTGAGGAACCATAGCTCTTTATGGTCGTTTTTTTTTTTTTTTTAGGATATGGCAGACTATCTATGAATAATCTTGGCTGAAGTCTGTAAACTGAAATATTCAATAAAGAAACTGGGGGAGGGGCGGGGGATCCAGGCATTATGTATGGTCTTCATTCTTGGTGAAATCTGAACTCTAAAGTTAATGGGATTTTTCTTTCAAAAACACTTAATGTTTTGCAGTCTCTGAAGTACATTTTTTGGTCCACAAAATACTAGATTTCTGGAGCTTCCGCACCCTGGACCCCTTACGGCCCTCAGCCTATTTTTTTAGGTACCTCCTATTATAAATAACTTTGAAACCCCTGACACATACTGTTGTCTTGAATGTTAACTATTTTCAATAATTTATTAACTGATGAGTACCAAGATACACTGTGTGTAAAATGAAGATTCTTGCTATAATTTTATAATTCTATTCTTACTAGAATTTATCAAAATGTATCCAAAGAAAAAATAAGTACGATCATAAAAGTCCATTTTGGGTTGGAAATAGCGTATCACACTCCCTGATACTTTTCGGTTATTAGTTATACCAAGCGCATGGTTTCGGTTTACGATTTTTATTTATAGATACAATTTTCACTCAAATAAAAAGATTGGCACGGTATACTTGTACCAATTAATTGTAATTAGATTCTATTCAACCAGAAAGTAGAATACACTCCACTAAAACCGATCAATTATTCAGAAAAGAGAACGAAACGCCAGGACAAATGTGTTTTAAATACGCTAAATTTATAATCGAAAGAGTGAATCCTTTTGTCTGATTGGTTGACACAAATAACTGTTCTAAACATAGAAAATCAAGGAACCGCCATTAAAGGGAAATTAACGACGAGTGAAGATAGTGACAAAATTACGACACAAAATAGAAAACGACTTTAATGGACACATGAAATAATAAAATAATTAATCAGAATTTACAGGGCGCACATGGGCACATAGACAACGAACCTCAATGCGCCACAATCGACTAAGTGCCAATTGCACATGGCCTTCCCAATCCCTGGTGTAGGACAATACCAGTATATCTTGTACAGTGTATGACAATACCAGTATATCTTGTAGAGTGTGGGGGCAATACCAGTATATCTTGTAGAGTGTGGGATAATATCAGTATATCTTGTAGAGTGTGGGGCAATACCAGTATATCTTGTACAGTGTAGGACAATACCAGTATATCTTGTACAGTGTATGACGATACCAGTATATCTTGTAGAGTGTGGGGGCAATACCAGTATATCTTGTACAGTGTATGACAATACCAGTATATCTTGTAATGTAGGATAATACCAGTATATCTTGTACAATGTATGACAATACCAGTATATCTTGTACAGTGTAGGATAATATCAGTATATCTTGTACAGTGTAGGACAATACCAGTATATCTTGTACAGTGTATGACAATACCAGTATATCTTGTAGAGTGTGGAGGCAATACCAGTATATCTCAGTATGCGCCAAAAACCACTAGCCCCTGTCTAGTAAAAATTGGTTCGGGCTAGTAAAAATTGCATAAAATTTACTTAATCAAATAGAAAAAATTCTTCTAAAATACTACCTTTCGGGCTAGTTTGTCAAAACGTCTTTGGAACAGACTATCTTGTACAGTGTAGGACAATACCAGTATATATTGTACACAATACCAGTATATCTTGTAGAGTGTGGGATAATATCAGTATATCTTGTAGAGTGTGGGGCAATACCAGTATATCTTGTACAGTGTATGACAATACCAGTATATCTTGTAGAGTGTGGGGGCAATACCACTATATCTCAGTATGCGCCAAAAACCACTAGCCCTATGTCCCTGTCTAGTAAAAATTGGTTTGGGCTAGTAAAAATTGCATAAAATTTACTTAATCAAATAGAAAAAATTCTTCTAAAATACCTTTCGGGCTAGTTTGTCAAAATGTTTTTGGCACAGACTATCTTGTACAGTGTAGGACAATACCAGTATATATTGTACACAATACCAGTATATCTTGTAGAGTGTGGGGCAATACCAGTATATCTTGTAAAGTGTAGGACAATACCAGTATATCTTGTACAGTGTAGGACAATACCAGTATTAGGGAGTCCAACGTCATTATGTGAATCGTTGGAAACGTCGTCGTTGTGGCGACGATAGTCAATGTTTATGTATTTATTACATTAAAGAAAAAATATATTCATCAATAAAATTATATTCAAATGATTCAGCATTTTATTCTGATTCCACCCATATATTCAGATTTCTAATGCGTTGCGTAATTCGGAAAATATTGACGATTAAAGAACGTGCACCGCGTCGTTCGTATTTCATATACTTTCGTCGAACCGCTTTTTTTCAATGACATGCTTCTTTCGAGTGATTTTCCACACCTGAGCCAATTATCTAATAGGATGGAAATAGACACCAATGAAAAGAGGAGAAACTCCAGTTTCCGGTCATATAAGTTTCATGCCGAGGTCACGGATAAGGAGAATTTCTGAAGGATTTAAAATTTTCTTTCCGCTGCCATTTTCATCAGAAGTAAGTATAACCAAAGAAAATTATATGTCAAGAAAGCTGAAATATTCTAGTATTTAATTATTTATGGTTTAATTTGATAAAATGATCAGCTCAGGTGTGGTTTTCATGATTTAATGTGGTGAACTTTACTGCGCTGTGACCCCGACGTTGTACAATCTTGATCATCCTGTTTACCTGAATATTACAACGTTGTTGCATAAGTTATGTTTTTTTATTGCGAAAATTCTGTTTTTGAACATGGATTTAACATTTTATGATGATTATTTTTATTGAAATATAACTTTATTGAACATCTATATTTACGAATGCCGGGTTCAATATCCAGGACATTATGTTTGTTTACAAGCAAAGCGGTGACAAAATTTCATGATTCAAACAGAGATGCCGAGACCGAAAATTGTCAAGCATGTGTTAAATGTTACTACTTAATTTGTTATCTTTTCTGATATTCTGATGTGCAATGGTAGTCAGATACAATTTTATGAATTTACCCTTTTTTCAAGTGAAATATAAAAATACATGAACCCAAAATCAATCAGTTTTATATCGGTCAAAAGCCCACTCCCTGTGTTGTAGAGTATGTGGACAAAAGTATTGCAACATGTAAAAAAAAATCCCTATATAATCAACCAAAACCATATTTTTTTAAAAAATTATTGTGAAGTCATTTCTGGATAGATTTTAACAAATTTTACACCAAAACATTCAGAATTGTCTATATTTTGATTGTTTATTTGCTCATTATGTTTATATGAGTGGTTTTTATTTGTTCACAATTTAAACATAACAAATAAAAATTGACTGATTTTCCTATATATTTCAACTAAAAATAAATCCCAAAAATTGTATTGTTATTTAAAATGCAGACTATAAATAAATCATATCTTAGTGACTAGGACCAGCTCTTTTTTTAGTCTTTGGATATCTTTTTTATTTTGTGAAATTCAAAAAAATAAATTTGAATTACATAAAGATCTCCTGAATGTACGGCAAGTTTTTAATGTTTAATCACTGATTTAGTTGGAAGTACCAATACAATAAATATATGCTCAATTTTATCGACAATTAACATTTTTATTCCTGTGAGTGTTTGTGTAGATAGGGCCCAAATGCACTGCTTTACCCGGGAGCCTATAATGCTGTTAAGACGGGCCCTGCTTCTATGGACTAATTTATCGTCAATTATCACATGACAGTTTTAAAATAAAAATGCACTGTGAATTTATTTCTTAATAATAGTTATGAAATGTAAATATATACATGTAGATAGAACTATTTCTTTGTGGTGCCTTCTGGTTTTTTTTTCCAGTTCATCTGACAGTATGCTGTTGGTCAAAGACAAATGTGATCCAAGTTGGCATTGGAATAGTACCTGAACTGTGTTCTACTCAAGGATAATTTACGGCAGTCTATAAATTCTAATTTCATTCAATAGATAGATGGATAAAGATTTGTCAACATTTTCGTTAGTTTCACTATACACATTTGTATATACACCTTCAATATGTAGCATTGAAAATTTCACACATATTGTTCTTTACAGATGATCATGATTATTGGAAGTTAGAAATGTAACAAAAAAATCAACACATGGTGTGGCAATAATATATACAACTTGTATCTGAACTTCCTTAAATCACAATGGATGATGTATTTCACAAAATATCTATCATATTTCATTAATAAATAAATAACCATAATATTTTTTGCTGATTTCAAGTACATGTTTTAAGAAGCTAATTAAAATAGCATGGAGCCAGACTGAAACATCTGTCATAGAGAGTGAAACAATTTGACTTGCTCAGTTTTGTGGTACATGAATATATTTGTTTAAGTTGAATGTCACTATCAGCAATTTTTCAGTTACATGTATATTATTACTGCCGACATTGAGGTAAGAAAAGGGAAAACCACTTTATCAAGCTTACCGAAAACCCTTGCCATGTTTAGGAGGCAGTGAAATGTTAATCTTTGAGGTGACTAACCTACATTAGTTGTATATATCATGCATATGACATGAATAACCATTTTGTTTTGACATTTTAGTTATTTTAGTATATAGATTTCAAAATGAAAATTAGTCTTGATGATCAAAAGACGGGCAAAATCCTAAAAATGTAAAACTACAGAACAAGTAATTTTGGAAAGGTTCCTGGTGTTGGTTTTTATTTACAAATGCCACTATTTGTTGTTTTTACAACACTTTAGGAGAACATGTTAACCATTGCACCATCGATGTCATGATTGTATGCTGGTAGGAAATACAGTAGTATAGATGGACTGCTAGCCATGTGTTTTTATTGTGGTATCTCTTAGTGTTTATACATTCAGTTAATTTATCTTTACAAGCGATCGATAGAAGAGGGCTTTCAGTTGATACCTAGATGGTCAAAATCAGACAAAGAACACCAGAGAAATAATAAAAAAAATATGACTTTTTCTGCAAAAATTGTTGGCATTTGGCGGTCATTTTGAAACAAAATGGGCACCATTATAAGTTTATTAGTGTCCATGAAACAATATAATAAAACAAGAAGATATCATCTATCTACATTTCAAGTTTCATGTAATTATCTTGTATACTTTTTGAGATCTAACCAGTTATATACATGTATAACTATATTCTATTTACAAGATTTCAATATGTTTGATGGTGACACAAAGACAACTAGCAAACTGCCTCAACACCCATTTTCATATCCAATAAAACTATATTTCCAAGGCTGAGAATGGTTGTAGTTCATAATCCTATTCAAAATAAATGGCTTAACAACCTCATTTATTTATCTGAACAAATTTATGTTGGAGTAATATGGAAAAGTGACATGAGCATGTCCTTTGTGGTCATTTCAACCAACAGAAAAGTCATTTCAAAGATTTTTACAGGTCTCAAAATTTGAAATTTGGCCCAATTTCAAACAGTCCTGTAGTTTTTCTTGTATACATATGTTTGTTCTCCCTGAAAACAAAAGATTATGCAACAAAAGAATACAATCATTGATATATTAACCATGGAAAAAGGGTCTTTTCCTTGGTGGCCATCTTGGTTTTTTTGTGTGGAGTTATCTCCCTTTATATATATATATATATTTTTAGAGATTTTGGCCAAACACAATCAACAACAGAGGAGACAATAGACATAATAATGTTAATTCCATCAAATAATAATATGATAACAATATTAGCTATTAAAATTCAGAAAACTATAAAATTACTGAAATATTTGCAAAAAAGAGACATTCTTTAATTTAAAAAGAAATTTCTGAGATATTTTGGCTAACATTTTTTAATATATTTATATAACACACTACAAAAAATAATTTAAAGCAGTTTTTTTTATGCAAAGTGGTCTTGTGAAACAAATAACACATACATTTCATGTCGGAACAGTAAAACAGTGTTTTTACTATTTTTTAAGTAATAAATGAGCCTCAAAGCAGATTTGTTGGTACTATTTGGAAAAATCTGTTGTAAGAGAACAGGAGAAATGACTCTCATAATGTTGTTTCGGTGTCATTTTGTACAGTCAATCACAGTTTAGGTCTCGGTCCTTCTGGTTTTTGCATAATCATCTTCAAAAATTGCCGGAAAAGCCATTTTCAATAGCAAAATTGAACTTGGCGGCCATTTTGTGGCAGCCATTTTAGTTTTCATCTTTTTCATAAATATATGTAGAGTACATTTCTGGATACCCTAGGCCTTGCTTTTTCAAATAACCATTTATCATATACATATCTATAACCAGTCTGGTAAGACAGATGCTTGAAAATGTGTTGAAAGCCAATATAATGCAGAAAAAGTGTGGTGCCATCGAAAAAATTTCTAAGTCCAAGTGTTTTTTTCAGGATTTTCAACAGCCCTTGTATCTTTATGCATAAAAGATATGCCAGAAGTATTTTATTTTATTTGTTATATGTCTTAAGGTGTTTAAAATTTACTATATGATTGCCTGTATTGTTAACATGTTATTAAATTAATAAAGGTTGAAAGTTACACTTGAGGTTGTCTGTCCGCCAATTTCTACCATTTTCCAAGAATAGGGCTGTTATTGACGACTTTGAATGTACATAGTTTCGTCAAATCTCAACCAATTTTCAATCCGTTTGTTTTGTATTGTTGGTCTTGAAAAGTTCTTAAACATGGTAATTAAATTTTAAACAAATATTCTAAGAATAATTTTGACTTGGAGTCCCTACCAGTATATCTTGTACAGTGTAGGACAATACCAGTATATCTTGTACAGTGTAGGACAATACCAGTATTTAAATACTGTTACAGTGACAGCCGGAACCTTTGAACCGTAATGAGAGCGGGAGGTTTGGCGCCTTAAAATCTGATTCAACCCACCATTTCTTTAGAAATGCCTGTACCAAGTCAGGGTCATTACGGTTTTCACAGTTTTCCGGTTGTTGACTGATTTTGTCTGTTTATATAATTATGAGTTTTGACTTTCCCTTTGTAAGATTGTTCGGAGTTCGGTAATTTTGTTATTACCTTTATTGTACAGTGTAGGACAATACCAGTATATCTTGTACAGTGTATGACAATACCAGTATATCTTGTACAGTGTAGGACAATACCAGTATATCTTGTACACAATACCAGTATATCTTGTAGAGTATGGGGGCAATACCAGTATATCTTGTACAGTGTATGACAATACCAGTATATCTTGTAGAGTGTGGGGGCAATACCACTATATCTCAGTATGCGCCAAAAACCACTAGCCCTATGTCCCTGTCTAGTAAAAATTGGTTTGGGCTAGTAAAAATTGCATAAAATTTACTTAATCAAATAGAAAAAATTCTTCTAAAATACCTTTCGGGCTAGTTTGTCAAAATGTTTTTGGCACAGACTATCTTGTACAGTGTAGGACAATACCAGTATATATTGTACACAATACCAGTATATCTTGTAGAGTGTGGGGCAATACCAGTATATCTTGTAAAGTGTAGGACAATACCAGTATATCTTGTACAGTGTAGGACAATACCAGTATATCTTGTACAGTGTAGGACAATACCAGTATATCTTGTACAGTGTAGGACAATACCAGTATATCTTGTACAGTGTAGGACAATACCAGTATATCTTGTACAGTGTATGACAATACCAGTATATCTTGTACAGTGTAGGACAATACCAGTATATCTTGTACACAATACCAGTATATCTTGTACAGTGTATGACAATACCAGTATATCTTGTACACAATACCAGTATATCTTGTAGAGTATGGGGGCAATACCAGTATATCTTGTAGAGTGTAGGACAATACCAGTATATCTTGTTGAGTGTGGGGGCAATACCAGTATATCTTGTAGAGTGTGGGATAATATCAGTATATCTTATAGAATGTGGGACAATAGCAGTATATCTTATAGAATGTGGGACAATACCAGTATATCTTGTAGTGTATGACAATACCAGTATATCTTGTAGAGTGTAAGACAATACCAGTATATCTTGTAGAGTGTGATAATACCAGTATATCTTGTAGAGTGGCATAATACCAGTATATCTTGTAGAGTGTAGGACAATACCAGTATATCTTGTAGAGTGGGATAATACCAGTATATCTTGTAGAGTGTAGGACAATACCAGTATATCTTGTAGAGTGGGATAATACCAGTATATCTTGTAGAGTGGGATAATACCAGTATATCTTGTAGAGTGTAGGACAATACCAGTATATCTTGTAGAGTGGGATAATACCAGTATATCTTGCAGAGTGGGATAATACCAGTATATCTTGTAGAGAGTGGGATAATACCAGCATATCTTATAAAGTGTTTGACATCAAAATATCTTTTAGACAACAGATTACTTAAAAATTTGTTGTATCAATTACAAACCAGAAAAAAACATCAACAACATTCTTTATTTTTAAATTTCTACAAATAAATATATGTAGTTATAAGCCTTAGTGGACACCAATTTAATTACAAACTATGACAAACAACGATGACCACAAGATAATCACCATTATAATCATGTAGGATCATTTCTTATATAAACTTTAAGATACAGGACATCTGCCCTTTAAGCATAAAATCAACCAACAGAAAAAAAAATTAATTCTAAATCAACAAAGATAAAAAATAAAATGAATTTTATATCCTGTACATTGTAATAAAAGTGTGTTAATTCTTTACCTTGACAAATTAAAGCATATCCCTCATTATAAAGATGCTGAATAGAAATACAATCATTGACAATCACATACTATACCTTAGAATCAATATTTACAATAAAATGTAATCATAGAAAAATAATCTTATCCTTTTCCAATAATCCTTTATAAATATTACGACAGTCGACATTGAGATTAAACAGCGTCAATATAGTATGTAACGTACAACAAATAGATCATACCTTTTTCCTCGTTTCTCTGGCTGATTACTCCAATACATCTTGGTGGTGTTTCCTTAATACAGTGCTGTAAATCCACAAGCGTGAACAAATTATTGATTATTGTGGTTTGTCATTAGTGCTTTTTTTCTACAAGTAAAATTGGAAAAAATAGATAATCACGTCTTATAAATGAAATATATTACTTTAAATATTAATATATAAATAAACTGTAGTGTTGTTGCTCAGTTAGAATTCTCCTCTATAAATAAAAAATCTATTTATATGCAAGGTATTTATGTGGAAATAATATCATTTATCTAAGATAATTTTAACATTTTCCTCTTTAGACCTTTAACTGTCAACAAAAATACTAGTTCAGTTAGTTTTTCATGTACAGTCTAGATTTTGAGAACAAAATATTTTATTCATCTACATTAAATTTAAAACCTAATAAAATAGACCTAAAATAAAAAGTAAATTCTTTGGCATTGGTTCCTTTCTGGCTCTCTCATAGCCCTGAAATGGTAATAACTACAACAAATCTTACAGTGAATTCTATTTAAACCAAACTATGAATAAACCAGAATCCTGTATAAATCATTAAATAAAGTCCCAATGTAGGAAATCTTTGTTAATTTAACCTGTATAAACTGAACACAAAATCTGGTCCCATGGAGGTTCAGTTGCACTATAGAACAATTCAAACAGGAATCTTTCTAAGGAATTCAATGAATAAAAACAGCATATGACTTAACTTAAAATAAAAAAGGTTTCCATTACAGATGTTGGTCCCTTTTGGCTTGCTCTGACACTGCTACCTTGAAAACCATGGCTTTAGTACTAATGTAAGCAATAAATTGGATCTAGGAATAAAAGTTAGAATGGACCAAAATTTCTTTTTCAAATACATGTATACACTTTGACAAAAGTTAAGAGCCACCCAGAATTTCTTTTTTAAATTTTTTCTTTCTTTTTTTAAGGATGAAGAAGTTGAACCCAAAATGCTTTTTTGGTAATATTTCATTAGGTATTAGATCACGGGATACATTTTGAGTCATATCTGAAGCTGATTATGAAATCAAATTGTTGGTTATTACAAGTGGAAAAAAGAGAGATAACACGGACATTTCAAAACTTCAAAAGAGTTTTATTTGGTTATTGTTTATCAACCATTTAAGAAAACGGGCAAGTCATAATTTTTTCAGAACTTTTGAATGAATGTATGGAGAAGCCTTATTCCACACATTTACATAGTTGCGAGCATAACCACCATGTATATGCCAAAGCTCCCACACTCACCTATTCATTCCACAAACTAGGTAATGAAGCCTCTCTTGTGGAAATCGTTGCCATTCTTCTAGCTTGACATTGTCCATCTGGACCAATTTACTGCTTACATACATTTTGTTTGTAGTTTTCGTTGTCATTGTTGAAGGCTAAGACTTACTATTGTTCTGCAGTGTACATGCCACTTTTTGATTTTTGCATTGGTAGTTTACTGAAACAAGTCTGCAGATAAACGTGGCTCCACTCGGGACACATTATCCTGATTTCGAGCCACCAGTCTTGGATGTTTCTCCTTAATACTACATGGTTAGCGGAGAAACAACAAATATCAATTTCATAGTCTTTGGTTTGACCTGAACGGGTCTCAAACCCACGATCTACCATACTCCAGGCCAGCACACTAACCCACGATCTACCACACTCCAGGCCAGCACACTAACCCACGATCTACCATACTCCAGGCCAGCACACTAACCCACGATCTACCATATTCCAGGCCAGCACACTAACCCACGATCTACCATACTCCAGGCCAGCACACTAACCCAGGATCTACCATACTCCAGGCCAGCACACTAACCCACGATCTACCATACTCCAGGCCAGCACACTAACCCACGATCTACCATATTCCAGGCCAGCACACTAACCCACGATCTACCATACTCCAGGCCAGCACACTAACCCACGATCTACCACACTCCAGGCCAGCACACTAACCCACGATCTACCATATTCCAGGCCAGCACACTAACCCACGATCTACCATACTCCAGGCCAGCACACTAACCCATGATCTACCATACTCCAGGCCAGCACACTAACCCACGATCTACTATACTCCAGGCCAGCACACTAACCCACGATCTACCACACTCCAGGCCAGCACACTAACCCACGATCTACCATACTCCAGGCCAGCACACTAACCCACGATCTACCATATTCCAGGCCAGCACACTAACCCACGATCTACCATACTCCAGGCCAGCACACTAACCCACGATCTACCACACTCCAGGCCAGCACACTAACCCACGATCTACCATATTCCAGGCCAGCACACTAACCTTTACACCACCACATTGGTTTGTTCATTGTTGAAGACATCATAAAGAACTGGAAATAACAGTATTGTTCCTCAACATTTGATTTTTGTGACAGTTTTAGATGTATTTTTAATTCTAATTACATCCAAATATTTTTTTATCAAAAACAATGAATACTCACAATCAGGGTCAGGACATGTATTGGACAGTAAAATTGGTTTCTCTGCTAAGCACATATCTTATAGGCTGATTGGTTGATAGTTTGAATATCTTGGGTTGACAATATGACAAGACTAGCTGAATACCTTGTAACACAACCATGACATGACTACTTTCATATCATTTTGTGACAGCAGGATGATTCTTGTTAAAATAAACACAAAGAAGGATTAACATGTGCAGGAAAGTGTTGTGTAATCAACTTTTTATAAGAAAAATATACATGTACATTGTACATACAATAGGTAAATTATTATATTTTTGATAGACTTACAACCAGTATATATAGAGTACTTAAAAACTATGTAATAAAAATATATACCAATATACACTCTAGGGCTATTTTGAATAAATTTACTTCAAAAGGAAGACAACTCTGTCACACCATACAGATGAGAGTTATACTGTTCAAGCTAATAAATATAATGCTAAAATTTTGAAGATTTAAAAATATCAGAAATGAATGTCACCATGTGATCTAAAATAAAAAGATATAATAAAATAAAGACTGTAGTGACAACATGCTACATTAAACATTCAATAAGTCAATTCAAACTATGTGACATGCATGAACTGCCAAACTTATGTGACATGTATGAACTGCCAAACTTATGCGACATGTATGAACTGCCAAACTGTTATATGTTGCTCTGTTTTTTCCTCAACAAAACAGTATATATTTTAATCAGATTTTTTAAAATTTACGTTTATTTGAATTTCGTAAGTATATATTCGATTCAGACAGCAGTCATGGCTGATAAAACGATGGAGCTGCACCCTTGTCAGCAGCACGACAAGTGGCTAGTGTTGATGTGTCTGCTATCCAATAAATCATGTGGCAGAGAAAACATTGGTAGTCCTACTTCTAAATTTACAGTGGTTAAAAGGTGACAAATTTCATGAAATAACGAACCGATTTGTTTACAGTTTTGCATTGGACGTCTTCTCTTTCTATATTACACAAAACATCATTTTCTTACCATTCACTATGAAATATTTTTGTTGAAATAGTGTCTAGTACGTATGCAATTGGCAATACATAGTTTGTTGAGAACACACTAGATCTTATCAATTCCAGCTAAGAATAATCAACAACTTTTCATGTGTGCGTGCGTTTTTATTATTCCTTTTTTTAATCTCAAACGAGATACAAGATATGAAGGAGAAAAATTATGTAAACTTTGCATATCGAGTACACCTTTGTCTTGTACGTAGTTGAATGAAATGTTCATGATAAGGACAAGTAATAACTGCCATCAATGTATTGTAATTTCGTTGATACTGAAAGAGATAAGTCTCAACGAGATTACTATCAACTTCAAAGGTCCAGGGAACATTTCATAGTGATATTCATTCTATCGTGTACGTAGCCTCATACCTTTACTAATTGTAAACCAAACATATTATACTTCATCTTTTCATTGAGAGGTTACACTTCCCTTACTGACTTAATGCTTAGTGTGACTACGACGTAGACAACGTGTCATTTTGTAGTTATGCACGTGCAAATTTCTAAACAACAAACCGTATCGGAACAGGTATGTACATTTTTTGTAGATTTGTGCGTGTCTTGAAATATTGACAACGATAATCTACTCGGCAGCGGTCAAACAAAACAAAAACAAAAAAATGAGCAAGTGCGGAGATCTAATTTTAATTAGATTGTGATAACGATATATTAGAGACAGATAATGCACTTCCTTTTCCGTAAGGGAACCACGATGAAGGGGTTAATAAGGGTAATAACAAAATTATCGAATTCCGAACAATCTTCCAAAGGGAAAGTCAAAATCCATTAGTACTCAGGGACCGGATATGCACCCAGGGGCGGATCCAGGATTTGTGGTTAGGGGGGGGGGGGGGGCGTGAGTATGCGAGGGGTCTGGGGACCGCTTAAGGTTCCCAGCTGGTCCAGGTTAGAACCCTTGTAGGGGCCCTGAAGCTCTGGGGATTTTAGAAATTACAAACATTTATTTGAACGACTATTTTGAACCAACCACACCATTTTTATCAGACCAAAAAAAATTGATTTTGAGTCTTAATTTTGTCGGATAATTGTTAACAGTATATTTTTGTCAGATTATAAGAACCTAAATTAAAAAAAATTTTGAACAACCGTGATGCGAATTGTTCAAGTCATGACTGATCGATCACGATATGTTAACCCTTCAAAGAACCATTGGTTTAGTTTTAACGCATTCCTCGTTTCACTAATTGGTCTGTACTTTCGGTGCTTGTCCTTTCGGGTGGTTCTAGTTAATACTGCCCGTCCGGGTGAAGCTTTTCTTTTCGTCGTTTGATTCATTCATTGAAAACATATGATTCGACCGTTCTTGTTTATAGACAAACAAAAGCGGAAATTGTCGGCGAATCCATATATGAATCAACGAACACACCCAACATGTATTTACAATGTGTAGGAATATTTTACTACAGGTCACGAGTTAACCATTCATGAAAAAGTTGTTTGTTGAACTGCTTAATTAACGTTGTATAACATATGCTTTGCGAATTTTAGGGGGGGCGCACGCCCCGCACGCCCCCCTCTAAATCCGCCCCTGGCACCCTCTTTTTAGCATGATATCTAATGTAGATAGATACTTTCCCCACAGGATAATGGGTTAAGAGTCTTCCAGGATATTTATCAACGTTGGAATTCAAATATTTATAACTCTAATTGTTCCATGAATAAACAGCTATTGTTTCTCTTATTAAAGAAGGTCCCGGGTGGCTCAATGAGTTAGGTAGTTGTTGGACTACATAGCAACTAATACAAGTCTATCACCAATACGGCGTGGGTTCGCGCCCTGGGGCTTTGTAAATTACAAAAAGGTGCACTCGACTCGCAGTCGCAAGTGATAAAGCTTACCAGTTGCTTGTCCATGGTCAGTGGTTCTCTCCGGCTTCTTCCACCACTAAAACTGGTCGCCATGATATAGCTGAAATATTGCTTAAAGTGGCGTTAAACACAATAAATCAAATAAAATCAATCTTATCAAAGAATAGTATACTATGGTTGACTAGACAGGTTGAGAGGTACTTAAGAAATTGGTAATAGGTCTGACAATCTTGCAGTGAATGTTGACCAAAATAAGAATTACAATTTGTCAATGCAGAAATCTGTTTCGTCGAAAGTGTCCCACGTGACACAGAAGAAAACATGGTCACAAATATTGATTCACCTATCACTATCCCCTGGTTCAATATTCTCATTCTCTGACAGTTGTTTTGAACAGTTAATGGAAGCTTCCCAATAGACTTTCTGTTTGAATAGCTAGGTGGATTTGTGTACTTGCATTTGCAGTGAATCTAAAGCCTGTTTTTTTTTTTTTTATTCTCAAACTTGTTTATAGTTGAAAACAATCTGAAACACGGTTAAATCATGAACCATAAACATGTTTAAGATAGAAAAAAAACAATGGTTGAAGAACAATATTTAAGAGAACTTTCTAGTTCATTGATCATTTTTTAAATTAATTCTTCATTAACAAATAAAACAATTCAACTCTTAAACACACACAAAAATAATAAAATAAACAAATAAAATATTTAAACAAATACAACAATGCAGAATGACAATAAACAACTTGGAAATGGGTCTATAGCACACAGATGTTCCTATTACAAACATATACTGGTAATTAACAAGGTGCTAACATAAGGCCTGTTTTTTTTAATTCTTGGCCATTAACCTGGTTTTAAACATGTTTATGGTTGAGTGTTTTTTTTACGGTGTGGTTTTAACCATGCGGTTAAATGGTTAAAGAACATCTTAACCGGGATCGAAGCACGGTTGAATATGTTTGAACCTTGTTAATTACCAGTATATGTTTGTAATAGGAACATCTGTGTGCTATAGACCCATTTCCAAGTTGTTTATTGACATTCTGCATTGTTGTATTTGTTTATAAAGAATTAAATTATTTTACATGTTGTTTTTTTGTGTTGTTTTTGTTTTGTTTGTGTGTTTAAGAGTTGAATTGTTTTATTTGTTAATGAAGAATTAATTTTACTTTGTTAAAAAATAATCAATGAACTAGAAAATTTCTCTTAAATATTGTTCTTCAACCAATGCGTTTTTTTTTTTATCTATCTTAAGCATGTTTATGGTTCATGATTTAAACATGTTTCAGGTTGTTTTCAACCATAAACAAGTTTGAGAATAAAAAAACAGGCCTATATTCAAACGTGCTTTCGATCCCAGTTAAGATGTTCTTTAACCATTTAACCGCATGGTTAAAACAACACCATAAAAAAAAACTTCAACCGTTAATGGTTCAGAATTAAAAAACATCCCATCTATGAACATTTAACATATATTAATGAGAACCTCTGACAACATTCTTAGAGTTTCGTTTTACAAATAGAATGAACGAAAGATTACGAATAAGCTCCATCATATATTAGAAATATCAGCATGAAAATGTGAAGTTTAAAAATGTTAGTAGCAAAATGTGAAGAACCTAACATGTTATATAAAAGGCAAGGTTACCAATAATCTTTTAAACACTCATTATGTAAAATTTGTGAAATATCGGAGAATCTACAAACACCATAGACAAATTGAGTGATAATTACGAAAATTCTTGTATTTTTCCGATCATTAGAGTTATTTTTGTTAAATTACAACATTTTGTAAAACATTTATCGGTTGGTTTCTGTTGGTTTTCATCATTCATAATATAGTATTGATCATCATTAATTGATGAGGGGAAGGGGTATACGACAACATAACAACCATATTTCATATTTTTAGGAAAAAGGGTCAGATAACTGTTATATGTCTGATATTAGTGGAAGTGTTGACCACAACTGTTTAAATTTCTTTTCCATTAAGTAAAAGTGGCGAACGTATTTGGCTATGAATTGCTCCTTCAAATGGCAGAAGTAAAAAAAAAAAAAAAGGAGATATCGGTAGGACCGGAAACACCAACAACCATTCCTAGGTCTTTTAATACTTCCCTTTCTCCAAAATATACCTAATATTAATGGCTTACTAATCTCTTTACTATGAGCCTGATGAAGATTATTCCAAACTAATCTCTTTACTCTGAGCATACCCTGATGAAGGTTATTCTGAGCATACCTGATGAAGGTTATTCCAGACTAATCTCTTTACTCTGAGCATACCTGATGAAGGTTATTCCAGACTAATCTCTTTACTCTGACCATACCTGATGAAGGTTATTCTAGACTAATCTCTTTACTCTGAGCCTGATGAAGGTTATTCCAGACTAGTCTCTTTACTCTGAGCCTGATGAAGGTTATTCCAGACTAATCTCTTTACTCTGAGCATACCTGCTGGAGGTTATTCTGAGCATACCTGATGAAGGTTATTCTAGACAAATCTCTTTACTCTGATCATACCCTGATGAAGGTTATTCCAGACTAATCTCTTTACTCTGAGCATACCTGATGAAGGTTATTCCAGACTAATCTCTTTACTCTGAGCATACCTGATGAAGGTTATTCCAGACTAATCTCTTTACTCTGAGCATACCTGATGAAGGTTATTCCAGATTAATCTCTTTACTCTGAGCATACCCTGATGAAGGGTATTCTGAGCATACCTGATGAAGGTTATTCTAGATTAATCTCTTTACTCTGAGCATACCTGATGATGGTTATTCCAGACTAATCTCTTTACTCTGAGCCGGATGAAGGTTATTCCAGAATAATCTCTTTACTCTGAGCATACCCTGATGAAGGTTATTCCAGACTAATCTCTTTTCTCTGAGCATACCTGATGAAGGTTATTCTAGACTAATCTCTTTGCTCTGAGCATACCCACTGAAGTTATTCTGAGCATACCTGATTAAGGTTATTCTAGACTAATCTCTTTACTCTGAGCATACCCTGATGAAGGTTATTCCAGATTAATCTGTTTACTTTGAGCATACCTGATGAAGGTTATTCCAGACTAATCTCTTTACTCTGACCATACCTGATGAAGGTTATTCCAGACTAATCTCTTTACTCTGAGCATACCTGATGAAGGTTATTCCAGACTAATCTCTTTACTCTGAGCATACCCTGATGAAGGTTATTCCAGACTAATCTCATTACTCTGAGCATACCTGATGAAGGTTATTCCGGATTAATCTCTTTACTCTGAGCATACCTGATGAAGGTTATTCCAGATTAATCTCTTTACTCTGAGCATACCTTGATGAAGGTTATTCCAGACTAATCTCATTACTCTGAGCATACCTGATGAAGGTTATTCCGGATTAATCTCTTTACTCTGAGCATACCTGATGAAGGTTATTCCAGATTAATCTCTTTACTCTGAGCATACCTTGATGAATGTTATTCCAGACTAATCTCTTTACTCTGAGCATACCCTGATGAAGGTTATTCCAGACTAATCTCCTTACCCTGAGCATACCTGATGAAGGTTATTCCAGACTAATCTCTTTAATCTGAGCATACCCTGATGAAGATTATTCCAGAATAATCTCTTTACTCTGAGCATACCCTGATGAAGGTTATTCCAGAATAATCTCTTTACTCTGACCATACCCTGATGAAGGTTATTCCAGATTAATCTCTTTACTCTGAGCATACCTGATGAAGGTTATTCCAGAATAATCTCTTTACTCTGAGCATACCCTGATGAAGGTTATTCTAGAATAATCTCTTTACTCTGAGCATACCCTGATGAAGGTTATTCCAGACTAATCTCTTCACTCTGAGCATACCTGATGAAGGTTATTCCAGACTAATCTCTTTACTCTGAGCATACCTGATACAGTTTATTCCAGACTAATCTCTTTACTCTGAGCATACCCTGAGGAAGTGTATTCTGAGCATACCTGATGAAGGTTATTCCAGACTAATCTCTTTACTCTGAGCATACCTGATGAAGGTTATTCCAGACTAATCTCTTTATCTGACCATATCTGATGAAGGTTATTCTAGACTAATCTCTTTACTCTGAGCCTGATGAAGGTTATTCCAGACTAATCTCTTTACTCTGAGCATACCTGATGAAGGTTATTCCAGACTAATCTCTTTACTCTGAGCATACCCTGATGAAGGTTATTCCAGACTAATCTCTTTACTCTGAGCATACCCTGATGAAGGTTATTCCAGACTAATCTCTTTACTCTGAGCATACCTGATGAAGGTTATTCTAGACTAATCTCTTTGCTCTGAGCATACCTGCTGAAGGTTATTCTGAGCATACCTGATTAAGGTTATTCTAGACTAATCTCTTTACTCTGAGCATACCTGATGATGGTTATTCCAGACTAATCTCTTTACTCTGAGCATACCTGATGAAGGTTATTCCAGACTAATCTCTTTACTCTGAGCATACCTGATGAAGGTTATTCCAGACTAATCTCTTTACTCTGAGCATACCCTGATGAAGGTTATTCCAGACTAATCTCTTTACTCTGAGCATACCTGATGAAGGTTATTCCAGACTAATCTCTTTACTCTGAGCATACCTGATGAAGGTTATTCCAGACTCATCTCTTTACTCTGAACATACCTGATGAAGGTTATTCCAGACTAATCTCTTTACTCTGAGCATACCTGATGAAGGCTGTTCTGAGCATACCTGATGAAGGTTATTCCAGAGTAATCTCTTTACTCTGAGCATACATGATGAAGGTTATTCCAGACTAATCTCTTTACTCTGAGCATACCCTGATGAAGGTTATTCCAGAATAATCTCTTTACTCTGAGCATACCCTGATGAAGGTTATTCCAGACTAATCTCTTTACTCTGAGCATACCCTGATGAAGGTTATGCCAGACTAATCTCTTTACTCTGAGCATACCTGATGAAGGTTATTCCAGAATAATCTCTTTACTCTGAGCATACCTTGATGAAGGTTATTCCAGACTAATCTCATTACTCTGAGCATACCTGATGAAGGTTATTCCGGATTAATCTCTTTACTCTGAGCATACCCGATGAAGGTTATTCCAGAATAATCTCTTTACTCTGAGCATACCTTGATGAAGGTTATTCCAGACTAATCTCATTACTCTGAGCATACCTGATGAAGGTTATTCCGGATTAATCTCTTTACTCTGAGCATACCTGATGAAGGTTATTCCAGATTAATCTCTTTACTCTGAGCATACCTTGATGAATGTTATTCCAGACTAATCTCTTTACTCTGAGCATACCCTGATGAAGGTTATTCCAGACTAATCTCCTTACTCTGAGCATACCTGATGAAGGTTATTCCAGACTAATCTCTTTAATCTGAGCATACCCTGATGAAGATTATTCCAGAATAATCTCTTTACTCTGAGCATACCCTGATGAAGGTTATTCCAGAATAATCTCTTTACTCTGAGCATACCCTGATGAAGGTTATTCCAGATTAATCTCTTTACTCTGAGCATACCTGATGAAGGTTATTCCAGAATAATCTCTTTACTCTGAGCATACCCTGATGAAGGTTATTCTAGAATAATCTCTTTACTCTGAGCATACCCTGATGAAGGTTATTCCAGACTAATCTCTTCACTCTGAGCATACCTGATGAAGGTTATTCCAGACTAATCTCTTTACTCTGAGCATACCTGATACAGTTTATTCCAGACTAATCTCTTTACTCTGAGCATACCCTGAGGAAGTGTATTCTGAGCATACCTGATGAAGGTTATTCCAGACTAATCTCTTTACTCTGAGCATACCTGATGAAGGTTATTCCAGACTAATCTCTTTATCTGACCATATCTGATGAAGGTTATTCTAGACTAATCTCTTTACTCTGAGCCTGATGAAGGTTATTCCAGACTAATCTCTTTACTCTGAGCCTGATAAAGGTTATTCCAGACTAATCTCTTTACTCTGAGCATACCTGATGAAGGTTATTCCAGACTAATCTCTTTACTCTGAGCATACCCTGATGAAGGTTATTCCAGACTAATCTCTTTACTCTGAGCATACCCTGATGAAGGTTATTCCAGACTAATCTCTTTACTCTGAGCATACCTGATGAAGGTTATTCTAGACTAATCTCTTTGCTCTGAGCATACCTGCTGAAGGTTATTCTGAGCATACCTGATTAAGGTTATTCTAGACTAATCTCTTTACTCTGAGCATACCTGATGATGGTTATTCCAGACTAATCTCTTTACTCTGAGCATACCTGATGAAGGTTATTCCAGACTAATCTCTTTACTCTGAGCATACCTGATGAAGGTTATTCCAGACTAATCTCTTTACTCTGAGCATACCCTGATGAAGGTTATTCCAGACTAATCTCTTTACTCTGAGCATACCTGATGAAGGTTATTCCAGACTAATCTCTTTACTCTGAGCATACCTGATGAAGGTTATTCCAGACTCATCTCTTTACTCTGAACATACCTGATGAAGGTTATTCCAGACTAATCTCTTTACTCTGAGCATACCTGATGAAGGCTGTTCTGAGCATACCTGATGAAGGTTATTCCAGAGTAATCTCTTTACTCTGAGCATACATGATGAAGGTTATTCCAGACTAATCTCTTTACTCTGAGCATACCCTGATGAAGGTTATTCCAGAATAATCTCTTTACTCTGAGCATACCCTGATGAAGGTTATTCCAGACTAATCTCTTTACTCTGAGCATACCCTGATGAAGGTTATGCCAGACTAATCTCTTTACTCTGAGCATACCTGATGAAGGTTATTCCAGAATAATCTCTTTACTCTGAGCATACCCTGATGAAGGTTATTCTAGAATAATCTCTTTACTCTGAGCATACCCTGATGAAAGTTATTCTAGAATAATCTCTTTACTCTGAGCATACCCTGATGAAGGTTATTCCAGACTAATCTCTTCACTCTGAGCATATCTGATGAAGGTTATTCCAGACTAATCTCTTTACTCTGAGCATACCCTGAGGAAGGGTATTCTGAGCATACCTGATGAAGGTTATTCCAGACTAATCTCTTTACTCTGAGCATACTCTGATGAAGGGTATTCTGAGCATATCTGATGAAGGTTATTCCAGAATAATCTCTTTACTCTGAGCATACCTGATGAAGGTTATTCCAGACTAATCTCTTTACTCTGAGCATACCCTGATGAAGGTTATTCCAGACTAATCTCTTTACTCTGAGCCTGAGGAAGGTTATTCCAGACTAATCTCTTTACTCTGAGCCTGAGGAAGGTTATTCCAGACTAATCTCTTTACTCTGAGCATACCCTGATGAAGGTTATTCTGAGCATACCTGATGAAGGTTATTCCAGACTAAACTCTTTACTCTGAGCATACCTGATGAAGTTAATTCCAGACTAATCTCTTTACTCTGAGCATACCCTGATGAAGGTTATTCCAGATTAATCTCTTTACTCTGAGCATACCCTGATGAAGGTTATTCCAGATTAATCTCTTTGCTCTGAGCATACCCTGATGAAGGTTATTCCAGACTAATCTCTTTACTCTGAGCATACCTGATGAAGGTTATTCCAGACTAATCTCTTTACTCTGAGCATACCCTGATGAAGGTTAGTCCAGACTAATCTCTTCACTCTGAGCATACCTGATGAAGGTTATTCCAGACTAATCTCTTTACTCTGAGCATACCCGATGAAGGTTATTCCAGACTAATCTCTTTACTCTGAGCATACCCTGATGAAGGTTATTCCAGACTAATCTCTTTACTCTGAGCATACCTGATGAAGGTTATTCTAGACTAATCTCTTTGCTCTGAGCATACCTGCTGAAGGTTATTCTGAGCATACCTGATTAAGGTTATTCTAGACTAATCTCTTTACTCTGAGCATACCTGATGATGGATATTCCAGACTAATCTCTTTACTCTGAGCATACCTGATGAAGGTTATTCCAGACTAATCTCTTTACTCTGAGCATACCTGATGAAGGTTATTCCAGACTAATCTCTTTACTCTGAGCATACCCTGATGAAGGTTATTCCAGACTAATCTCTTTACTCTGAGCATACCTGATGAAGGTTATTCCAGACTAATCTCTTTACTCTGAGCATACCTGATGAAGGTTATTCCAGACTCATCTCTTTACTCTGAACATACCTGATGAAGGTTATTCCAGACTAATCTCTTTACTCTGAGCATACCTGATGAAGGCTGTTCTGAGCATACCTGATGAAGGTTATTCCAGAGTAATCTCTTTACTCTGAGCATACATGATGAAGGTTATTCCAGACTAATCTCTTTACTCTGAGCATACCCTGATGAAGGTTATTCCAGAATAATCTCTTTACTCTGAGCATACCCTGATGAAGGTTATTCCAGACTAATCTCTTTACTCTGAGCATACCCTGATGAAGGTTATGCCAGACTAATCTCTTTACTCTGAGCATACCTGATGAAGGTTATTCCAGAATAATCTCTTTACTCTGAGCATACCCTGATGAAGGTTATTCTAGAATAATCTCTTTACTCTGAGCATACCCTGATGAAAGTTATTCTAGAATAATCTCTTTACTCTGAGCATACCCTGATGAAGGTTATTCCAGACTAATCTCTTCACTCTGAGCATATCTGATGAAGGTTATTCCAGACTAATCTCTTTACTCTGAGCATACCCTGAGGAAGGGTATTCTGAGCATACCTGATGAAGGTTATTCCAGACTAATCTCTTTACTCTGAGCATACTCTGATGAAGGGTATTCTGAGCATATCTGATGAAGGTTATTCCAGAATAATCTCTTTACTCTGAGCATACCTGATGAAGGTTATTCCAGACTAATCTCTTTACTCTGAGCATACCCTGATGAAGGTTATTCCAGACTAATCTCTTTACTCTGAGCCTGAGGAAGGTTATTCCAGACTAATCTCTTTACTCTGAGCCTGAGGAAGGTTATTCCAGACTAATCTCTTTACTCTGAGCATACCCTGATGAAGGTTATTCTGAGCATACCTGATGAAGGTTATTCCAGACTAAACTCTTTACTCTGAGCATACCTGATGAAGTTAATTCCAGACTAATCTCTTTACTCTGAGCATACCCTGATGAAGGTTATTCCAGATTAATCTCTTTACTCTGAGCATACCCTGATGAAGGTTATTCCAGATTAATCTCTTTGCTCTGAGCATACCCTGATGAAGGTTATTCCAGACTAATCTCTTTACTCTGAGCATACCTGATGAAGGTTATTCCAGACTAATCTCTTTACTCTGAGCATACCCTGATGAAGGTTAGTCCAGACTAATCTCTTCACTCTGAGCATACCTGATGAAGGTTATTCCAGACTAATCTCTTTACTCTGAGCATACCCGATGAAGGTTATTCCAGACTAATCTCTTTACTCTGAGCATACCTGATGAAGGTTATTCCAGACTAATTTCTTTACTCTGAGCATACCTGATGAAGGTTATTCCAGAATACTCTCTTTACTCTGAGCATACCCTGATGAAGGTTATTCTATTCTAATCTCTTTACTCTCAGCATACCTGATGAAGGTTATAACAGACTCATCTCTTTACTCTGAACATACCCGATGAAGGTTATTCCAGACTAATCTCTTTACTCTGAGCATACCTGATGAAGGTTATTCTGAGCATATCTGATGAAGGTTATTTCAGACCAATCTCTTTACTCTGAGCATACCTGATGAAGGCTGTTCTGAGCATACCTGATGAAGGTTATTCCAGAATAATTTCTTTACTCTGAGCATACCCTGATGAAGGTTATTCCAGACTAATCTCTTTACTCTGAGCATACCTGATGAAGGTTATTCCAGACTAATCTCTTTACTCTGAGCATACCCTGATGAAGGTTATTCCAGAATAATCTCTTTACTCTGAGCAGACCCTGATGAAGGTTATTCCAGACTAATCTCTTTACTCTGAGCATACCCTGATGAAGGTTATTCCAGAATAATCTCTTTACTCTGAGCATACCCTGATGAAGGTTATTCTAGAATAACCTCTTTACTCTGAACATACCCTTATGAAGGTTATTCCAGACTAATCTCTTCACTCTGAGCATATCTGATGAAGGTTATTCCAGACTAATCTCTTTACTCTGAGCATACCTGATGAAGGTTATTCCAGACTAATCTCTTTACTCTGAGCATACTTGATGAAGTTTATTCCAGACTAATCTCTTTACTCTGAGCATACCCTGAGGAAGGTTATTCTGAGCATACCTGATGAAAGTTATTCCAGACTAATCTCTTTACTCTGAGCATACCATGATGAAGGTTATTCTATACTAATCTCTTTACTCTGAGCGTACCCTGATGAAGGTTATTCCAGACTAATCTCTTTACTCTGAGCATACCTGATGAAGGTTATTCCAGACTAATCTCTTTACTCTGAGCATACCCTGATGAAGGTTATTCCAGATTAATCTCTTTACTCTGAGCATACCCTGATGAAGGTTATTCCAGATTAATCTCTTTGCTCTGAGCATACCCTGATGAAGGTTATTCCAGACTAATCTCTTTACTCTGAGCATACCTGATGAAGGTTATTCCAGACTAATCTCTTTACTCTGAGCATACCCTGATGAAGGTTATTCCAGACTAATCTCTTCACTCTGAGCATTTCTGATGAAGGTTATTCCAGACTAATCTCTTTACTCTGAGCATACCTGATGAAGGTTATTCCAGACTAATCTCTTTACTCTGAGCATACCTGATGAAGGTTATTCCAGACTAATCTCTTTACTCTGAGCATACCTGATGAAGGTTATTCCAGACTAATCTCTTTACTCTGAGCATACCTGATGAAGGTTATTCCAGAATACTCTCTTTACTCTGAGCATACCCTGATGAAGGTTATTCTATTCTAATCTCTTTACTCTCAGCATACCTGATGAAGGTTATAACAGACTCATCTCTTTACTCTGAACATACCCGATGAAGGTTATTCCAGACTAATCTCTTTACTCTGAGCATACCTGATGAAGGTTATTCTGAGCATATCTGATGAAGGTTATTCCAGACCAATCTCTTTACTCTGAGCATACCTGATGAAGGCTGTTCTGAGCATACCTGATGAAGGTTATTCCAGAATAATTTCTTTACTCTGAGCATACCCTGATGAAGGTTATTCCAGACTAATCTCTTTACTCCGAGCATACCTGATGAAGGTTATTCCAGACTAATCTCTTTACTCTGAGCATACCCTGATGAAGGTTATTCCAGAATAATCTCTTTACTCTGAGCAGACCCTGATGAAGGTTATTCCAGACTAATCTCTTTACTCTGAGCATACCCTGATGAAGGTTATTCCAGACTAATCTCTTTACTCTGAGCATACTTGATGAAGGTTATTCCAGAATAATCTCTTTACTCTGAGCATACCCTGATGAAGGTTATTCTAGAATAACCTCTTTACTCTGAGCATACCCTTATGAAGGTTATTCCAGACTAATCTCTTCACTCTGAGCATATCTGATGAAGGTTATTCCAGACTAATCTCTTTACTCTGAGCATACCTGATGAAGGTTATTCCAGACTAATCTCTTTACTCTGAGCATACTTGATGAAGTTTATTCCAGACTAATCTCTTTACTCTGAGCATACCCTGATGAAGGTTATTCTGAGCATACCTGATGAAAGTTATTCCAGACTAATCTCTTTACTCTGAGCATACCATGATGAATGTTATTCTATACTAATCTCTTTACTCTGAGCATACCCTAATGAAGGTTATTCCAGACTAATCTCTTTACTCTGAGCATACTTAATGAAGGTTATTCCAGACTAATCTCTTTACTCTGAGCATACCCTGATGAAGGTTATTCTATACTAATCTCTTTACTCTGAGCATACCTGATGAAGGTTATTCCAGAATACTCTCTTTACTCTGAGCATACCACGATGAAGGTTATTCTATACTAATCTCTTTACTCTCTGCATACCCTGATGAAGGTTATTCCAGACTAATCTCTTTACTCTGAGCATACCTGATGAAGGTTATTCCAGACTAATCTCTTTACTCTGAGCATACCATGATGAAGGTTATTCTATACTAATCTCTTTACTCTCTGCATACCCTGATGAAGGTTATTCCAGACTAATCTCTTTACTCTGAGCATACCTGATGAAGGTTATTCCAGACTAATCTCTTTACTCTGAGCATACCCTGATGAAGGTTATTCTATACTAATCTCTTTACTCTGAGCATACCTGATGAAGGTTATTCCAGAATACTCTCTTTACTCTGAGCATACCATGATGAAGGTTATTCTATACTAATCTCTTTACTCTCTGCATACCCTGATGAAGGTTATTCCAGACTAATCTCTTTACTCTGAGCATACCTGATGAAGGTTATTCCAGACTAATCTCTTTACTCTGAGCATACCCTGATGAAGGTTATTCTATACTAATCTCTTTACTCTGAGCATACCTGATGAAGGTTATTCTATACTAATCTCTTTACTCTCTGCATACCCTGATGAAGGTTATTCTGAGCATACCTGATGAAGGTTATTCTGAGCATACCTGATGAAGGTTATTCTGAGCATACCTGATGAAGGTTATTCCAGACACGCATCGTACGCACTACGTTTGATTTTTATGTTTTTATTATTATCACTGGGTTGGGAGTATGTTATTTTACTCCCAGCACTTATTCGATACCTCTGCTGACTAGTCACCGAGTGGGTATCATTTGAGCATACCCGATGGTTATTTCAGAAAGACGCCGTGTGCACTAGATTGGATCTCTATGTTTTTATTTGTGTAGAACCTTCAATACATCATAAATGTAAAGTTCGGTTGCAAATGGCTAAGTAATTATAGAAACAAGAAATTCATATGGAGCTATCTTTGCCCAATGAGAAAAAAACCGCTTTTACATAAGACCTTTGTTACACCATTCCTGCCCAGCTTAGTTATAATTATCCAGTTGGTATCAGAGAAGATCAAAATGCCAAAGGTTAACAATGATGACAGAAGATGGAATCAAAAGTGATGACAGGCAAACAAGAACCATAAACTGAATCAAATACAATCAATGAATCATTCATACATACTTTAAATCTGTGATATGTATCATTTGTCTCACAAAACTCACAATAAAGGTGCCTCTGTGGCAGCTGTCTCCTAAAACTCACAATAAAGATTCCACTGTGGCAGCTGTCTCACAAAACTCACAATAAAGATTCCACTGTGGCATCTGTCTCACAAAGCTCACAATAAAGATTCCACTGTGGCAGCTGTCTCTCAAAACTCACAATAAAGATTCCACTGTGGCAGCTGTCTCACAAAGCTCACAATAAAGGTTCCTCTGTGGCAGCTGTCTTCAAAAACTCACAATAAAGATTCCACTGTGGCAGCTGTCTCTCAAATCTCACAATAAAGATACCACTGTGGCAGCTGTCTCACAAAGCTCACAATAAAGGTTCCTCTGTGGCAGATGTCTTACAAAGCTCACAATAAAGATTCCCCTATGACAGCTGTCTCAAAAACTCACAATAAAGGTTCCACGGTGGCAGCTGTCTCACAAAACTCATAATAAAGGTTCCCCTGCGGTGCTGTCTCACAAAATTCATAATAAAGGTTCCCCTGCGGCTGCTGTCCCACGAAACTCACAATAAAGGTTTTTCTATGGCTGCTGTCTCACAAAACTCACAATAAAGATTCCACTGTCGCAGCTGTCTCACAAAGCTCACAATAAAGGTTCCTCTGTGGCAGCTGTCTTCAAAAACTCACAATAAAGATTCCACTGTGGCAGCTGTCTCTCAAATCTCACAATAAAGATTCCACTGTGGCAGCTGTCTCACAAAGCTCACAATAAAGGTTCCTCTGTGGCAGATGTCTTACAAAGCTCACAATAAAGATTCCCCTATGACAGCTGTCTCAAAAACTCACAATAAAGGTTCCACGGTGGCAGCTGTCTCACAAAACTCATAATAAAGGTTCCCCTGCGGTGCTGTCTCACAAAATTCATAATAAAGGTTCCCCTGCGGCTGCTGTCCCACGAAACTCACAATAAAGGTTTTTCTATGGCTGCTGTCTCTCAAAACTCACAATACAAGGTTCCTCTGTGGCAGGCCTCTCACAATAATCACAATGCAAGGCTCCTCTGTGGCTGCTGTCTCACAAAACTCACAATAAAGGTTCCTCTGTGGCTGCTGTCCCACAAAACTCATAATAAAGGTTCCCCTGCGGCTGCTGTCCCACGAAACTCACAATAAAGGTTTCTCTATGGCTGCTGTCTCAAAAAATTCACAATACAAGGTTCTTCTGTGGCAACTCTCTCCCAATAATCACAATACAAGGCTCCTCTGTGGCTGCTGTCTCACAAAACTCACAATAAAGGTTCCTCTGTAGCAGCTGCCTCACAAAGTTCAAAATAAAGGTTCCACTGTGGCAGCTGACTCACAATAGTCACAATAAAGGTTCTCCTGCGGCTGATGTCTCACAAAGCTCACAATAAAGGTTCCCCTGCGGCTGCTGTCTCACAAAGCTCACAATAAAGGTTCCTCTGTGGTTGCTGTCCCACGAAATTCACAATACAAGGTTCCTCCTCTGTAGTAGCTGCCTCACAATAGTCACAATAAAGGTTTCACTGTGGTAGTTTTCTCACAAAACTCACAATAAAGGCTTCACTGTGGCAGCTGTCTCACGAAACTCACAATAAAGGTCCCACTGTGTAGCAGCTGTCTCACAAAGCTCAAAATAAAGGTTCCTCTATGGTAGCTGTCTCACAAAGCTCGCAATAAAGATTCCACTGTGGCAGCTGTTTCACAATAGTCTCAACAAAGGCTCCACTGTGGCAGCTGTCTCATAAAACTCACAATAAAGGTTCTTCTGTGGCTGCTGTCCCACGAAGCTCAAAATAAAGGTTCCTCTGTGCCTGCTGTCCCACAAAACTCACAATACAAGGTTCCTCTGTGGCAGCTGTCTCACAATAGTCACTATTAAATGTTCCTCTGTGGCTGTTGTCTCACAAAACTCACAATAAAGGTTCCTCTGTGGCTGTTATCTCACAAAACTCACAATAAAGGTTCCTCTGTGGCTGCTGTCCTACGAAACTCACAATACAAGGTTCCTATGTAGCAGCTGTCTCACGAAGCTCAAAATAAAGGTTCCACTGTGGCAGCTGTCTCACAATAGTCACAATAAAGGTTCCTCTGTGGCTGCTGTCCCACGAAACTCACAATAAAGATTCCTCTGTGGCTGCTGTCCCAAGAAACTCACAATATAAGATTCCTCTGTAGCAGCTGCCTCACAATAGTCACAAAAAAGGTTTCACTGTGGCAGCTGTCTCACAAAATCACAATAAAGGTTCCTCTGTGGCTGCTGTCCCACGAAACTCACAATACAAGGTTCTTTCTCTATCAGCTGCCTCACAATAGTCACAATAAAGGCTTCATTGTGGCAGGTTTCTCACAAAACTCACAGTAAAGGTTCCCCTGTGGCAGCTGTCTCACAAATTTCACAATAAAGGTTCGACTGTGGCATTTGTCTCACAAAGCTCACAATAAAGGTTCCTCTGTGGCATCTGTCTCACAAAGCTCACAATAAAGGTTCCACTGTGGCTGCTGTCTCACAAAGCTCACAATAAAGGTTCCACTGTGGCAGCTGTCTCACAAAGCTCACAGTAAAGATTCCTCTGTTGCTGCTGTCTCACAAAGCTCACAATAAAGGTTCCTCTGTGGCAGCTGTCTCTCAAAACTCACAATAAAGATTCCTCTGTGGCAGCTGTCTCACAAAGCTCACAATAAAGGTCCTTCTGTGGTTACTGTCTCACAAAGCTCAAAATAAAGGTTCCTCGGTGGCAGCTGTCTCACAAAGCTCACAATAAAAGTTCCACTATGGCAGCTGTCTCACAATAGTCACAATAAAGATTCCACTGTAGCAGCTGTCTCACAAAACTCACAATAAAGGTTCCTCTGTGGCTGCTGTCTCACAAAGCTCAAAATAAAGGTTCCTCATTGGCAGCTGTTTCACAAAACTCACAATAAAGGTTCCCCTGTGGCTGCTGTCTCACAAAACTCACAATAAAAGTTCCACTATGGCAGCTGTCTCACAAAACTCACAATAAAGATTCCTCTGTGGCTGCTGTCTCACAAAGCTCACAATAAAGGTTCCTCTGTGGCAGCTGTCTCACAATAGTCACAATACAAGGTTCCACTTCACAATAAAGGTTCCTCTGTGGCTGGTGTCCCACGAAATTCACAATACAAGGTTCCACTGTGGCAGCTGTCTCACAATAGTCACAATAAAAGTTTGACTGTGGCATCTGTCTCACAAAACTCATAATAAAGGTTCCCCAGTGGCTGTTTTCTGACAAACTCACAATAAAGATTCCACTGTGGCAGCTGTATCACAAAGCTCACAATGAAGATTCCACTGCGGCAGCTGTCTCACAATAGTCACAATAAAGATTCCCCTGTGGCTGCTGTCTCACAAAACTCACAATAAAGGTTCCTATGTGGCTGCTGTCCCACAAAATTCACAATACAAGGTTCCACTGTGGCAGCTGTCTCACAATAATCACAATAAAGACTCCATTGTGGCAGCTGTCTCACAATAGTCACAATAAAGGTTCCTCTGTGGCTGTTGCCCCACAAAGCTCACAATACAAGGTTTCTCTATAGCAGCTGTCTCACAATAGTCATAATATAAGGTTCCTCTGTGGCTGATGTCTCATAAAACTCACAATAAAGGTTCCCCTGTGGCTGCTGTCTCACAAAACTCACAATAAAGGTTCCTCTGTGGCTGCTGTCGCACAAAACTCACAATACAAGGTTCCTCCTCTGTAGCAGCTGTCTCACAAAACTCAATATAAAGGTTTCACTGTGGCAACTGCCTCACAATAGTCACAATAAAGATTCTCCTGCGGCTGCTGTCTCACAAAACTCACAATAAAGGTTCCTCTGTGGCTGCTGTCTCACAAAACTCACAATACAAGGTTCCTCTGTGGCTGCTGTCCCACGAAACTCACAATACAAGGTTCCTCTGTAGCAGCTGCCTCACAATAGTCACAATAAAGGTTTCACTGTGGCAGCTGTCTCACAAAACTCATAATAAAGGTTCCTCTGTGGCAGCTGTCTCACAAAACTCATAATAAAGGTTCCCCTATGGCAGCTGTCTCACAATAGTCACAATAAAGATTCCACTGTGGCAGCTGTATCACAAAGCTCACAAAGATTCCACTGCGGCAGCTGTCCCACAATAGTCACAATAAAGATTCCCCTGTGGCTGCTGTCTCACAAAACTCACAATAAAGGTTCCTATGTGGCTGCTGTCCCACGAAATTCACAATACAAGGTTCCACTGTGGCAGCTGTCTCACAATAATCACAATAAAGACTCCATTGTGGCAGCTGTCTCACAATAGTCACACTAAAGGTTCCTCTGTGGCTGTTGCCCCACAAAGCTCACAATACAAGGTTTCTCTATAGCAGCTGTCTCACAATAGTCATAATATAAGGTTCCTCTGTGGCTGATGTCTCATAAAACTCAATATAAAGGTTCCACTGTGGCAACTGCCTCACAATAAAGGTTCTCCTGTGGTGCTGTCTCACAAAACTCACAATAAAGGTTCCTCTGTGGCTGCTGTCCAACGAAACTCACAATAAAGGTTCCTCTGTGGCTGCTGTCTCACAAAACTCACAATACAAGGTTCCTCTGTGGCTGTTGTCCCACGAAACTCACAATACAAGGTTCCTTTGTAGCAGCTGCCTCACAATAGTCACAATAAAGGTTTCACTGTGGCAGCTGTCTCACAAAACTCACAATAAGGGTTCCTCTGTGGCAGCTGTCTCACAAAACTCATAATAAAGGTTCCCCTATGGCAGCTGTCTCACAATAGTCACAATAAAGGTTCCACTGGGGCAGCTGTCTCACAAAACTCACAATAAAGGTTCCGTGGCTGCTATCTCACAAAGCTCAAAATAAAGGTTTGTCTGTGGCAGCTGTTTCACAAGCTCACAATAAAGATTCCACTGTGGCAGTTGTCTCACAATAGTCACAATAAAGGTTCCTCTGTGGCAGCTGTCTCACAATAGTCACAATAAATGTTCCTCTGTGACAACAATTAAGGAATAACAGTACTGTATTTGAAGAGAGGACCCGGGTGGCTCAATGAGTTAGGTAGATGGATTACCTAACAACTCATACAAGCCTATCACCAATACGGCGTGGGTTTGTGCCCGGCTTTGTAAATTACAAACTAGAGGAGGCTCAGTGGGCTGAGCCTGTGTCGCTCACCTTTCATTCTACTTTGAGGAAACTTAATACAGAACCTTCCATAGGTGCTTCCCACCAAGTTTCGGTTCATTTGGCTAAGCAGTTACAGAGAAGAAGATTTTTAGAAATCGACCAATCAGAAACAAGAATGGCCTGTGGTGGCCATGTTTGTTAATGGATCGGAAATAAATGAACAATCTTTATTGAGGACCTTCCAAGGATGCTTCCTACCAAATTTCGATTCATTTGGCCAAGCGGTTACAGAGGAGAAGATTCTTTAGAAATCAACCAATCAGAAACAAGAATTGCCTGTGGCGACCATGTTTCTTAACGGATCGGGACGAAATGAGCAATCTTTATAGAGAACCTGCCATAGATGCTTCCTACCAGGTTTCGGTTCATTTTGCACAGCGGTTTCAGAGGAGAATTTTAAAAATTGGCCATTCAGAAACAATAATTGCTTATGGCGGCCATGTTTGTTAACGGATCGGAACGAAATGAGCATTGTTTATAGAGGACCTTCCAAGGATGCCTCCTACCGAGTTTCGATTCATTTGGCAAAGTGGTTTTAGAGGAGACGATTTTTTAGAAATCAACCAATCAGAAACAAGAATTGTCTGTGGTGGTCATATTTGTTAACGGATCGGAACTAAATGAGCAATGTTTATAGAGAACCTTCCAAGGATGCTACCTACCAAGTTTCAATTCAATTGGCCAAGCGGTTTCAGAGGAGAAGATTTTTTTTAGAAATTAACCAATCAGAAACAAGGATTGCCTGTGGCAGCCATGTTTGTTAGCGGATCGGGACGAAATGAGCTATCTTTATAGAGAACCTTCCATAGATACTTCCTACCAAGTTTCGGTTCATTTGACCAAGTGGTTTCAGAGAAGATTTTTTAAATCGGCCAATCAGAAACAAGAATTGTCTATGGTGGCCATGTTTGTTAATGGATCGGGACAAAATCAGCAATCTTTAGAGAGGACCTTCCATAGATGCTTCCTACCAAGTTTCACTTCCTTTGGCTGAGGGGTTTCAGAGGAGAAGATTAAATGTGAAAGTTAACGGACGACAGACGGATGGCAAAAGCTCACGTTGCCTTTGGCAAGGTGAGCTAAAAAGGGTGCACTCGACTTGCACCTGCAAGTGATAAAGCTTACCAGTTGCTTGCCCACGGTCAATGGTTCTCTCCGGCTACTCCGGCTTCTTCCAACACTAAAACTGGTCGCCATGATATAGCTGAAATATTGCTGAGTGGCATTAAAACACCAAAAATAAAAATAAAACAATCATGTATTTGAAGAGTTGGAGGTGTCAATTGTGGATTTGATGGTCGCAAATGCAGTTTTACTGGCGACGCAAAGCAGAGCTAGTAAAATGGATATTTGCGACCGTCAAATCCACAATTGACACCGACAACTCTTCAAATACAGTAGTTATTCCTATTCTTATGAAATTCTCCCTCCGTGTACATACTACAAAAATGTAGTTTGAAAACATACAAATAAATGACGAAATATATGCACTTTTAAAATTCCTTCTGTTAAAAAAAATAGTAATGTAATTGTTCAAGGATCCGCCATCTTCAAAACGTGAAATCCTACATGTCATATGTACAACAATACATAAAAATAATTAAAATGCCTACCTTGAAAACTTATTTTAGTTAAATTCTATCTATATTGAAGCGTACACGAAGCCAAATAGCGTCTGATCTTTACATTTTAAACTGGAAGTCTTCATGTGACGTCATGTTGTTTATATGCCAGTCGTTCCAACAATATTTCTCAGAATTTTTATTTTTGTGATTTTTAGACCCAGGGATATGCAAGAATACATTTGTATGTTCAGTATTGCATTAGAATGGACAGTAAACTCGATTTGCGACCATCAAATCTCCAATTGATCCCGTGAAATTTTCAAATACAACACAGTTACATTGTATCTCCTAAATAGGTTGTCAGCATCAAATTCAGTCGGAAATATCTGGGTCAGCCATATTGTTTACAAAGTGCATTCGGTGTAGGAATATAGCATTCCTTCAGGCATGTCAATTGCAGATTTGACAGCTCTCGATAGCCAATGAAAATACGTGTTACATTATAATTGCATTAGAATCTTGAATTGACAATAGGTACAGAGAACTACAATTTCATAAAGAATAGTTCCATTATTGTGGTAATACTGCATTCCATATAAACACATATTATCGTTTGATTCATAGTTCATTTCCAATAATTACAAACTCAGCTTTTTTCAGCTATAACTTGGAAAGCTCAAATATCTAAAACTACCTAATTTGTTGTACATGTTGATGTATTTATAACATAAAATTACAAAAAAGTAACAGTGATCCCACTTGTCTTGAGTGGGAAAAGATGTGGCGAGTAGTGTGAGAGGAAAAGATGTTCTAATCATAGATTATAGGAAGACTGTAACCATAGTGGCAATAGACTAAGAATAGGTTTACATCTTAAATATCTGGTGGAATGATTAATTTTGTCCTTTTTCTTTTGGCCATTGTGTTGTCTGTCTTTCTTTGATTTACAGATTCTGATTACACCTTTGGTATCTTCAAACTCTTCTTGACAAAAGTACACAGAAACCAGGTGACCTCATTTTAACAAACAATTTCATACATGTATTTTCTGTCAGTTTTTAACTGGTGTCATCAGTCGGACTGTTGACTGCTAAACTCCTGTATTTTATTTTAGTTTTGACTGGTGAATTAATGTGATCAGTTGTTGACTGCTAAACTCCTGTATTTTATTTTAGTTTTGACTGGTGAATTAATGTGATCAGTTGTTGACTGCTAAACTCCTGTATTTTATATAAGTTAAGTTTTGACTGGTGAACTAGTATGATCGGTCGAACTATTGACTGCTAAACTCCCAATATCAATGATGCACAGTTCTTTTTCAATATATGAACAACAAAAATATATTATACATTTTTTTATTAAGTTCTTTCCATTTTTTTGAACAGGTAGATATTTGATCAAACCTCTACACCAACAAATGTACCTGACCTATTTACATAAGAATTTAAACGTTAATCATTAAACCTCAATACCATTCATACAAACAATTACACAGGACAAGTACATGTAACTGTTAATGTATATCATATCAAGTTATGTTTAAAACACATCTATGTATAATACACACACATTAATCTGAGATTGTAATATAAATATATATCAGTAAGCATTCTCAATTCTTGTGTATGATACTGACACCAAACTGAGATCAAACTGGTTTAATATATAGCAGATTAAAATATTATAATAAAGTCAAGCCCACAAATGGCAGTGCCTGAAATGAGGTCCTTTGGCTGGCCCCAAAATTTTCTGTTATAAACAACTGTTAAGTTCTGGTTCCAAAAAAGAAAACACTCTTAATTGTCATTAAAATGTAGCCGTGTGTATAGAGATGAACTATGAAAAGTTTAAAAGAAGTGACAGGCCAGATCGTTTCCGTAGTTTGACATTACTGTCAACGATTTTCTCTCCGTTGGGTAAAAGTTTTTCAATGATTACCTAAGGATTGACACAAAAAGGTTTCCGATTTCTGTAAAATGAAATTCGTACATGTACATTTTGCAGCAGATTGAATGAATAAATTTCCGAACCGTGGAAGATACCAGATCGCAAACATTATAAGTTGACAGAATTCTCTTTATTGTTCACAACTTTCCACTTCGTCCGTGAAAGTTAACAATTTTAATAATTAAATCATAATGAAACAAAAAACACATTTCTTTTCTAATATTTAGTGAATACTTGTGTATTACATGAAAACGTGTATTGATTGGCTCGATAAAAATAAATAATTGGGGAGAACAGTAAATTACATTAGCTGTGTATTCATTGGTTACAAAAATGTATTTGGACCAATCGCTGTGCTCGTAATAAACCGTTTTCGACTAGAACGGAAGAGTTATCTACCGTTGACGGTACAGTTAATGTCCAGTTTCGGTAAAACAACAATTTTTAACGGTCTTTTAGGCAATCGCCCAGACGTTTTTTGTTGGGCCAGTGACTACCTAATTTGGAGCAACTTTTGGTCGCCTGAATAAGATATTAATTGCCTTTGGCCGGCAGGCGACCGTCCATTTCAGGCACTGAGTGGGACAACCCACCCTATTTTATGTTTTTTTAACTGACAAAATAAAGTATAACTAATTATCATCTTCAAGGGTTTGAAAATAAGATTGATGATTGACATAACTAAATAACTAACAAATGTACACACAAATTAAATAGGTTTGTGTGGTCATAAGTGATTACTTCATTAACAATTAATAAATAATAATTATGTAGATATACTGGAGGTTATTCAAAGTATACTAACTTCATAAAATATCTTTCTTTTCTATTATCAAGTTTTGACTTTTTTCATTTACAATAAATTTACTTTTACGCAACTTTTTCAAGTAATATTTCTGAACATCAGACAAACAAAAATAAAATAAACAATTATACGACATATCACACAATTCTTTTTGAATATCAACCCTTTCAACATTTCCAAAAGTCATAAAACAACAATTTCTATTGGGTTTAGCTGTACAAATTAAAGGAGAAAGAGCCAGTTTCAGGTTTTGTAGTGATATTAATGTTAATGTAAGGAAATGTTAATGAGCATATTAGAAGGCACTTCACTCATACAAACATTTATAAACACCTTTACATCATATGGTTACATGTAGAAGATTCAGACAACAGATTATTTACACTATGTTGATTCAGTTCTAATCCTCTGATATAAAATGATAATATGGTTTATTATAGAACTTCCTAATGTTTCTATACACAGATTAAAGGTCAATTTATCTGCATAGTTTATTACACTTCTCAAGCATATCAAATTAAAATTTCTATTACAGTTTGCATATGACTTTCTATCAGAATTATCTCAGGTTTTGAGTTAGATCTATAAACAAAGAGATGTATAATAATTCAAATTTAAAGGAGAGTGCATGTTTCTCATTTGAAAACTAAAAGATTTAATAAGATTGTATATACAAATGTAGTTCTACTATTAAATTGGACTAGAAATACAACTATGAAAACTTTGGATTTACTGGATAAATAAAAACTTATTGTTACTTATCTGGGTAACATTAATCTACACAGCCACTAAAAGACTTATGTACAACTTATTCTATATGTTAAAGATTTAAGCGTCCATAAGTCCTATAGAGTGTATGTGAGATGGTGCCCTGGTAGGTATATCATAAACTCAATAACATATAGCATGCTATATTTGATTAATGTACATAATCAAAGACATCCATTTACCACAAAGTTATTACAAGCATAAACATAGAATGGCCAACATTAAAATAAATAGTATGTTGATTCTTCTTTTTAACTTTAATATACAGATGATGAAAAAAATCATAGGATAATAGCCAACATGAAAATATTGAACATTTGTTGTCTCCTCAAATAAAGCTTTAAATATCATCTTAACTTGTTTAAATATAAAACCAGCCAATGTCAGACACATTTACCACAAAATAAAACAAAAACAAGCACTAATTAACTAATAAATGTATTATTTACAATATAAATAAAGTGACTCTTGAAAAATAACACATTATTGTGTGTGAAAATGACTTAAAATTCATTTATTCTGAGGGCATCATTTATTGGTTGATATGATATTGTTCTTGTATCTTTTTACATTATTAAAAAAATAATAGGATGAATGGTCATATTAACAGTCAGGATAGACTGTTCTTATTCAAAATTAAGAACATTACCCATCTCTAACATTCATAAAGTAAAAGTCAAGACAAATAAAACATCTACTTTGATCTAATTATCTACTGAACCATGTCAATATTTATCTTTAGATACAAAATGAGAACCCTAAGAATATGAGTTAAAAGTACATTTTCTATCACTGCTCATACAGGCATTAATTTCCATAAAACTTCACCAGTAGGTATTCAGTAAAGGAACAGTGCTTAAGTTGTAACAAAAATCAACTAAAAAATTCCTTTCCCTCCCAAAGAATATTTTTCATCATATTTATCAAAATTGCTATTATAAATTCTGAAGAAATCAAATTCTGACTAAAATGAATAGTAATCTCAAGTTCTACAATATAAAACATTAAATCTGGACAGCTAAAGTACAGAGAATTAAAATGCATCACTTTTAACTAAAAGGTACAAAATAATGTAGGATTATATAATGTATAACAGAGGAAGAAAAAAATATCCAGGGTTTAATAGCAATAGCACCAAATTAACTGCCTGTACGAGGAAATGTTACAAATAATATAATATCTGTGAAACTCTTTCACACTGAAAAATATAATAAAAAGAAGACATACATTACCCATAAAAAAAATTAATCAAAAATAAATATTTGGTAGAAATTCTTCATTTGAATTTCAATCTTTTTCCTATAAACCATTTAATTTTCTAATAACATCAAAGTTTGTAATGCCCAAAACATAATTTATGCTAAATTCTTAATTTTAACCCAAAACCAAAATTTGTGAACAGCATTTTTTTTCTCTTTGACCAATTTCTACTGTTTATAAGGTTCTTGCCAACATCTCTTGAAATTAAATAATTGACTCCCAAAAACATTTTTTTTTAGCAGAATGAAGAAATCTATTAATGAAATTGATTAACCTAAGACTATTTGTGCTCATTCTATCAGTTTCTTTGCCTTGAAGTATCTCCTAAGGTAAAGAACCTGCCAAGTTGCTAGTCCTAGTAAACAACACATGGAAAACACACTAAAGTACATCACACGAGAGTGGGTAGATTCTGAAAAATAATAAAACACTTGTTAAGTAATGAAATTTATAAAGAGAATGAAAATTCATATTCATGAAGGCTTTAATTGAGCAACTTTAGTTGACTCTGTGAAGCAGGTTTTCTTTGCTAAAACTATAGACAATCTGCCAATAGAACGAGTAGTTTCAAGTAACGATTAAATCAGTACATTTATATTCCATTCCACATTATAATATTCAATATTTAATTCCAACAAATTCAGAATTCTGTAAGACATTAGGTCTAGCAAGACTTCTAATTTTGGTGGTCCTACTGACTCTCTGCAGGATCTGTTTGCAATTTGTTTTTAACTGTTTACACAGTATACACGGTAAACTGAAATAATAGTCAGTTTGATATGTCTGTCCATGCCTTTCGCCCCCAATAACTCTGGTAATCACAATTATAGCTGAAAAAATTGCTAAAAGTGACAATGATTATCCAATCAACCACTCACAAAAAACTCATTATCAGTAACCTATATGACTGATCAGGTTCTGAAACTCTTCACTCATCACCTGTAGGTCAACTGATAGAAGAAATCATTATAGCTATGAAATTCTCACGAGTCCTTTCTACACCATTTCCTTAATTTCGACATTGTTTTATAGTTTTGTAAAGGAAAAGGATCCCCTTGCAAATAAAAATTATAAGAGGAGAAAAACCAATCTCAATTATCCATGGGTTATTAACGATGAATACTATAACGACTAGTTAGATCATATCTTTAGCTATAACGACTAGTCAGATCATATCTTTAGCTATAACGACTAGTCAGATCATATCTTTAGCTATAGTGACTAGTCAGATCATATCTTTAGCTATAACGACTAGTCAGATCATATCTTTCGCTATAACGACTAGTCAGATCATATCTTTAGCTATAACGACTAGTCAGATCATATCTTTAGCTATAGTGACTAGTCAGATCATATCTTTAGCTATAGTGACTAGTCAGAGCATATCTTTAGCTATAGTGACTAGTCAGATCATATCTTTAGCTATAGTGATTAGTCAGATCATATCTTTAGCTATAACGACTAGTCAGATCATATCTTTAGCTATAACGACTAGTCAGATCATATCTTTAGCTATAACGACTAGTCAGATCATATCTTTAGCTATAGTGACTAGTCAGATCATATCTTTAGCTATAGTGACTAGTCAGATCATATCTTTAGCTATAGTGACTAGTCAGATCATATCTTTAGCTATAGTGACTAGTCAGATCATATCTTTAGCTATAACGACTAGTCAGATCATATCTTTAGCTATAACGACTAGTCAGATCATATCTTTAGCTATAACGACTAGTCAGATCATATCTTTAGCTATAACGACTAGTCAGATCATATCTTTAGCTATAACGACTAGTCAGATCATATCTTTAGCTATAACGACTAGTCAGATCATATCTTTCGCTATAACGACTAGTCAGATCATATCTTTAGCTATAACGACTAGTCAGATCATATCTTTAGCTATAACGACTAGTCAGATCATATCTTTAGCTATAACGACTAGTCAGATCATATCTTTAGCTATAACGACTAGTCAGATCATATCTTTCGCTATAGCGACTAGTTAGATCATATCTTTAGCTACAACGACTAGTCAGATCATATCTTTAGCTATAATGACTAGTCAGATCATATCTTTAGCTATAACGACTAGTCAGATCATATCTTTCGCTATAACGACTAGTCAGATCATATCTTTAGCTATAACGACTAGTCAGATCATATCTTTAGCTATAACAACTAGTCAGATCATATCTTTCGCTATAACGACTAGTCAGATCATATCTTTAGCTATAACGACTAGTCAGATCATATCTTTAGCTATAACGACTAGTCAGATCATATCTTTAGCTATAACGACTAGTCAGATCATATCTTTAGCTATAACGACTAGTCAGATCATATCTTTAGCTATAACGACTAGTCAGATCATATCTTTAGCTATAACGACTAGTCAGATCATATCTTTAGCTATAACGACTAGTCAGATCATATCTTTAGCTATAGTGACTAGTCAGATCATATCTTTAGCTATAGTGACTAGTCAGATCATATCTTTAGCTATAACGACTAGTCAGATCATATCTTTAGCTATAGTGACTAGTCAGATCATATCTTTAGCTATAGTGACTAGTCAGAGCATATCTTTAGCTATAGTGACTAGTCAGATCATATCTTTAGCTATAGTGATTAGTCAGATCATATCTTTAGCTATAACGACTAGTCAGATCATATCTTTAGCTATAACGACTAGTCAGATCATATCTTTAGCTATAACGACTAGTCAGATCATATCTTTAGCTATAGTGACTAGTCAGATCATATCTTTAGCTATAGTGACTAGTCAGATCATATCTTTAGCTATAGTGACTAGTCAGATCATATCTTTAGCTATAGTGACTAGTCAGATCATATCTTTAGCTATAACGACTAGTCAGATCATATCTTTAGCTATAACGACTAGTCAGATCATATCTTTAGCTATAACGACTAGTCAGATCATATCTTTAGCTATAACGACTAGTCAGATCATATCTTTAGCTATAACGACTAGTCAGATCATATCTTTAGCTATAACGACTAGTCAGATCATATCTTTCGCTATAACGACTAGTCAGATCATATCTTTAGCTATAACGACTAGTCAGATCATATCTTTAGCTATAACGACTAGTCAGATCATATCTTTAGCTATAACGACTAGTCAGATCATATCTTTAGCTATAACGACTAGTCAGATCATATCTTTAGCTATAACGACTAGTCAGATCATATCTTTCGCTATAGCGACTAGTTAGATCATATCTTTAGCTATAACGACTAGTCAGATCATATCTTTAGCTATAAAGACTAGTCAGATCATATCTTTAGCTATAACGACTAGTCAGATCATATCTTTCGCTATAACGACTAGTCAGATCATATCTTTAGCTATAACGACTAGTCAGATCATATCTTTAGCTATAACGACTAGTCGGATCATATCTTTAGCTATAACGACTAGTCAGATCATATCTTTCGCTATAACGACTAGTCAGATCATATCTTTAGCTATAACGACTAGTCAGATCATATCTTTCGCTATAACGACTAGTCAGATCATATCTTTCGCTATAACGACTAGTCAGATCATATCTTTCGCTATAACGACTAGTCAGATCATATCTTTCGCTATAACGACTAGTCAGATCATATCTTTAGCTATAACGACTAGTCAGATCATATCTTTCGCTATAACGACTAGTCAGATCATATCTTTTGCTATAGTGACTAGTCAGATCATATCTTTCGCTATAACGACTAGTCAGATCATATCTTTCGCTATAACGACTAGTCAGATCATATCTTTTGCTATTACGACTAGTCAGATCATATCTTTTGCTATAACGACTAGTCAGATCATATCTTTCGCTATAACGACTAGTCAGATCATATCTTTCGCTATAACGACTAGTCAGATCATATCTTTCGCAATAGCGACTAGTCAGATCATATCTTTCGCTATAGCGACTAGTTATATCATATCTTTCGCTATAACGACTAGTCAGATCATATCTTTCGCTATAATGACTAGTCAGATCATATCTTTCGCTATAACGACTAGTTAAATCATACCTTTCGCTGTAACGACTAATCAGATCATATCTTTCGCTATAACGACTAGTCAGATCATAAAACAAAATGTGACAAATACATCTTTTTAATTAAAACTACAGAATCTGTATATGTTTTAGAATTTCTTTAAATCAGAGGATTCTTCATAACAATACAAACTATCCTAGAAAAACAGACAACTTGCACACAGAAACAGAACAGCTAAGAAGTGTAAAAGATATTGAATATGAATTGAACATATGGTATACATAATAATCCACATTTTTGTGATAAATCTTCAATTTGCTACAGTACAGAAAGGAACATACCGTGATCAATCACCGTGATAGTGGTCATGTCTACGAGAGTGATGGGGATTAACAATTTTAATTCATGTCGGTGATCAGGGGGCAATAAAACACCAGGTGTTAATCTTGTAATCAAGTGTGTCGTTTTACAGGTAAACTAGTCAGATAAGATGTACTGGTGAAATTACGTTTTTATATCGCCTATTTTTTTTTCAGGTACTGTCTCAGATTCCCCTCAGAATAAAAAAAAACATTTTTATTTCTTTCCTCAAAACGTAAAACATCCTTCAATGTAATCCCGGGAATGAAATCCTGAGATCGAGAAAATAGCACGAGAACGGAGTTCATTTGAATTGATGAATAAAATGTAAATAATAAATGATTATTCAACTTCAATTCAGTGAAATCATGGGTTGTGCAAATTTGTTTCAAAGATTGTTAACCGTGGCTGTGTATTGCGTATCTACACCTAGTATTTTATTGACATGCGTACACGTGACCTGGCTTGTGCACAAATGAAGTTTCATAACCACATGCGCGATATGCATGATTTGTTACGTTTTAAAGCGTATTTCCAGTTCAATATTACATTTTAGTTCACTAATATTTTTTATACGTTCAGTAATTTTTTTTATTTTAATCTTCGTAGAAAACCCAGCTAAAACCCTTTTGGTTGTAGAAATACGTACTAAATAATTTTTATACGTTCAGTAATTTTTTTTTATTTTAATCTTCATAGAAAACCCAGTTAAAACCCTTTTGGTTGTAGAAATACGTACTAATAATTTGCATACGGTCATTGAAGAATTTCATTAAAAATTAACAAAACAAATATTTATAAACAGATCGTTCAAAGAAGTACTACATGTCCAAAAGTCACTAAATTTACGGATATATTTTGGAAATTAGCGGCTAATCTGCAGAAAGTTTAGAAACGTGAAAGGAAATAAAGAATTAACCTATATCATGATTTTACCCCTACAAATGTTTGACATTACACAGTATCTGACCAAAATCAAATGTCACCAGTTTATTTATTTATTCAAATTCAAATCTTAATTGGCTTTCAACCCAATAGATTTGTGACAAAATACAGCCAAAAAAAACCCAAAGTTATAGGTTTTTGCTTGCAATTTTAAAGAAAATTATTTTCATCTATAACAGAATTATGTAACAAGCCAAGTGTGTAAAACAGTTTACTTGAATTGTTAATTTTTTTCAATACGAGAGGTTAAAGTCCAAAACACAAAATAAACCAATAATCAATTTGAAGTCTGCTCTTTACCAACTAAACACTACAAAACCCGCGCTTGCAAAGTCCGTGCTTCAAAACCCTGCGCCTGCGGTTTAACTTATAAACAAAAAATACATTTATGAAGTAGCCCGTATTTACGAATAATTCAATACATACTGAATTCGACCCAACAGAAGAAAAAAAATGAGAAATTAAAATTAAACAAGATAAAGTTCAGTTGCGGTTTCAACAAAATTCTTTATATAGAACTCGAGGTCATAAAGTAGAACTTTCTAAAACAAACGAAAACGATAATTAGACAGACATTCTTTGGCAATGAAAAGCAACAAACAGTCAAATATTAACAGCATGAGGATACAAAATTAATTGTCAAAAATACATCCTTCAGTAGCAATAATTACGGCTTACGATATTAAGTCAACAGGTAGAACAGGTAACGCTAATCTCTTAATTGGCGGTAAAATATCAATCGGCGCACAAGTGACTTAGAGCCATAAAATTTAATCCCCACCACCTTGTTTTATGGTCCTTTTTAGGTCTATCACAGTGGGTTTATGTCCGTGATGATATGTCTAAAGGATTAAAAATTATGTCTCTCGGAGTGATCAATCACGGTATGTCCCTTTCTGTACTGTATAATTGCATGAATATCATGTTTTCTGGTATTTACCGTTGGTATCTCTCATTTCTTTTTCTCTAGATTTCATGTATTCAAAATCATCTACAATAGATTTTGATAGATCTTCTAATCTTCTGAGTTCTACTTCCAAAGGTTTTAATTTCTCTGCTTTTGCTAACTGAAAAATAGAAGATATTTTCTTTTTCATTTTTATTCAATACATTTTAACTTGTTCTTTATATGACAAAAAAAAAAAAAAAAACACAGGTCATAAATGTCTTGAAGACAAAAGAGATAACCAATGTCACTAATGAAAGAGACATTTGATGTATATTAGATGTCTAATTAAAGAATAAAAACTGCACTGATTACAGGAATGTATGTCAGCAAATGAAAAAAAAATGTTGATAATGTGGTGCAGATAAAAAATGGTTGTCCAGTCATTTATGTATTTAAATCATCTAGGGCATTTGAGGCATTTCCAAAGATTATGAAAATGGTGAAATGTAAACTTAATTTTGAATAATCCTACTACATATATATATTGAGACGAACAAGTTATGTATTTAACTTAAAAGTAAAACAAACAGGTATAAAATTTGATAATGAACTTAACTTACATCATCATATCGTTTAGCTTCTACACCATGCTTTAAGTCCAGTGAGACTTCTGTTTCAGCCCCATGACCACCTAATGCAGAAATAACAGAATTAACATTTATTAAGTCTTCTAAATTACAGATATCAACATTGACAACTAGAGGCTCACCTGAATCTTAATATTTAATTTATCAATTCATGCCATGTTTGGGTTTATTCAAGTTTATTGTTTCTGTTGTTGTAAAATGAATATTAAAATATAAATCTTCAAAAAGTTTTGCCTTACAATGGATCTCTAACAAATTTTGATGAATAAATCATGACATCATTTACAACTTTACCAATGTATGTACTGGTGTTTTGTTTTCAAATATTCATCCAATGAATGATCATCTTTTATTATGAAAAATAAGTTTAAACAGCAATGATGGTCATCAATTCTACAATATCAACAAATATCTCATCTCAAATGAACCCACTGAATACAAAAAAGACCATAACACATGACATTGGAAATCCAGGTCCTGATTTGTTTACTTTGTTCATAGAATAAGATTTTTTAAAATGGACAAAATAAGTCATTATTTACTCTAGTAATAATTTACATTTCAACCATAACCAATTTTATCTTTAAATGTAGCAGTTTTGGTCATTTAAAGAAATTTCTGTTTAGCAATGACAGCCATCTTTGATGGAGAGTAGGTCTGTGTGATATAATTTCTTTCACAAGTTTTTCTTACCTGCAGTCATCTTTGCCTCAAAACAACATTCAAACATATCATATTCCTCTGTTGTAAAAGCAAATTTTCCTTTCTTTATATCTTCCTTATGATAAAGAATATGACCTTTAGAATCTGTTATCTACAAAATAAATCAATTTTTTTTTTTACAGTAATCACAGGGAAATGAATATGTTTACACAAAGAGGTATAGCCCTGTTCCTTTTTAAAATCAAAGCCTAGATTTTCACTAAATGTCTGTAGCTAACCTTTCTTAATACAATAAGAGGTGACAAGTAATGCTGAACATATTAGCTTATACATGTAATAGAAAGTCCTTATAAACAACATACATTTTTAAAACATGTTTTTCAGTTGAACTTACAGTATCTGTGCTTATCTATATTGTTTTCAGTACATTTCATCCTGTGCTATTAAATGTCCTGCAACCTTATAGTTTCTATTCTTCTCACAGTCATGCATAGCATTGAGGTTTTGACTGTGGAAGCTAGAAGTTAAGGCAAATATGTTCCAAATAATTACAAGTCTCTTATTTTGCCAATTTTTGTGGATGTGTACTTTCATATAGTGATTCACAAGGTAACAAAATCTTTATGGGACATGGGCATGACTTACTTGACGGAACAAAAATACAAAATTTTCAACAATATTATTTAATTTTCAATCTCTTGAATATTCATATAATCATAAACCAATACCCAACTTTCATTTTCATCTATCCAGCCCTAAGACAAAGGCACTAGACACTATCAATATTCATTCCATAAAATCAATGGCAAGAAAATAGTGTCAATGGGTAATAATCCTGTGTCTCAGAGAAGTCATCATCCTCTTTTTCATTAAACATCAAATATCGCAAGCTGTCAAATTCTTGTCACCAATTCAGTGTATAAAATTTAATTCAAATTTCAAGTGAACTTATCAATGTACATTTTAAATTTGAACTTTATGTCTAGTGTTTGCGACTTTATAAACAAATAATTAGAATTCAGAATATTGGGTTTATGCCTACCAAAACTTCATGCAGTAATTTAAGATACATAGTTTGGGGGATTGAACAATTGACATACCCCCTCTGACAATAATTGATAAGATTACAGCCTAACAATAATAGATTATGAGTAAATACACAAAGGTTTGATATTAGGATGGAATGGATTTGTATTGAAACAACATTATCACATTATTTATTGTCAACTTGCATAAAATTATTGTAAATTATTAAATTACTGACATCTTTTTGTTATCTCCGACAGTGGGTACATTGGGAAAATTATCTGACCAATGACTCATTAATTGCATTTGGTTCTAATATTCTTCATGTCGGTCTGAAAGCTCCTGTGAACTTATGTAAAATTGTTGTACATATACATAACAAACTTCAATAAAAGTTTAGAATTTAATATGAATCGTAATTCTAATTATCATATCTACATCAACATCGTATGACGATCCATCATATCACTGATCACTATACGTCAGCACTTCACCTCAATAAGTGTAACACATGATCAATTTTGTGATGTTTTTATAATTAGAAATAGTCCGTTTTTCGATGTCAATAAAAAGAAAAATTATTCAACACCTTTATAAAATCTGACATCAAGAAACCAACTATAGCTAAAAATGTCACAAAACTGATAATGCGGTACACTTATTGAGGCAAACAAAATGGTGTGCAATTCAAAGTCGATATTTGTTGAAATACATCTTTAACTACTTGAAACCGCAAGCTTGATCCGACACAATCTGTCCATGCCAAAATATGCAACGGAATGCACAAGGTCAGTTTTTAATTATCCAGAATACATTTCTTGTTGCTTGTGAAGAGATTAGACTGGAGATACAAAAATATAAAAAAACAGATGCCAAACATAAAAACAGGGGTCGCGCTGGGCTTTGCCAATGTCGCATTTGGCGATTTTTGTTTCTATCTGGCTCCAAAAAACGGTTGCTGGCGATAATTCTGGCACCAATATTTTCATTATCAAAAATTATCTAAATTCAATTAAAGGTAATTAAGTGGTCGTTTGCAGGCACAGGTAAGCTACTGTTACATGATTGATACTTGAACACCTTGTATAAACATCCTGAGTGACACTTATAATTGTTTATTGTAAATAGCCGGAGGAACGTGACCTTTCACACCTGTCACAGGTAGATGTAATTAAAGAAAATTTAAACCACAGGTAATTTGATCAGTGCTAACTTGCCCGATTGTTTTATGAATGTAAATAAAATCAATAATGCTTATCATTTTGAGATAAAGATCTTTAATCATCATGATCATGCATGTATTTGTCATGGATGTTTACAAATTCACGCACATGGCTCAAGGATCAATTTACGCACGTGTGAATAATAAATGTTTACTTTCAGACTGACATGTCTTTTTATAAATAAATTAAGTCTTCATATCGATAACATGCACTTAATAAGCCATGAAATAAATAGATATCATCTGGAATCAAAATATTTTCGTGTCAATCATGATAAGTCACAATCTGTAACAGATGTCCGGAATCATTCTTTGTTTACACACTGTAGGTAAACTTCCAGTTGTTGTTCTCAGACAAAGTTTCTGTTTCATTTTCAGCATGAAAATGGCCCCAAAGTAAACAAAACGTCCAGTATAACAGAAAAGATCATAATAAACATAACAATTTACCCTTTTAACATGTAACCAGTAATAGAACAACAGTATCATGACTTCAAAGCTGGTGTCATGAGTGATAAAATTTGCATGCTTGACAAAGAACGATTTTGTACGAATAAGTTATGGCGTCTAAATTTTCTGGCTCCAACTTTTTGGAATTGGCGACACAATTTGATAACTGGCGATTTTTCTGGCGCCAACATTTTTGGAGCCAGAGCAGCTCCTGAAAATTTCTTCGGAAGTCTAATTTCAATGAGATTAGGCCAAAAAAAATATATATGTGTATTTACGGTCACCCGACCCACCCTATTTTTCAGCCGCCGACCATAACCTTTTTTATCGGCAATTATTAAACACTAATTTTTGCAAGCGACCCTATCAATTTTTACACAAAATTCGGATAACCATTTTTGTTGTTTAATCAGCAGCAATGTTTTATTTATTCAACCGCTAGCTTTTTGTCGAAATTGAGAGCAAAGAAGGTAGAAAAACTGTTTAACTCGTCATACAACAGTTTCAGCAAATGACGGCTTACCGGAAATTTCGAAAATGAAATACCGGAATCGTATTCCGGAAACGACTATTTCCGGTTTTGCCGATAGTTAAAAAAAAAAAAAAAAATTAATGCCGACCAACCGACCCTAGATTTGTTTGACATGTGACAGTATACACACATATATTTTTTTTGGGCCTTAGTTCATTGTTGTCACCCTACCCACAGGCACTAGACGTTGTGTCAATATGAATATAACATAATCAATGGGCAGAAAATAGTGTCCAATATATATAATAATAACAAGGCTTCCAATGCCAAAATCGGTCAAAATGTAAACAAAGCAGGTTTTTTTTGCATGCTTTTTTCGTGTAAATCTTGTGGTATGCTTCGATTCCATACTACCTTTATACTTCCGCCCGACTTTTTTTGGGAATTAATCCATCATCAGAGCATCACAGAAAATTTTTTGTTGGATGCTGAAGTTTAACGACTTCCATGGCAGGAAGGAGCCATTGCAACTGTCCCGGGATGAATAATTCAAATACGAAAATCAAATAAAATACCGATAAAAATATTATTAACGGTAAGTTACAGATGTTGTTGTTTTCCTCAATGCCAGGAAAACAACAACACAATTTACCGTTAATAATATTTTTGACCGATTTTGGCATTGGAAGCCTTGTTATTATTATATACCTGTATATTGGACCACAGGCGCTAGGTGCATCCGATTTTTTTTTTACTATATAATACAACAAGGGGAAAAACTCACTTGCTTGCATTTTTTTAAGTGGTTGTGTTAAATTGATCATAACTTTGGAACGCCTTAATATTTAAAAAAAATAATTTTACCAGTCGAAAGCCACGTATTTTTCCTTTCCAAAGAGACCCCAATTGTTAGTGTAGGTCTCCGAACTGCTGAGGTACCCTACACGAATCAAAACAAAACGGCATGAAAATCGAAGTCGGACAAATGATGGGTTAATCACTTCACATCTGTACAGACTTTTCCTGGCGTAAACGAGTCATTTTGACTAGCTAAATACTTTCATCCATTCAAATTTTTTACCTTTTGCCAATTTCTATGCCCTTCAAGTCTGTTTTTGAAAGAAATCCCCTTTCCATCTTTCCCAAACACCAGACTCGAAAATATGAGCGAGTTCTAACGGGCATTTTGATTGGTTGAACAAATTTGACAACCTTCCCCTTTTCATCAAAAGTCATGTAGAATCTAGAGATGTTCCGAAAAAGTTAACCCAACATGTACGACCTCCGATTTTCACGCCGTTTTGCTTTGGTTCGTGTAGCTTACCTCAGCAGTTCAGAGGCCTACACTAACAATTGGGGTCTCTTTGGAAAGGAAAATTACTTTGCTTTCGACTGGTGGAAACATTTTTTGTAAATATTAAGGAGTTCCGAAGTTACGATCAATTTAACACGACCACTTAAAAAAATGCAAGCGAGTTCTTCCCCTTGTATTATATAGTAAAAAAAAATTCAGACACACCTAGCCCCTGTGTATTGGACACTATTTTCGGCCCATTGAAGGCATTGTCATTGATTATGTTATATTCATATTGACACGTCTAATGCCTGTGCCCTACCCATGGCTATATCATAGGCGATTTGTAAGTAGACTATATAACATATATGGATAATTGGACTTTAAACCGTTATTTTTGGCTATAGTTAAAATATACTGTTGTCCAACAAAAGCTTCGATATGTTACATACAGAAATACTGAATTTCTGTCCAGGCGATTCGGAAAGTTCATATTCTCCTGCAACTAAAACATCTTTGTGGATTTCCTCTTTCAAACATTTCTTTGAGTTTGGAGATAAATGAAACATTAGTGCATTTGTCAATGTAAAACAAATTGCAAAGAACACGAAAAAGGCTTGAAAGACATCCATTTCTACAATCTGTGTTGTGTTGGTTTGTTTTCGCCGGTGCACGTTTGCTAACGTGGCATTCGGTACTTTTCGTACATTTCCGCCTTTTACCGTAGTCCTACTAAAACCCATTCATGAAGAAGCAATCAAACGTTCCCATTTTTATTAGCTTCTTCTGCATAATACTAGATATCATTTTCATTTGATGCGTCATGATTTGCATAATATACATTTAAAATAATTCAAAATGATTAGAAAATAAACAAAAAACAAGAAATGATCGTTATTTGGCTGAATCTCGTCATATGATCTTGGTTTACCACGTGGACATTTATTATATCTGGTAGTGAGATATAATAGCACGTGTTATTATTTAGTTAGACAAACGTTTTAAATTTATGTTTATTTCTCTCGCACACAAGAGAACAATAATGACACTGATCTAGAAGGTTACGGGAAGAATATGGCCGGTAAAATTGTGCCTGGAAAGTAAGAATTTTGGAAACTTAGCTAACGTAACAAAACAAACTTTCCTTTATTTTAAAGTCTTTATGGCTTTAGAATCATATGTAAACGCGTATCCTAGTGTTGCCGGTTCTCGATAGCGTAAAAAACCATTTATCCCGTGTATCCCTTACTGGTCGGGGAGTAGTTCTCGCCAACTGTCTCATTTTGCGCGAGCGCTCGCGAATTTTCGTCTGATTTTTCCCCCATCATTAAAGGACGCCGTTCCAATCCTTCGTATTAATTTTTATCGAATTTCATTGTGAAATATCGTTAAAATCGGGTAAAAACCCTACTGCATCCCACATTCTGTCGTAACATCAACAAAGGGTCACGTGTGTTTGTACTCTTAAAATAGAAAAACACATGGAATGATCATCGGAGAATCTAGTGACACCATATTTCCAATTTATCTCTACAAATCTTTAATATCTTTCTAAAAAGTGTCACTTTGCCTTATTACTCATCCCTACAATCCAAAATATTCACGGTTGCAGAATAAAAATAGATTCCATGTGAATGCAAATGGCCACCTGCGCATGCACTGTTTATGTCATTAATTACCTTGACTGGTAATTTATACATGGATCCTATATTATCACATTGGGCAAATAACATGGACAAAATATTAAAATTGATTCTAGAAAAACTGGAATTATTACTTTTCATCAATAAAATGAAAATTATCAGGTAAACCACTGTTGAAAAGGATGTATTTTACGGAATGGGGGAGCGGCGTGGGGATGGCATGACAAAAACCGGTAAACTTTTTTAAGAAAGGGTTTTAATTTTCTAAAATGTCGTTTTACTTTCCCTTTGATGCTTTAGCTTCACAAAAAACAATATTTCTGAAAGTTGGCGAGAATTGCTTCTGTTGCGCCCATTTTCTGTTAAAAATTGCAACATCGTAATAATGGATCCCCGATCAGCGTGCACTCTCCTTTATGAAAATTTATTTCGTAGGTAAATCGTTATGGTTCATGCAAAATAATAATGGGGTGAAACAAAGGTTTCTCGACTGCTTCTTAAAAATATTGGGTAACAAATGGCGAGAACTACTCCCCGACCAGTAGAAACAATAAATTTTTACAAAATTGTTTTTGTTTTTTTGTCAAAACTAGTTCTTTATTTCTACCAAACCTAAAAGTTCTACTCCTAGAAGTTACGGAGAAAACATAATTTTTGTGTATGACCTTATTTCTGACACTTTGTGTATAACGACACCAGTTCTCGATAAGTGTGTAAAACCCTGTAAAATCAATTATGGATGGCATGTTTACTAATGAAAATTATAGGAAGAAAAGAAAAAAATGTATCTCAGATATTTGCAAACACCAAGATTATTGATTTCAACCATACATGTAAAATTAAACATGTTTGAAAAAGTGTTCCATTGGAGTTACACAATACAGAAATAACGTTGATATAAAGATAAAACTGATAAGATATGACACGAACGGTGTTCCAAATTTGTTTTCCCTGAACAGTGCCACCTGTATATTTCCAGTTTTGTATGACGTATACGTACTTGACCTTCATTGACAGCAAAGTTTTGTTTACATCACAAACATATATTTTAAGCAATGACCCGGTGATTTTAGAGTTATTTTTGGAATAGGAAAATGTGCATAAATATCGGAGACTATAAAGATTATGTTCATACATACCTTGATACGTAGCATAGCCATTTTTTCCTTTTAGCGAAGCGAGGTGGTGTTCCGTAGGTAAAATCCTGGCGAACAGAAGACATGTGCGTTTTCCTGATTTATGTCAAAACTCTCACGCACATAATTATCGAGAACAGGTGACAGAACAATACATGTCTACCCTCCTACATGTGGCACAAGATATCCTTCCAAATTCCATCTGGCAGAAGCGACTATGTTTACAGGAAATTCTCTTGAAGTTGAAATTAAGTTGCACATACATGTACAGTCATCTGTCTAAAGTATTGGGGAACGTAAAAAAAACATATTTTTTCAAAAAATTATTGTGAAGTCATTTCTGGATAGATCTTAACAAATTTTACACCAAAACATTTGGAATTATCTATATTTTGTTTGTTTATTTGAATCCGGGTCGCTTCGCCCCAGAAAGTGAGTCGATTCGCCCCACTTAATCGCTATTATACATGTATTATAATAGATGAAGTCTTTTCCGACAATTTTTTGGTAATTATTTATTTATTAGTTGTATGCAGAAAAAAAAAATAATTCATTCATTTTTGGTCTACTTTATTGTGTTTAATTATTTATTTATTAGTTGTATACAAAAAAAATAATAATTCATTCATTTTGGTCTACTCTTGTCAAAGATCTCAAGCGAACAGTAAAAAGTTTTTTTTTTGTACCAATGCAAAAGTGCATGAAATGACTAAGATGCTGTACAAGTGTGCAAATAACCTCTTTTTTTAATGAATTATGCATCAAATGCTAAAATAGTATAAATTTTGAAAAGAGTAAAGTTTTAAATATTTAAAATTATTATTATATTTTTATTTTCACTTTTTTATTTTTATTTTTAACGATTTGTAATAAGTATTTGTCATTTCTTTAGATTCACTTAGGTGTACAGAATGGCAACAAAATACGGTGAAATCGACTAACGGAGACATCAAACTCTCCTTCATATGCTAATTTCTCAGATATTTAGCAATAATATATATGATCCTTCTTCGAACGAGTAATTGTTCATAACAAATCTTCCTGCACGTTTCTCTTACATCTTTAGCACAAAAATACAGGTTTCTTCGCAACATTCCTAATAATTTATTTGTTTTGTTGGTAACTTCATGTACATGTTTGTTCCATCTCAGGTCATTTGCAATATGTACTCACGAATATTTGATGTTGTCAACAAATTCTAATTTGGATCCTACTAGTTGGTATTCAAAGTCAATGTGGTGTTTCTTTTTTCTAGTTAGTTTCATCATGTTGCATTTTATCGGCTGAAATCTCAATCTCCATTTTCGTGCCCATACAGTGTGTATTGTTCAAAGAAATTTTACACATTTAATCAGGTGTCAAACAAAGAGTGAAGCAATACATAATATTAAACACGTCAAGAAAGCATGTTAATTAAGAGGAAGACAAAAATAAAGTACCCATGAACAAGCCTTACAACATCCAAAATACGGATATTTGCAATGGTATTTTCCATATTTCATTTTTTAAAGCACTATTATTAAATGAGGGCGAAAGGGAATCGGGGCGAAGCGACTCGGGGGGGGGGGGGGTTGGCGAACAGGATTCGGGGCGAAACGACCCGGTACCGTTTATTTGTTCATTATGTTTATATGAGCGGTTTTTATTTGTATCGTCCAGGTATCAGTTTTGGAGCCGCCGATATGTATATTCATTAATCGTGAACTAGTGACCCGTACGATGTCAGAGGCGTATGTTTACATTGTTGATACAGTTGACAGTTCATCATACAAAGCAATGTCGCGACAGCTTTCAGTTAACGTAACTATTTTATACGCTATAAAACACCTATAGAATATCACTGTATTTCTTAAGTCCATTTTTTATACCCCAAATTTCCTTAAAAAAGTACCCATTGTTGCAGCTGCAAGTCATTCCAATGTTGTTTATCCTTTTGTCGTCTGCCCATTGAACACATTTCAAGTGTGGAAAGTGGGACAACTCTTAACAAACAAAAAATCTATGGAAAGCCGTAAGTATCAGGGCTCACCAAACCAGGCAAAGTGGGCGACTTCTTTGCCTTGGTTTCAATGAAGTCGCCCAATTTCTGTCAAAAAGCAGTTTCAGTCGCCCTGTCAGTCTTTTCAAGTCTGTATTTATTTCACCAATAATCATACTTTTTCTTCAATATTCATATGAAAGGAGCTCCCATGTTCCTAAAATGTGACCCATACAGGGTTTGATGTTCAATATTTTATTCCAAACTTGTTAATTGCATCCTTTTAAGATCATTTCGTTTTTGTGAAAGGTAGGGGAACATGCGGTAGTGGGGAAAGAAACACTAAAATTTGGATCGATTTTCGGAAGTCTCCCAGATTTTCCCTCAATTCGCCCTTAAGTCAAGAGAGAGAGAAGTCAAGTCGCCCTGTTTTTACTATGTGTGGTGAGCCCTGAAGTATCATTTCTTATTGTCTGAAATCTTTATTTCTACAATTTTACAGATTAGACAGGAATGAGAAATGGTTCAAAAGTCATTCATTTTAACTTTATTTTTATCTGTTTATTTGAGATATATAGAATCTAACACCGGGGAGAGTACAAGATAGGAAAATCTCTGACACCCGAGGGTAAGATTTCAATCGTTCTCTTTACGAGGCTTGCCGAGTTAGAGAGCGATTGTAATCTTACCCAAGGGTGTCGGAGATTTCCCTATCTTGTACTTTTCCCGATGTTTGATTTTATTTCTCACTAAACACCTAATTGTTTTTGTTTACATTCCATCGAGCATTTTCCCGCAATTTATTTTTCCATTGCTGAAGTAAATATTCGATTTATCCATATGCAACCGTATCTCGGCAGTATTTCAAATGTATTTCGTCATAAAGTACAATGTATCTAATAAATATATTATAAATGTTACTACAACAGAGATAAATACCTGTAAAAAAATATTTGAATTTGGTCAAAGGGAGGTAATTTCTTTCTTTACGTTAGTTACTAACAAGGGAGAGCACTCTATTATTTACTCAAAGTAAACAAACATTGCCTGGAAGAGAGCCTGAAAAAAGAATCAAACACCCTGAAAGGTGCACGTTAGCTAGCAGAATATAATACATAAATGAATTTAAAAATACTTATGTAGTAGAATCGTGGTTAATTGTTTATTTTAAAAAGGAAAAGCATGGAGATATTGGGGGGCAGTTGACATAAACTGCCCAGCATGCATTTGCCGGTAAAATGCACGTGATTTTTTTGTCTTACACTAGTGCAAGATGAGAAAATCTCACATGGCTAAAAATAGGTACTGGTCGGTCTCAAAAATGAGAAAAGGATATCTACTATTGAAATTTTTTTTTTTTAGAATAAAAATTATTAAAAAAAAAAAAAAAAAAAAATTAAATTAATGTCATTTTCAGCGTTGGATCGTTATTACGTTAAATTGTTTGAAGTTAATTTGGATTTTTTATTTTTTATTGTTAAAAAACGTTTGAACAATATGGCAAGACAGCACACCATACCTTGGAACAAAATGTGCACTGTTCCATCCATTTTACATACACTAGGAGTAAATTGGAATAGCCGCTCCGAAATTGATACCGCCTACACGGGTAAGTGTGACGTAGCACTCAATAATAAACAAGTTTTGTGTAAGTGTTTGAAGGCTCTAGATAAAGTTCATGTTAAAACATTTTAAAGGAGACTTGTATCTAGATATTTCCAATATTTAATATTTATTTCAACGTCATGAAAGAAAATAATTTACTATTTTCCCTTAAGGGCTCTGAAACCGATACAGTGAGGATACTATGATAATTTTCCCATGATTGTCAATTTTTAGGATTTATTTTTAGTTGATCGAAATACATAGGAAAATCAAATTTTATTTGTTGTGTTTAAATTATGTACAAATAAAAATTACTCATAACAACATAATGAGTAAATAACCAATCAAAATATAGACAATTCCGAATGTTTTGGTGTAAAATTTTTAAAAATCTATCCAGAAATGACTTCAGGCCAAAAAAAAAATATGTGTGTTTACGGTCACCCGACCTACCCTAATTTTTTCTAGCGACCCTATGAATTTTTACACAGAATTCGGATAACCATTTTTGTTGTTTAACCAGCAGCAATGTTTTATTTATTCAACTGCTAACTTTTTGTCGAAATTGAGAGCAAAGAAGGTAGAAAAATGCATAATTCGTCATTTTATCGAAAATGAAATGCCGGAATCGGATTCCCGAACCGGAAACGACTATTTCCGGTTTTGCCGATAATAAAAAAAAAAAGAAAAAATGAATCCCGACCGACCGACCCTAGATTTTTTTGACATGTGACGGTAAACACACATATATTTTTTTTTGGCCTCACAATAATTTTTTTGAAAAAAATATGGTTTTGGTTGATTATATAGGGATTTTTTTTTTTACATTTCCCAATACTTTTGACAGATGACTGTATCTTTATGATTTCCTTCAATTTTATTTAAAAAAAAATAAGTAAGACAACAATAATTATTGATGGTCCGAGTAGTCTTTTCATACGGGCCGACTAGTCCTCGCTTACAGACCGACTTGTCCTCGCTTACGGGCTGACTTATCTCGGTCCAAGTTGTCCGCGGGTCAAGTTGTCTAGTATCCCCATCAGGGACTGGAACTCTCTACCTCCGGATATTGTGTCAGCCAAAACGCTTGATGCCTTCAAGGCTCAAGTATCCAGACTTCCACATTAACTGTATATAGACTTTTTTTTTTATCTGTATATTTTGTTGACAACTCAAGTCAGCTTTTAAAAAAGTTTTTGTACTACATGCGTATTCCACATGGCAGAACAATCAACTTGTTGATGGTGGCCATTAAGAGGCAGAAGCAGAAGATATTGCTATTAAATATTGCCAATGCCTGGTGCCGGTGGAATTGTGACCATGTCATTGCCATTGCCATTGGATATTAATGGCATTATTAATTTTAAGACACAGAGCAGAAAATATCTCCGGAAGTCTAATATCAACGTGATTAGATGACCACCACTGTTTAAAAACTTTCGTTTCATAGACATAGCCATAAATTACATAATAAATCAATCAGAATCAGATGCACATGTCATGTGTGCCCTCTGGGGGCTCTGCTCTGTCCAACTCCAAGGCAAGAAGTAAACAGTAAGCGTTTCACCTAACACCAGCAGTACCTAGTGTCCTAGACCCAGTGCCGGACTATCCTATAGGCTAGTATAGGTTGCACCCTAGGGCCCCTCAGGCCTTAGGGCCCTCAGAAGATAGCTATTCTAGTTTATTTAAAGAATTTGCAATAAGTTTAATTCAAGCTATGTAAATGTCGCTAAAAGATATCAAGTATAATAAATATTCAAGAAGGGTGCAGGCCATTTAGATGGTGGCTCTGTCTGAGGGGGCCCCATAATTTCATTAGCCAATAGCTAGGGCTCCAAAAGGTCATATTCCGGCTCCTCCTAGTTCCCTTATTTCTTTCTTCTTTTTTTTAAATTACTTTTAATTTGTATAGAACATTTTTTTTACACCAAACACCAGATCACTTTATTTGTTTTATCTGATCACACCTTCAGTTTTGTAATTTGTATCAACATATTATTAGTTAGTTCTATATGTTTTTTCCCTAGTCTTAGAAATATATATTATATTATAAATGAACTTTATTCCTTACAGATAGGAATAAATATAAGTTCTAGCAACTTGTTTTCCAATCCTATTAATTACTTTGTATTATGTATCATATAGTTCCCGGGATAGTTCAGTATTTAATGTTATGTTGAATTAATTAATAAAATATGTTTAAACTAAGAAGTAATCTCATTGAGATTTGACTTGGAGATACAGAACAGAACATTTCTTTGGAAGTCAGATCTCAACAAAATTATCCAAGATGCAATCATTGTATCTGTAAGCGTAATTAAACGTGGATATTCTGTCACCTAGTTTCAACTGTTGCGGTCGGAAATGAAAACTACTTACTGTGGTGCATGACGCTGAAGTGCATCTGCAAGATCAATTTTATTGCAACTTAAATTCCACAACGACATGTCCATTATACGAATCGTTTGAATGTACAGATTTTATTCTCATGTCATAGATGATTTAACATGGATTTTAGGCTGTTGTTTGTACCAGAAGTGTAATATAGGTTCATTTAGTTGGATATCCTCGTAATTCTTCTTAATGTCAAACTGAAGGTTTTGTCAGATGATGTAAAACAACATCATCATATTCAACTCGCAAACAAACATCAAATATAGAGAGAATTATTATTGAAAATGTAGAGGCAGATTTGAATGAAGCAAGGTAAACAACTCATCGACCCATTAGAAACAAAGATGGAGACTATGTAATCCCCATAGAGATAATCAAGGAATTTATCATTCATTCAAATTTCAGGACAGAATGTAAAACATGGATCATTTATCTTGTGATGGAGTAAAGTATTTGTTTTTTCAATACAAAAGGGTAAGGAATGGACATTTAAAAAAATTGCCATATTATGGAAAATATGGTTCATGTGGCACAAACTATACCTCACCTCGCCTATCCTCTTCACGCCTGGTGGCACATAAGGCCCTGATGCAATGCCTCCATAGTTTAAGCATATTTTATTTATTAATTCAACATAATATTACAATCTTGAACTATATATGATACATAATACAAGGTAATTAATAGCATTGAGAAACAGGTTGCTAGAACTAAATTATTAATTCCTATCCATAGGAATAAAGTTCATTTATAATACATTGTATAACATAAATATCTAAGAAGAGAAACATTTAACTAACTAATAAATATTTTGATATAAATTACAGAAGATGTGATGATATAAAAAAAAAGTAATCTGGTGTTTGGTGGAAAAAAAATGTTTGATGCAAAGTAATTAAAAAACAATTAACTTTCCTGTTTACTCTAATGTTTTGTACATTTAACACTATTAAAAATAAACTGTTATTTTGAAATAAATGGAGATTAATACCATTTTATCATTTCAGAACTCTGCTTGTATTGTTAGAAAGCCTAGCAGGTACAGGACACAGAATAGTACAAACAAGACCAAAACAGGCGACAGAAAAATTAGAAATGATATGGTTTGATCCATTTGGTAAGTATTTAAATTAGTGGCATTTGAATATTAAAGATTGAAAATATCACCTCCCTTAATATGAGAGTGACAATAATGTACAAATGTGCTTTCTTCTTTCATCTCTCATATTATATACAATGTACATCCAAAGATGGTAAATAAAATTTAGTATTTGTTTTCTTTTATCTATTTCAGTTATTTGTGAACTTTTAATTTTTCTTTGTTGCTTTTAGTAGTACATTTTGTAGTTTTAATTTTGTTTGACTGAACCATGCCATGCACAAAAATTAGTAACCTACGGTACAGTCGGGGACATACTGTGAAAAATCACTGTGACAGACATATCACTTTCCATGGTGATATATGGACATAAATTGTATTCTGTTCAATATATTTAGTTGCTTTCTTTTGCATTCACTTTGCTAGAAAGTAACCCTCTAAATGTAAAAGAAAGTATGATTTAATTCTGATTTATTGTGTTTTAATGCCACTTTCAGCAATAGGGTCATGTGAGCTATTGCCATCACTTGGCGTCCGTCGTCGTCGTGCGTCGTAAACTTTTTCAAAAATCTTCTCCTCTGAAAGTACTAGACCAATGGAAACCAAACTTGGTCTGAATCATCACTAGGGTGTCTAGTTTCAAAATTGTGTCTGGTGATGCCGTGCACCAACTAACATGGCTGCTGTTACTAAAAATAGAACATATGGTAAAATTGCAGGTTTTTGGTAATAACTCAAAAACCGTTAATAATATCAAAAATCTGACATGGTGTAAAAATGATCAGCACAAGATCTACCTACCCTGCAATTTTGAAGTAAATCTGATTACCCATCTTGGAGTTATTGCCCTTTTTCATCAAATTTGTAAAATTTTAATACTTTTCGTCTTGTATTTCAAAAACTATAAGAGATAAAGGTTAACTTTAAATTGCAAACATGTGCGGCATATCAAGATCTACCCACCCTGCAATTTTGAAGTAAATCCCAATACCCATTTTGGAGTTATTTCCCTTTTTTCATCAAATTTTCAAAATTTTAATACTTTTCGTCCTTTATTTAAAAAACTATAAGAGACAGGTGGTAAGTTGAAACTGCAAACATGTTCAGCATGTCAAGATCTACCTACCCTGCAATTTTGAAGTAAATCCCATAGCCCATTTTAACCGATTATGCAAATTAGAAAAAAGGGGGGATGAAATTTAAAAAAAATCTTCTCCTCTGAAACTACTGAGCCAATCTCAACCAAACTTTGCTGAAATGATCCTTGTGTGGTCCCCTTTCAAAATTGTGTACGTCAGCGCCGTCCTGTATCCAAGATGGCCGCCATGAATAGAAATTTCTTCAAATGGCCAAAACTGCTCTATTTTAAGCCAGAAAGTGCCCACATTTGAACTGTATAAGCATAATGATGAGCTTTTTAACATATATTACGTGATTTTTAATGAACTTTGAACTTTTGCCTATTTTGACCGATTATGCAAATTAGAAAAAAGGGGGGGGGGATGAAATTTAAAAAAATCTTTTCCTCGGAAACTATTGAGCCAATCTCAACCAAACTTTGCTGAAATGATTCTTGGGTGGTCCTCTTCCAAAATTATGTCTGGCATTTCAGAACACCGACCAAGATGGCTGCCACAGCCGAACTTAATTTAACATAGGACCCTGTGGGAAATTCCCATAAAAATCTTCTTGTCTGAAACCATTTGCTCAATAAGAACAAAATTTTGATGAAATAGTCATTGGATGGTTCTCTTCCAAAAATGTGTCCGGCGGTTCGGCCCTTCGATCAAGATGGCCCCCACAGCCGAACTTAGCTTAACATAGGACCCTATGGGAAATTCACATAAAAATCTTCTCCTCAGAAACCACTGGGCCAATTGCAACCAAACTTTTGTGGAATGATCCTTGGATGGCCCCCTTCCAAAATTGTGTCCGGTGATCCCGACTTCCAACCAAGATGGCAGCCAAGCTAAAAATAGAAAAAAGGGGGATGAAATTAAAAAAAAATCTTCTCCTCTGAAACTACAGAGCCAATCTCAACCAAACTTTGCTGAAATGATCCTTGGGTGGTCCCCTTTCAAAATTGTGTCCGTCAGTGCCGTCCTGTATCCAAGATGGCCACCATTACTAAAAATAGAAATTTCTTCAAATGGCCAAAACTGCTCTATTTTAAGCCGGAAAGTGCCCAAATTTGAACTGTATAATCATAATGATGAGCTTTTTAACATATATTACGGGATTTTTTATGAACTTTGAACTTTTGCCTATTTTAACCGATTATGCAAATTAGAAAAAAGGGGGGATGAAATTTAAAAAAAATCTTCTCCTCTGAAACTACTGAGCCAATCTCAACCAAACTTTGCTGAAATGATCCTTGGGTGGTCCCCCTTTCAAAATTGTGTCCGTCAGTGCCGTCCTGTATCCAAGATGACCACCATTACTAAAAATAGAAATTTCTTCAAATGGCCAAAACTGCTCTATTTTAAGCCGGAAAGTGCCCAAATTTGAACTGTATAATCATAATGATGAGCTTTTTAACATATATTACGTGATTTTTTATGAACTTTGAACTTTTGCCTATTTTAACCGATTATGCAAATTAGAAAAAAGGGGGGATGAAATTAAAAAAAAATCTTCTCCTCTGAAACTACTGAGCCAATCTCAACCAAACTTTGCCAAAATGATCCTTGGGTGGTCCCCTTTCAAAATTGTGTCCGTTAGCACCGTCCTGTATCCAAGATGGTCGCCATTACTAAAAATAGAAATTTCTTCAAATGGCCAAAACTGCTCTATTTTAAGCCAGAAAGTGCCCAAATTTGAACTGTATAAGCATAATGATGAGCTTTTTAACATATATTACGTGATTTTTTATGAACTTTGAACTTTTGCCTATTTTGACCGATTATGCAAATTAGAAAAAAGGGGGGATGACATTTAAAAAAAATCTTCTCCTTTGAAACTACTGAGCCAATCTCAACCAAACTTTGCTAAAATGATTCTTGGGTGGTCCTCTTCCAAAATTGTGTCCGGCATTTCAGAACACAGACGAAGATGGCCGCCACAGCCGAACTTAATTTAACATAGGACCCTATGGGAAATTCCCATAAAAATCTTCTTGTCTGAAACCATTTGCTCAATAAGAACAAAATGTTGATGAAATAGTCATTGAATGGTTCTCTTCCAAAAATGTGTCCGGCGGTTCGACCCTTTGATCAATTTTTTTTTTAATTTTAATACTTTTCGTGTTATATTTCAAAAACTATAAGAGATAGATGTTAAGTTTAAATTGCAAAAAAAAAAAGATCTACCTACCCTGCAATTTTGAAGTAAATCTGATGACCCATCGTGGAGTTCTTGCCCTTTTTTCATCAATTTAAAAAAAATAATAATACTTTTCGTCTTATATTTCAAAAACTATAAGAGATAAAGGTTAATTTTAAATTGCAAAAATTTGCAGCATGTCAAGATCTTCCTACCCTGCAATTTTGAAGTAAATCCCATTACCCATGTTGGAGTTATTACCCTTTTTTCATCAAAATGTTCTCAATTTTAATACTATCATCTTATATCTCAAAAACTATTAGAGATAGAGGGAAAGTTTAAACTGCAAAAATGTTCAGCATGTCAAGATCTACAAAAATTTTCCCACAGTTAAAAATGTGCGACAACTGTGTGAAGAGTTATTCCTCTTGAAATGCATTTTTTTTGTTGACGCACTGCTTTTGGTTACTCAAATAATCAAAGAGAAGCAACTCTATTACAAAATGTGAAGTAGGAAAAGCTAAATTTTGAGAATCATTGACATATATGTTTTTTTTACAGCATTTTGATAACTTACATTAAAGGGGGAACCCCTGCCCAAATTTTTTTGTAGAAGGGGTCTGCAATGACGAAGGCTACATTTGTTAATTTTTTTTACCGAAGTTATCAAGTTTTATTGACTGATGTTGTTATTATACCCAGGTGAGCTATACAGGCTCCTGGGAGCCTCTAGTTTGTAATTTACAAAGCTGGGTGCGAACCCACGCCGTATTGGTGATAGGCTTGTATGAGCTGTTAGATCCAACGACCTAACTCATTGAGCCACCCGGGCCCCAAAAGAAAGTATGAAGATATAATTGTATACCGGTATATTATATCTATCACAGTGATTTATCAGGATATGTCCTCTAAACATAGATATGACAAGGAAGAACAGAAACTGATGGCAAGACATCAAGGTCCTAACTTGGGACAGGAACATGAATGTTTACATGCTTTCATTACTTTTGTATGTTGGAAGTTCCTTTAAGAATACTCAATATTTTTACTATTGTGGTTTGCACTGTACTTCAGAATTGTCATAATTGATCCTTGATGTTGTATATTTTATAAATAAAATAGTAGTCATTTATGTGTGGTAGTTTTTACCTTGTGCAATTTTGAAATGTAGTTTTTTGTAATCTCTATTAAGAGTAAACCTTGTAAATAAAAAAAATGATTTGTTGTTTTTCTTTTACAGTTCAGCAAAAAGTTTTATACAAAGAGTTAAAGAAAATAAAGACTATACGAAAATTACCAAGATAACTTGTACTTAAAAGACTTTTCAAAAGAAGAAAATGCTTTAGCTATTGATATATGTTGAGAGACTGAGACGATGTAAAACAAATATGTACAGAGACAAGAGATAGCAGTGATAATATTACATTTTATTTATGTTTGTTTTTACAATTAAAATTTTAACCATGATTGTGTTAATACATTTCCTAAGTTGAAAACAAATGTAATTCTTGAATACATGAAAAAGTAAGTTGGAGGTATTAATCTAGGCAATGTCCATATTGTTGACATATTCTGTGATATTGTTACATATAAACACAGACATATAGAAAAGCTATGTAGCTAAATATGCCTGTATTATACTGCTGCTACTAAGTTATTTAAGGAATATTTTCAATTTTTGAATAGGTTATACGATACAACTTGTAAGAGGCAGTTTACTCTTAATAAACTGCAAAGTGGTTTATGAAAAGCATAAACTGTTCCAAATCAGTTCAATAATTTCAAATAATCCTTATAATTTAATTTTTACAAAAAAAATTAATGATTCCTCGATTTTAATTACGATTATTTCATGGGAATTTTTGAATTTTTCATTGACGAATGAATATGTAAGTGACGTCACAATACCAACCCAAGTTATTAAGTATAACCAATTTTTCTCCAGGCGGATCAGCCAATAAGATTTCATTATTCACATCAAATTAAATTATTTGTTTGTATACTGGAAACATTATTATGAAAAGAAAGTTTAAGAAAATGATTGTCAACAATTCCACAAATATCAAAAAATCATTGAACACGAAAAGGACCATGACATATGCCAATGAAAATCCAAGTCCTGGCTTGAGACAAGCACAAAAGTGTCATGGGAACCCAGGTTAAAGGATAGGTTTATCACACTCCATATATATGGTAATAAAATGCATGTTTAACTGCAAAAAAACACAAAAAAAATCACACAAAAGCCAAAAAAGAAAATGTCTTGCTCTCCTGACAAAACTGTACCCTCTATCTTTACCATACATTTCTGGAACAACAAGAACAAGAGTCATGACATGGAAGAACTGAATTTCCAAATACCAACTTTGGTTAATTTCCTGGAAGACTCCTACACCCATTACTTGGTGCAGCTGTAGAAAGATTTGTCACACATTGTTGTGCTATGCTGTTCTTTTATTATCATTGTACTTGTTTCTAGGGTCATATTAAGGAGGGAAAATATCTCTCCGTTCACTAAAGTACCAATTTCTCTAGTTGTATTTGGAGTGACACATCCGTATGAAATGCAGATTTTGTCTGGTACAAATACAAATGAAAACGACAGGCCTATGGATCCAAGGATCAAATAGAGAAAATGTAAAAAATGGCATTATTGTGGTATGTAGATTCAAGTTTGCACGATTCTTGGCCCCAGTGTCTGATTTCTAAGCCCTTGTAGTCCTAAGTTTAAATAGAGTTGCAATTGAGAAAATTAAGCAATCTTCTTAAGAACCAGGAATGGAAAGGTCAATATTAGGTACTGTCACCCCATTGCATTTATCTTCATTTTTATATATATGGGTTAGCATATTATATTTCAATCATTTTCTCAGATGTCATGTACAAAATAGAACCAATCTTGGTTCTCAACATTATTTAGGATTTTCGATTCATTCAGAAATTCAACATGGCTGTTAGGCCAATTATGCTTTCTTTTTGGTGGAAATTTCAAATCTGAAATGGTTTGTTGATTTGCAAGATAAAAATAGGATCATTTTATGTAGCAAATATTTAGAATTATTCTCTGAAACTATTGTACTTTTTAAAAACAAACAGGGCTGAAATGTTCCACTGAAGGTCATCATATTATGTCTCGAAAAATCCATATGACATAGTTTATCATAGGGCCCAGCTGGAAATGATTCAAATATATTCATCAGAAACTACAAGCTTGACTGAACACAATCTGCATGAATGGTCTCTATCATAACTTTTATCAAGAGCAAGACAAGGGATGCCACTAGTGGAGCAGGACCTGGATACCCTCTCCGAGCATCTGAGTTCTTCCAGGGTTTTTTGGTGTGGTTCGTCTTGTTGATTTTGTCAAATTCAGAACCCTAACTGCCATTGAGGCAACTGTTGCATCGGTTGAAAATTTTGTTAAGTATAAGTAAGCTAAAGTTAAATTCTAAATGAATCGTATTTTGAGCAGCAGTGTATAGACTTATTGGAAACCAGCCTGTATACATAATGTTATTGATATATAAGGGACTGACTTTTGTGGTCATACGGGAACCAACAGTTTTTTTTAGCTCACCTGACCCAAAGGGTCATGTGAGGTATTGCCATCACTTGGCGTCCATCGTCCGTCCGTTAACTTTTCATATTTTAATCTACTCCTCTGAAACAACTGGAACCAAACTTGGCAGAAAGCATCTAGGTATATAAGGTCCTCTATAAAGTTTCTTCATTTCGTCCCATTCCGCCAACAAATATGGCCACCAAGGGCAATTCTTGTTTTTGATTGGCTAATGTTAAAAAAATCTTCTCCTCTGAAACTGCTTGGCAAAATGGAGCCAAACTTGGCAGGAAGCATCTATGTAAGATCCTTTATAAAGCTTCTTCATTTGGTTCCATTCGACCTACAAACATGGCCGCCAAGATTAATTTTTTTTTCTGATTGGATAATGTTAAAAAAAATCTTCTCTGAAACAGCTTGGCCAAATGGAGCCAAACTTGGCATAGATGGTCCCTGGGTGTGTCCCTTTCAAAATTGTGTCCGACAGCCCCACCCTCCATTCAGGATGGCTGCTGTTTTTTTAAGGTAATGATTATCTCCCTTTGAAATTTGCTTCAGTATCATTCTATTGTCAGGTGAGCGATACAGGCTCAGTGGGCTGAGCCTCTAGTTTTATAATATCAATTAACAGTATAAAAACTTTGTCTCTTTCCCTATGACCACAAGGTACTCTCGTTATATTCAGCATTCATTGGATTGATTCGAGTACTTCTGTGTAAACCTACAATGTACTGCATACCAGACTGCCTTGTCAAATACGTTGGTTATTACATAGTGATACTATTGTTGATTAAAGCCATTCCAGTTAATGTTTATTTTTCTTGTCATGGCTTCGAAACAGCCAAAACTAAACTGAAAGACAAAACTGATCCCAATCATCAGATATTTTATTGCCATCTCTTTCATTTCCACTAAAATCATGTACTACTCCTCGGGTTCATGACAAATCAAGTAAAAATGATACCCAAGGAATTAAGAAAATTCTTTCTTAATAAATGTTTGTCTGCCCACCACAAAAGATAGGGAGTGGGTGGTCAACTCGAGTTCACCTGATGCGCCATCGTGAATCGGCTATTGGCCGCAGGCACGGTCTGCCTTTTTTTTTTTTTTTATAGATACGGCCCTGCAATTACATGTCATTATGTTTTTAGTTCTGGTTATGGTGTTTAACGCCATGGTGGAGGAAACCGGAGTACCCAGATAAAACCACCGACCTGCCACAAGTCATTGATAAACTTTATCACATAATGTTGTATCGAGTACACTTCGCCTAAACGGGATTCGAACAACGTTAGTGATAATAAGCACTGATTGCGTACGTAGTTATAAATCCAACGACCATACGATCACGACCACGTCGGCCCCTTGTTTTTTATATTTAAGAATTGAATGCATTCTTTTGAAGTTTCATTGGGGTATGAAAGCGTTGACCGAAGTACATTTTCAATGAAGCGCGCGCTTCATCTTGAAAATGTAGTTCGATCAACGCTTTCATACCCCAATGAAACTTCTATTACCGCGCTTCATTGAAAATGTACTTCGGTCAACGCTTTCATACCCCAATGAAACTTCAAAAGAATGCATTCAATTCTTATAATTATATTTAAATCACACCAAAATTTAATATAGTTGAATTTTTCGTTGTAAATTTTATTTGTGTTAGATTATTTGCTGTTGGAAATTACTACGCCATTGATTGTTTACATCTGACGTCGTCATGGAGGCACGTGCAAGTTCGGATTTGAGTTTCATTGGGATGTGAAACATCTCTTTTATAATCATGTGACCACTTCATAACCAATCATATTGAAAAACGGAAGTAATGTAATTATTCTGTGTTGTGATGTTTATAAACTGATGTCCAACATGATCTCAATACCAGCTGATGTTCGTGTTGTTTTAAAGTAAAACGACGGGTGCCAGTAGTGGTGTAGAGAATGCTTACACCTCCGGAGCTCCGAAGTTCATCCCATGGTTTAGAGGGCTTCACGTTGCTCACTCTTTAGTTATGTGTACTAGTATATTGCCGACCATTGTTTGACAACTTTTTGAAACCACGTCGGTGGTGTAACTAGCACTATACAAATTCAACTAAGCTTGTTGGTCTAGTACAAAGCGGAGCACGTCATCTCATTGAAAATTAACTTGTTCTCGCCATGATATAGCTGAAAAATTGCTGAGTTGGTGTTAAGCTACATATAACCCACTAGCTCACTCTTTTTGTTCTTTTCTTTAGACTATTGTTTTGTCTTTCATTCGATGTACCTGAATACCCTTTTGGTATCTCAAAATTTGTCTAGTCATTAGACGGTCCCATACAATGTTTTGTTTATTTGGATAAGAAATACAATATGGTGGCCATCGCAGGTCAAAGTTTAGCATAGGACCTTATGGAAAGTATTATAAAAATAATTATTTTTCAGTAACCTATAAACAATATGAAATCCGAAACTTGGCTGGAATATTCAGTAGATGGTCCTCTACAAAATGTCTGTTATTTTTGTATTGATAGGAAATCCAAGATGGTTACCACTAGTACTGTATGACATGGTTTTACCTAAGACCATGTGGGAAAATGAATAGGACATTTTTCTCTACAAAATAAAAATAAACAACTGATTGAAACCAACATATACTTGAATAATCGTTGGATGGTCAATTGCAAAGTTTCATATTTGTTTAATTCCATTACTACCTCCGCCACGGGATATAGCTGAACGTAGTGCCTACAAAGTTGAGCCTCTTTTTTGTAGACTTGATACATATTTTTTTTTAAGCTAGGAGACTGTTTGATCTCTGTAGAATAAGTGTCTTCGGCGTTTTAGATAATTCATGTGTTTTATGCGCCTCCATCAATGTTTTCACCACTGGATCTTTTATCAATTTGCAAAGTATCAAGTCTTCATAAATTTAATATCTGCACTATACATCTTTATGTGAGCTTCCCCTTTCTGGTAGCTAGTGAGTTCATAAAAGAATTGTGAAAAAGCTCAAGTTCATTCTAGGTGCTCTCATCTTTAATTTGGCGTGTGGTCTATATTAGCATCCCTAAACTTGCAGAACATTTTTAAATGAAGATATGATCTACTTTACGTCTGGTAAACTCTGCACCAGTTACTCCCCTTTGATCAATCAACACGCTAGTTTATGATTTTGTACAACATCAGAGATCCTACAATGATATGCAATCGTACACAGAATTAAGATACATCATGTGAGTCTAATATTAAATTTTGAAGATCCATTTCGAATAAAATGTTGTAGGCTATCAGTTTCATAGGTACCCGATTTGTGACCACCCCTTTTTTTTTTTTTTTTTTTTTTTTTTTTAATTCATCACTTTTGGGTGACGTTTTCATTATAAACAGTGTTGAACAACTTCAAACATGACCAAAAAAATCGGGTACCTATGATCAGCTTTAGAATAACACCCAATTCTTACTAAGCTTTTAATGGGTTTCCCATCCTGTGAATGAACTAATTTTATTTTTTTTGCTTTCTCCCTGAATTTACAGTTCAGTCATCCTGTGTAATGTTATTGGTCCAAGTGTGGAAGTCTTCCGTCACATAGTACACAGGTACATTGACAAGCAGCACGCTACGTTAGTAAGTTAGATATACCATAACACTGGTTCGATTAGATATTATGACTGGCCCTACTTGAGGTGCGATGTCTAAGATGCATATGCATATCTTTTTTTTTTTTTTTTTTTTTTTTTTTTTTAGAAATCTTTGACATTACCAAATCGGAAGCTAAAACCTTTTTTGAAGTGATTTTAACATTACTCCTAAAGAAACCCTTGGTATCTACATAGTTTATTGCAGCAATAAACCTTTTAACAAGGATATCCTGGTATAAACCACAAATTGACATATCATATCAAGAGATATGTATACTCCATATGAAGGTGCTGCTGAAATGTTGCTACATGTACATATAATATCAAAGTATTATGAATCAAAAACCAAGCTTATCGTGGCATATGGTGAAATTCTGTTAACTATGTATTTTATTGGTGTTGATGCTGTAATATAGAAACTCCTGTGATAATGTTAAAATGTAAAATTATATATGTAAATTCTAATATCATAATTTGTATTTTGCTGGAAAGGGTTTAATAAATTGTGCCCAATTTTAGATACACATTTAAGTTACACCATAGGATTAATATTTACTTATTAATTGTACAAAGTTATATACCCCTTCAAAAAGGTGCTTATATTTATAAACAAAAATGTGCTTTGGGTACGTGGATTCTTGGTGCGGGTATGGGTTACACATTTTACCTCATACTTATAATTAATCAGTACGAAGTAATCTTACATATTTTAACCATTTCCGCTATTGACCTGGTTGCCAGAGATTTAATCAAGGATGAGTAAACCAATATTACATAGGGTAACAGATTTTGATTCCATCATCATCGAAGGATTGGCTTATTAATTGAGCAAGAACAAACAAACTGAAATTAAAAAAATGGAAAGAAAGACACAGTGAATGGTATGCAATAAATCTAAATATGTTTATAGATGTGATGCTAAACCAAATGATTACAGACAGAAAATATGCCAGTGTTGTTTATTACAAAATATAGTCGATGTTTACAATGCAAAGGACGGTTGGTATTTTCCCTGTCTATTTATATAAATAATTATTTGTTTACATGTGCAACTCACTGAAAAAAAACTGAAAAATATTTAATGGGTTGCATTATTATGCAAATGTAAGCCAATTTATAGGTCGAGAGCAAGTTCATATGAAGTAAATACTGTCTATATTATAGAATCATCGGGCATTGAAGGGGCTCAAAATTGTATTTTAAAGTAGCAACTCGCACCAATTCGTAAGGTGGCGACCCAAGGCAATGAACGAGAATTTAGCAAATGTTGAACCTGATTGACATGGCATTTTATGTGATGTTATGTAAAGAAACCAGTGTACAAATGCTCCGAATGTATGCAAATTATATTGTAGGGGTGACCAAATAAAGCATCTATACTATAGGCGTTAAATAAAATTAGCAACACTTTTTCATATGGAAGACGTAATTCTAAGTGACATTGTAATAAAAAAAAGACAATATAAGTCGTATGTGCTAGATCAAGGTGTACCTTTTGGCAAATTCAACATCGGTTTAACATAAATTATAAGTTGCTATTATAATTTATTAAAATTTTTACTTTATGTAATTTATTTCGTAAGAATAAAGGTGTGTAGAAATTGAAGTAAAATAAATAAACCGACTCCTTTCTCTTGTTGGCATATTTTATATTTCCTTTGCCTTCCCTTCAATCTGCGGCTTTCGATTTCTAAAAGATAATAAAAATACATTTTTGGGGATATTCTTCATATGAATATAATAAGCATCCATTTAATTTATTATAATTATTGAGGTAATAACACATGATTGTGTATTTGTTTTTTAAAATTATAAATATCGATAATTGTGAAATTTTTTATTGTTCTTGTTACATTTTAGTGAATTTTTCATGAAAAGCGTATGAGGGTATTCCTATTTAAAGACCAAGAATTTCGTTTCTTATTGAAAATAACCCTCATTTTTTCATATTTTGAATGTTAACTTTTATTATTATTTGATATTATTTAAACATCCTTATTGACCAAGAAATAGTCACATTGTTCATGAAGAAATAAACTCAAAAATGTGGTACACACTGATTGAACCGAACAAAAAATTGTGATCAATCCTTATAAATTGATTCCTAATTAATTTTTGTCTTGTCCTAAAAATATTTTGTCAGATAATAATTGCTTAAAAAGAATTAAAATAAAAAATTTCCCAATTGAGACCCCAACATGTGACTTCTGGTTAAAAATTTTGTCTATGGAAAATAACATCAATTTTTTATCCAATCAAAATTTCTTAAACACATCAAATTAATTTATAAAAAAAGAATTAAAAAATTAAAGTTCAAAATTTTCAAAAAACTTCAAAATTTCAAAAAAATTCAAAATTTTCAAGATTTAAAAATTTTCAAAAAATTTCAAAATGATGAAATTTTCAAAAAGTTGAAAAAAAATTAAGTTTTCATAAAATTTCAAAATTTTAATATTTAAATAATAATATTGAAAAATGATAAAACAATTATAACCTACTTTATTCCAGTGTTGCAAAAAATAATAAAGCAATTGTAGCCTTTTAATATCGGTCAATACATAGAGAATATTATAGTCTTGTTCTGTTTTATGAATTGTGACGTCGACGTAGTCACGTGATCAATACCATTTTAAGGGGTATGATAAAGGGGTGATGATTTCAATATCGGTCATGGCAGACAAATACAGTCGTAATGTTCTTTCAGTATTATATATGCAAATTTCCTTTATTTAGTACTAAGTATATATGATAAATGGATTTATCGACCTGTTAAAAGTATATTGACCTCAGACTTCGTCCTCGGTCAATATACTTTTAACGGTTCGGACTTCGTCCTTGATCAATATACTTTTAACAGGTCGATAAATCCATGTATTGACCTCATCAAAAGGCTATAATTGTATAGTATATGATACTTTTGGTATGTTGTTTTTTTTAATAATTAATGAAAAGGAAAGGTGTAAAAAATGCTGGATCAATATTTTAATAAAACAAAATTTTGCACTAAAAAAATATAGTACTTACTAACATATATACGGACCCATATCTTTGTTTTATAAAGACACTTAGCTTCAAATCTACTTCTTCCAATTATATATAGCCTGTACAAAGAACTAAAGGGAAACAATATAAAAATGAATATGACATTTATGAAAATCATGCCAGTTACTATTTAAAGTGAAAGGTCCTGGACCTTTCAGTTTTAAATCCAGAAGGTCTGCCTTATTGTGATGGTCATTTTTTTAAAGAATGTTTTTTAAGCAGTTATCAATAAATGCCTTGTACCTTTTCAGTTGTTTAGATTAACATTGGTGTTAGAAGATATAGCCCAAGGACATTTAAGGGAATATGGTGTCTAAGGAAAGTTTTCTCAGGCTAAAATGTTTTACAGGTGTTTTCATTGATTTTGATCATTAGGCACTAGATCCACTGCTGAATATGCATAAAGATTTCACTACATTTGTATATAATTATTTACAAAATAAATACCCCATTTTCGGCTATGAGTACAGAGGACAATTTCCGGTAAACCGAGATCAACATGCATGTTTTATATTTCCCACTCTTTTTGCGGAATTGAATAATAACAAAGGTGGTTCCCTTTGCAAAAAATAAAAAGATAATTGTTAGTCGACCGGTACCACTATTTTTTGAAAAGTATGTTTCAACGATACATTTCTGAAACCAAGAGAACAAGAGCTGTGATATGGAAGAATTATATATTATATTTCAAAATATTTGAAATCCAACTGTGGTGAATTTCCTGGAAGAGTCTTAGTATATATTTTAATTCCAACTTTGGTAGATCTCCTGGAAGAGTCTTAGGACCTACAGGTATAATGTGGTTCCACTACAAGCAGATTAATTGTGCATTCATTCTGTAGATGGTTCTTTGATTATTTTCTGTACATGTAAATCTCTGTAAGTCTGCAGTAGAACCAGATCTAGGTGAACTGATTGTGTATTATGTTTTATACTTTTATTGGACAGCTCTTTATTTTACAATTCATTTTGGATAGATTGTGTACCTTTACCATATGTAAATTAGGGATAAAATATCCATTTAAAACGTATTATTTAGTGATTCTTTATTCAACTAGTGATAAGAGGAAACTTTAAAGTTTTCACTTAGATGAAACAGGCACAGCCCTCTGAGCCTTTGGTTATTGTCACCTTGTTTTGCCTCAATGTTCCAGTTAGAATCCCTGTAAAACTTATGTTTATCAAGCCATCCAAATTGGAAAGAAATTCTACTTTGTTCACTAAGAAAATGTCTTGTTATGATCTAGTATAAACAATTTTTGACATTAAAAGTGTGTGTGAATAATGTGTTGAATGCCATATCATAGAGAATGCTCTCATGGAAAATCATAATACTGATTCCTGTAGCTGAGAGCACAAGTGACTTATATTAAAACTGGGTCATCACAACCTACTGTCATCACATTTTGCCTTAATATGTGAATGTGTGTGCAAATTTAGGGTTTCATATTTTTATTGCAGCATCTTAATCTGAGAATCACCTACTCTTTCTAATACTGGCAGTTTTTACAAACATTTTGCAATTGTATTATGTGATGAGCCTACCAATTGTTGTCTGATTGGTCAGTATATTTAACTATCTTGTGTAATTGGATTGCATATGGAATGTTGTTACATTTTAGACCAACAAGATAACAAATAAAAAAAGATGTAACAATTATTTAATTTTTAATTAGATTACAAAATGTAGATGTGGTGTTATCATCATGTAGAGACAATTGTTTCTGGAAAATAACTTCTGACTTTTTAACACAATGATCTCTGTCACAACATAAAGGTTGTGATTGATCTGAGGGATTGAAACCCTACCCATTTTAAAACAAGAGGTCCCAAGGTACAAAAGGTTCAAGATTGATGACAAGGCTGCTTATGCAACTTTTTGTTTTCCAGCATTATCTCTGCTGATTTAGCTATTATTTTGTAATTACATTAAGATTGATAAAAGACAGGTCATGCTTGATTTTGAGGTAGTTGACTTTTATTGTTCCAGAATTAATGTTATGCTTCTTAATTTATACATGTGTACATAAAATGATGTTTTTCTTGGTTTTGGGCATAATTTAAGTTTCTCATATTGGATTTGACTACAATTTTAGAATTACATTTACATGTACATGGTTAAAATACAGTGTGATTATGATGTTTCTGGCTTATCTGAGTTATGCCCCTTAATTATGCATTACAAATATCAAGTTTTTGTGATTACTGTAGCTCAGTTTCTCCATAACCATAACATCTAGGCTTCCCGGACTTAGACCACATTGATCATAGTGTGTACATATCAGCCAGGTCCTCTGACTTTGACCTCATTTTCATGGTCTATTGACTTTGTTGTTAAATTTATGTCCATTTTTCATGATTAGGTCAGGTTCTCCATTATCATACGGTCTAGACTTACTATGCTTGACCAACACATTGATCATTTTCAGGGTCTACTACTGACTGAATTTACATCAGGTTTTCATGATTATGTCAGTTTTTAGCTCACCTGGCCCAAAGGGCCATGTGAGCTATTGCCATCACTTGGCATCCGTCGTCGTCCGTCCGTGGTATGTCGTAAACTTTTTCAAAAATCTTCTCCTCTTGAAACTACTTGACCAATTGAAACCAAACTCTGTCTGAATCATCACTAGGGTGTCTAGTTTCAAAATTGTGTCCGGTGATGCCGTGCACCAACCAACATGGCCACTGTTACTAAAAATAGAACATATGGTAAGATTGCAGGTTTTTGGGTAATAACTCAAAAACCGTTAATAATATCAGAAATCTGACATGGGGTAAAAATGATCAGCACAGCAAGATATACCTACCCTGCAATTTTGAAGTAAATCTGATTACCCATCTTGGAGTTATTGCCCTTTTTTCATCAAATTTTTAAAAATTTTAATACTTTTCATCTTATATTTCAAAAACTATAAGAGACAAAGGTTAAGTTTAAATTGCAAAAAATGTGCAGCATGTCGAGATCTACCAACCCTGCAAATTTTAAGTAAATCCCATTATCCATTTTGGAGTTATTGCCCTTTTTTCTTCAAAATTTTAATACTTGTCGTCCTTTATTTCAAAAACTATAAGAGATAAATGTTAAGTTTAAACTGCAAACATGTTCAGCATGTCCAGATCTACCTACCCTGCAATTTTGAAGTAAATATGATTACCCATCGTGGAGTTTTTGCCCTTTTTTCACAATTTGTTTGTTTGTTATTTTAATACTTTTCGTCTTATATTTCAAAAACTATAAGAGATAGGTGTTATGTTTAAATTGCAAAAATGTGCAGCATGTCAAGATCTACATACCCTGCAATTTTGAAGTAAATCCCATTACCCATTTTGGAGTTATTGCCCTTTTTTTCATCAAATTTTCAAAATTTTAATACTTTTCGTCCTTTTTTTCAAAAACTATATTAAAGAGATAGATGTTATGTTTAAATTGCAAAAATGTGCAGCATGTCGAGATCTACATACCCTGCAATTTTGAATTAAATCCCATTGCCCATTTTGGAGTTATTGTCCTTTTTAGCTCGCCTGGCCAAAGGGCAGGTGAGCTTTTGCCATCACTTGGCGTCCGTCGTCCGTCGTACATCGTAAACTTTCACATTTAAATCTTCTCCTCTGAAACCGCTGAACCAAATTAAACCTAACCTGGCAGGGATGGTTTAAAAAAAAATGGCTCCAACATGTGAAAAAAATGTCCAAATTAAACTCACTCCTAAAAACTTTCTGCCGATAATTTTCAATGTTGTATACATTGAAGTAAATGAAACAAGAAAGAAACTATGAACAGATAAGGAATAAATTTTTAAGAACCTTTTATTGAACACAAATTGGCATGAAAAACATGTAAAACACATACTTATTCTATATCAGTTAAACAATCTTTAGTCTCAATTATTTTGTATAATGGTTTCTCAAACAATGCAACTGATATAAATGACTTTTTGTGCAAAATATTGGGTTATTGGTAGTTGTAGTTTTTCTTAAAAGCTATTTTTTATGAAAAATTCTCAATATTTTTGTCCAATCTACCTGATAAAGTTTTTATTATCAAAATAATAATGAATATTTTTACTTAAGACAGCAAAATTTTCAAACTTTAAAGATAAGTAGCCATTTGTAAAAAAAAAACCACATTGATTTTTTGAACGATCGCAAAATAATTGGTTGTAGAAAAAACATTTTGTCTATTTTTGTTGCACTCCTGACATTTTATAATAAAGAAAAAAGAAGAAAATATCACATTTTAAAATGCCATCATTGAACAGTGATGTTACTGTTAACTCATACAATAATTTTTACCTGTTTCAATGAAATATTTGTACAGAAATGACAGTATTTGGAAATTTGTAACAATTTTTTGCCATACCACTTCTTTGATACCCAGTTTTAGCAGCAATATTTTTAATTACATTTGAAAATTTGTATTATACCACTCTAATATATTTATAAGATAAATCATAAAGAAATAATTAGAATATTTTTATAGGCTAGAAAAGGCAATTTATTATAAATTATCATTATTTTATCAATGGTACTATTTCATCAGGATATGTTGCACTCCTGACATTATATTGCCATCAAGAAAAAGAAGAGTTATTAACTTAAAAACAATTCACAGGGGAAAAAATCAGTTGGTGTTCTTTCAAGCATTAGTTTTACCAAGTTTTAATGATAATTGTTTCTTAAAGTAACATTTTTCTAGTTATTTGTAATTTGTTTACAGCCATACTTCTGGAAAATTCCAACTTATTTTTGAAATATACTATACAAAAACATTTAAAACATGTATTAATCTAAATTAATATTGAAAATAGATGTTTAATGTACAATTACAAGTATTTTTTGGATACTGATTATATCAAATTTCAATGATTTTTAAATATTTATGTCAGGAGTGCAACATTTACATGTTCAACCATAAATTATCTATAAGAAAATAGATAAATGCATTTATCATAAACTTTATCAAGTCAATTAATCTCCAATAGCTAATGAACCTAGAAAACATGTTCCCTTGTCAGAGAATGTCTAGTATTAATACCTAATAGATATTAAAGCATGAGACCATTTAAAATGAACAAAAATGCTTCACTACATAAAATTAAAAGCACATAAAATGCTATTGGCACTTTTAATTTTTTCAAACATTATTCTAAGCTTGACAGAATCTCATTTTATTTAAATCATCCATATAAAAAGCTATAATTTAGACTGTGTAGAAGATCACTTAAAACTAGTTGCACTCCTGACATGAATCAAATGCTTCTGTGAGAGATATTTTATGTATTTGAAACAGGTAAATGGGTTTTATCTGTTCTCTTAGTCAGTCTCTGTTGAAATAGAAAGACAAATGTGATTTTAGTTACATTTAAAAGAAAATATGTCTAATAAAATATCAAATGTTGCACTCCTGACATTTGAGGGTGCTGCCTTTAATGTGACATTCTTGGCCTTACTACTGATTTTAGTGTATCCTTTAACTATGGTTTTGAAGCAGCAATGATGTATTAAGATTTATTTACACACCATATCTTTGAAAACTAAAAGACAACATTTTTACAATGTAATTTAGGAAAACTTGCATAAATGTTTGTTGATGTGAAGCATAAGTTTGTGATGAAATAGATTTTGATAACATATTGTTTGATTTAGCACTGTGGTAGGTTGTTGAAAATTAAGGATTTTTCAAAGTGTCACAAAAAAGTGTTGCACTCCTGACAATTTTGACATGTTTTTTGGACATATTTTTTTTGTTATTCTAGATATCTTAAAGATTTTTTGCAGTAACAGACATCAAATCATTACAGATCTTTTGAACTATTTAGATCCAATAAAATCATAAAAATGAGTAAATTAGACAGCTATAGCAGTAGGAGCCATTTATTTTGAAACTGCCCTTTAGTTTAAGTCAAAATGAGCTCAAATTTTTACTGCAGCTACATAGCAAGGAGTAGTTTAACATTATATTCTGGGTTTTTCTTTCAAATTTTTCTTTCAGCCGATTTATACCGATGATGCAAATTAGACATATTTTGATAAAAGATCACATTCAAATCTTCTCTGAAACCGCTGAGTCAAATTAAACCAGATTTGACTGGGATAGTCCTTGGGTAGTCCCATTTCAAAATTGTGTCCCACAGCTCCGCTCTCCATTCAAGATGGCTGCTGTTACTAAAAATAGAAATTTCTTCAATTGTCCATTGCTGCTTTATTATCCTCGCCAACGAAGTTGCGAAGGGATATAGTAACGTTACCGTCAGTCCTTCCGTCCTTCCGTCTGTCCGTCCTTCCGTAACATCCTTGTGAACACTCTAGAATCAACATCCTTCAATGGATTTTGACCAAACTTGGTACATACCTAGTCCTTAAGAGAATCTGGAACCGTATTGATTTTCAAGGTCAAAGGTCAAATTTTTAGGCAAGGGGATATGCCATGCTTTGCATTGCCCTTGTTATAAATTAAAATGAGCTCAAATTTTAACTGCAGCTGCATGACAATGAGTAGATTAACAAATATTCTGGGTTTTTCTGTGAAATATTTCTTTTAACCGATTTATACTGATTATTCAAATTAGACATATTTTGATAAAAGATCACATTTAAATCTTCTCCTCTGAAACTGCTAAACTAAATTAAAGCAAATTTGACTGGGATGGTCCTTGGGTGGTCCCCTTTCTATATTGTGTCTGACAGCCCCACCCTCCATTCAAGATGGCTGCTGTTACTAAAAATAGAAATTTCTTTAGTTATCAATTTCTGGTTTATTACAAATCAAAATGAACTGAAATTTTAGCTAATTGTGTCCGGTGATCCTGACTTCCAACCAAGATGGCCACCAAGCTAAAAATAGGAAAAAGGGGGATGAAATTTTAATTGTCCATTGCTGCTTTAGTATAAGTCAAAATGAGCTCAAATTTTAACTGGGGCTACATGGCAAGGAGTAGTTTAACATATTTTCCGGGTTTTTCTGTGAAATATTTCTTTCAGTCGATTTATACCGATTATGCAAATTAGGCATCTTTTGATAAAAGATCACATTTAAAACTTCTCCTTGGAAACTGCTGAACCAAATTACACTAAACCTGGCAGGGATGGTTCTTGGGCGAGTCCCTTTCAAAATTGTGTCTGACAACTCCGCCCTCCATTCAAGATGGCTGCTGTTACTAAAAATAGAAATTTCTTCAATTGTCCATTGCTGCTTTAGTATAAACCAAAATGAGCTCAAATTTTAACTGCAGCTACATGGCAATGAGTAGTTTACCATATATATATTCCTGGCTTTTCTGTAAAAAAAAATTTCATCCGATTTATACCGATTATACAAATTAGGCATATTTTGATAAAAGATCACATTTAAATCTTTTCCTCTGAAACTGCTGAACCAAATTAAACCAAGCGTAGCAGAGATAGTCCTTGGATAATCCCATTTCAAAATTGTGTCCGACAGCTCCACCCTCCATACAAGATGGCTGCTGTTACTAAAAATAGAAATTTCTTCAATTGTCCATTGCTGCTTTATTATAAAGCAAAATGAGCTAAAATTTTAACTGCAGCTACATGACAATGAGTAGATTAACGTATATTCTGGGTTTTTCTGTGAAATTTTTCTTTCAACTGATTTATACTGATTATACAAATTAGACATATTTTGATAAAATATTACATTTAAATCTTCTCCTCTGAAACCGCTGACCCAAATTAAAGCAAATTTGGCTTGGATGGTCCTTGGGTGGTCCCCTTTCAATATTGTGTCCGACAGCCCCGCCCTCCATTCAAAATAGGGATTAATATAAGTTCTTGTAACTTGTTTCCCAATCCTATTACTTCTTATTATGTAATGTATATAGCTGAATATTGTAATGTTATATTGAATTAATTAATAAAATATGTTTAATTTAAACTAAATGGCTGCTGTTACTAAAAATAGAAATTTCTTTAGCTGTCAATTTCCGCTTTATTACAAATCAAAATGAACTCAAATTTTAACTGCAACTATATGGCAATGAGTAGTTTAACATATATTCTGGGTTTTTCTGTGAGATTTTTTCAGCCAGTTTATTTCGTTTAGGAATATTATGAGATGAAAATCACATCAAGATCTTTTGCTCAGAAATTTGAGTTGAAATGATCTTTGGGTGGCCCATTTTCAAAATTATGTGTAACACCCCCATTTTCTATTAACTTTAGATGTCAAATTGAAAACCAGGTGAGCGATTACAGGCTCCTGGCAACCTCTAGTTTCATCAAATTTAAAAAAAAATTAATACTTTTCGTCTTGTATTTCAAAAACTATAAAAGATAAAGGTTAAGTTTAAATTTCAAAATTGTGCAGCATGTCAAGATCTACCTATCCTGCAATTTTTAAGTAAATCCCATTACCCATTTTGGAGTTATCGTCCTTTTTTCATCAAATTTTCAAAATTTTAATACTTTTCATCCTTTATTTAAAAAACTATAAGAGATAGATGTTAAGTTGAAACTGCAAAAATGTTCAGCATGTCAAGATCTACAAAAAAGTTCCACAGTTGAAAATGTCCGACAACTGTGTGAAGAGTTATTCCTCTTGAAATGCATATTTGACTTTCACTGCTTTTGGTTTCTCAAATAATCAAAGGGAAACAACTCTATTACAAAATGTGAAGTAGCGAAAGCTAAATTTTGAGAATCATTGACATTTATGTTTTTTTACAGCAATGTTAACTTACATTAAAGGGGGAACCCCTGCCCAAATTTTGTTGGAGAGGAGGTCTGCAATGACAGGCTGCATTTGTTATTTTTTGACCGATGTTATTAAATTTTATTGACTGATGTTGTTATTATACCCATGCGAGCTATACAGGCTCCTCGGAGCCTCTAGTTTCTTTACCATGCAGCTTAGGCTCACCATACTTGGTTCACACATTGATCATAGAGGGTTAATGTCAGCAAAGCATATGTCATCTGACCATGACCTCAATTTCCTAGAACTGCATTAGCGGTGTAGTGGTTAGCTTGCTTGCCTTGAGTGTGGTAGATCATGGGTTCCAACCCCGATTGGGTCACACCAAATACTATAAAATTGTTATTTGTTGCTTCTTTGTCATTTTCTCCATTGCCAAAAAGCTATGTTTACCATTTTTGGGCCACACATTAATTGTTGATGGAGGGTACATATTTATTTCTGCTGTCATCTTTGGGGACTACAGACTCTACAGAGCCTATTGTTTTGTATTTGGAACGTTTATTCTTCATCTGCTTTTGATGCAGTTTTTAAAAGGAATTCTTTTGGAAAATCATTTTCAGAAAAATGTGTAGTGTTATAGAATAATTATTAATTATCATTTTTGACATAAAGTGGGAATTTCACAGTTTAACTTGTTATATTTCATTCAATCATTCCACTATTTTATTTCAGTAACAGGTCAAATTCTGAAATTTGGCATATTTGGAAGGTACATTTGTTTGTATGTAGAATTTTTATGTTCATCCAGAGTTGATAAGATTTTCTTTGAACTGATTATGTTGAGAACTTCTGATGGTATTTCAACTGATTTCCATTATCTCTTGAAAGGGCTTCAGAAATATACTGAAAGGTGCCAATTTCCAAAATCTGAATTTCCTATTTTTTATCTAATTTTAATGCAGTTTATTGGAAAGTGCACACAACAATGAGTTATTTATGAGTCTGAAAAAATAAACAAAATTACTGTAATTTATTTTGGAAAAGGGGCTAAAGAGGCCTAAACTCCGAACTTTCACCATTCGTGAAGTTTTTAAATGTTAGTATAGCAACAAATAATTTTTGTTAAAAGGATTTAACACAAACATCTAATATTAATTAGATTGATCTACTTGTAAACAGCATTTCCCCCAAAATATGACAATTAAAATGTGGTCAGTGTTGTGACTTGTAAACAGCATTTCCCCCAAAATATGACAATTAAAATGTGGTCATTGTTGTGACTTGTAAACAGCATTTCCTCCAAAATATGACAATTAAAATGTGGTCAGTGTTGTGACTTGTAAACAGCATTTCCCCCAAAATATGACAATTAAAATGTGGTCAGTGTTGTGACTTGTAAACAGCATTTCCCCCAAAATATGACAATTAAAATGTGGTCAGTGTTGTACAGCAACACAGGTCCACACCTGACTGTTACACCCTAACAGACATGGTAAAAACAAGAAAGTGAAAATATGTACTTCTATCTTATTTATAAAGATCACATGATTTATTGAATGTTTTGTTCAGTTTTATCTTTTAACATGTTATCATGATTCTACGATGAGTATTATTTTTAAGGAAATTTATTGATAGCAAGTCTAAAATATCTTATTGTTTCTTAAAATATCAAGACATGTAAGGAATATATAGGGATAATAATTGTACTAATGACAGAAAAGCTGTGTTTTCATCCTACACATTACATCATAGTTAAGATCTGCTGACTCTACCTCCTTCGTCGCTAGAAATATCAAAATAGAATTCAATCTAACACCTGTAGAATTCTCAGATGAGTGATTGTCATACATTGTCACATGTGTTTGTCACGTTGGCTAGATCTGTCCACCCTTATTTGAATTATAGTGTTTTTCACTTCAGAGTGATATTTTTAGTTACAAACGATCTCATTAACTCAAACTAGAATTACTTTACAATAGACAACTCAAGTCAAACCCAGTACCTTTAGTAAGCTTAATTCACCACAGATCTCATGTAATTGGACAGTTTAGTGACATTTTTCTCTCAAAATATTTAACAGAAATACTGTAATGTATACATTAATGTGTTGATGTTACATAAAATCTGATGTTATACAAGTTAATACTTTCTGAATTGTGGTATAAAATACAAACCCAGGCAAAAGTAAATTGTTCTGTATAATAGAATGTGTATATTACACAACAATATAACAATATCTATTGTATTTACTGCTTGAAGAACATTCTCAAGATAATGAGTGGAGGTCGTTTAATGTTTCAGCTAAATTTTCCTGGGGAGATTGAGATAATGATGATATAATATCTGTACTGGACCAACATGCTTAGTTGAATTTTTAACAGTCCACTGATAGATATGTCACTCTACTTTTTAACAGTCCACTGATAGATATGTCACTCTACTTTTTAACAGTCCACTGATAGATATGTCACTCTACTTTTTAACAGTCCACTGATAGATATGTCACTCTACTTTTTAACAGTCCACTTATAGATATGTCACTCTACTTTTTAACAGTCCACTGATAGATATGTCACTCTACTTTTTAACAGTCCACTGATAGATATGTCACTCTACTTTTTAACAGTCCACTGATAGATATGTCACTCTACTTTTTAACAGTCCACTGATAGATATGTCACTCTACTTTTTAACAGTCCACTGATAGATATGTCACTCTACTTTTTAACAGTCCACTGATAGATATGTCACTCTACTTTTTAACAGTCCACTGATAGATATGTCACTCTACTTTTTAACAGTCCACTGATAGATATGTCACACTACTTGGACACATTTTCCTGATTCTGTGTAAACCAGCCTCTGCTCTTATTCCTTAACGCTGTGTACTAAACAGTTAGCAGAGTAGTAGCAAATACCAATCTTATTCTTTTTGATTTGATCCCACCTGGACTTGAATGTTTGGTTTGATCCCACCTGGACTTGAATGTTTGGTTTGATCCCACCTGGACTTGAATGTTTGGTTTGATTACACCTGGACTTGAATGTTTGGTTTGATCCCACCTGGACTTGAATGTTTGGTTTGATCCCACCTGGACTTGAATGTTTGGTTTGATCCCACCTGGACTTGAATGTTTGGTTTGATCCCACCTAGACTTGAATGTTTGGTTTGATCCCACCTGGACTTGAATGTTTGGTTTGATCCCACCTGGACTTGAATGTTTGGTTTGATCCCACCTGGACTTGAATGTTTGGTTTGATCCCACCTGGACTTGAATGTTTGGTTTGATCCCACCTGGACTTGAATGTTTGATTTGATCCCACCTGGACTTGAATGCAGCCATGATCTGCACTTGAGGCAAACATTGTAACCATTACACCACAGATGAACTCACTGCACTAACATCTAATAACAGCATGTTAGGGTTCATGTTATGTAACCTTTCTTTCATCTTTGACAGTCCAATTATATGCAAGACAGTTTAATATACTGACTTATCGGACATCAGCTCATGGTGTGTACTCAAGTTTTGATACCTAAAGATTCAGTTGGCTCATCACTAATTGATGGATTGAAAATATGAACCGTGATGTGACCCCCATACTGGATATTGTTAGATGTTAGTGTATAGACAAAGAAATAAAAGATACAACAAGCATCTAATGTTAATTAGATTTTGTCATGGCCATATTCTGAATATGCAAAAAAAATGTATGTATTTTGCCTGAAAACTCGCTGATAATAATTACTAAAACACTCGCTTTATTTGAGGTGAAAATTGATGATTATTTTCACTTCAACACAAAATTATTGGATTATAACTTCAGAGGAACATTTTAATTACAATTGAATGTGATAGTTCAGCTTAAATTTCAGTAATCATTTTCAATGGAAAACTATGAAAATAATCCAGAATTTAAACATGTTAATTTTTTTCTTATGATTAACAAATATTTGAGATCTGATATATGATGTGTAACAATCTAGCATCATTAGGATTCCCATCCAACATTGGGTCCTGTCAGGTTTTAAATTTTGTTGGTTATGCCTCCAGAAATTCAAAATTTGAGGGTTGCAAATTTCATACTTGTCTGCTTTGAAATGCCAATCTCAGTATGTTGCTTCTTAGTTAATTCTTGCTCATTGCTTTATGGAATGGCACTAGTCATGTTAGCTTTTAATTTAAATATTATTTTCTTTTGTATGGTAATACATAAGAGATCAAAAAGTTGGTGTGTCCAATTTGCAATCACATTTGGGACATTTCTGAATATTTTGGTGAGTCCCACCATAGTAAAAAAAAAAATTTGAAAACTTTGATGAATCTCAACTGAAAATGGTAAATCTAGGACTCACATATACAAGGATAGCTTACTGTCTTTTCTGTAAAAGTATACATCCAAGTATTGAAGAATAATGTTAAATAAACAAAGATTTGTAGTAATGAAATCATAGTGAAATACAAACATGTACCTTTCATGCCAACAAACTCACATAACGGTCAATGGCAGATATTGTATATGAAGGAATAGAATCAAAACAGACATATTTGTATTATTAATTTCATATTGTTTTGACGATCGGTATTTAATGTCCCGATGTTTATATCTCTAGGGCAGATATAGAGACCTATAAAGGGAATTCATTTACCTTGGATTACAGTAAAATCTCAAACATAATCTGTTATTTACTGGAATTAGGAAGTAGATACATAAACAATATATGTTTATTGTGGGAAAATATAAAGTTTATTTGTAGGAGCTTTAGAAACAGGTAGAAAAGTGAACCTTTGATGAGCTTTTTTAACCTGTTTCGCAGCGAGTGCAAATTAATTTGATATTTAACGACAATGTAAGTATATTGGGTTATCCTGCAATATCATAAAGTCCAAAACACCTGCCAAATTGTCTGAAAATAGCTGAAACAAGAGTCGTTCTAATCAATTTCTATGGCTTCATCTATGACGTCAGCACTTATCCCATTACGTTTCTTTCTGTTGCTCTACATGAATCAGGTACCAGAAATGCTTTATTAGGTCCATGATCTAATAACAATTAGGTCCATGACCTAATTACACTGAAGTTTATTTGACCCCCTTTATTAGTACTCATAATGACACATTTGCAGGATAAATGTTGTTTGTTTACATTGTAGATTTCTCAAGTATTCACATAATTTTATGTTCTAATTCTTACCTCTTTATTTCTTCATAGAACAGCGATACATTTAATTTGCAATATGAAAAAAAAGGTATAAACATAATAAAGAACTCCTAAATTAAATGTTATGGAGTGAATTACACTAAGCAATGAGGGAGACAACATTGATTGGAGTGAGTGATTGATTATTGTTTAATGCCAACTCAGCATTTTTTTTACAGCTACAGTATATCATGACGAGATCATGTTACATTTTTGATGATGATGATATCTGCATTGTATTAGACCAACACCCTAAGTTTAATTTTTATAGTACTAGCTCACTGAAACAATGTACAGTGCACAGGTAGACATATCGCTCCACCCTGACACATTATTCTGATCTGAGCTCTTACTCCTTAGTGCTGCATGCTCAGTTGAAAAGCAACAAATACTTATTTTATAGTTTTTGATTAAATTGATCCGAACTGGGCTCGAACCCATGATATACCACACATGAGGCGAGCAATCTAACCATTACACCACCGATGTGGTGCCACTTTGATGTAGAAAATGACATGTGTGTAATTATAATAAAGTATTATTTTAATTGTCAGTAACTCACGGCTGACTACTCTTTGATACTCTACACTAATCACTAGTGGATCAACTGACAGAGAAAGAGTTATTGCCCTTTTTGAATTAATACAGTTATTGGCCTCTTTAAAATATGTATTAAAGAAGACAGAAGCTGCCTTTGTAAGGGACATACCTATAAACTGATCATAAACTTTCCCAAAAGATAAAGAATTTCGATGGAGACTTTTGTTTTTGCACAACCTTTAATTTGTAGCTCAAAAAATGTTTGAAGAGAAGAAATTTAAATAGAAAAAAACAAGATGTCATTTTGACAAGGCCAATATGTAGAAAATTGAGCAAATGTCAAAATGTATTTCTTAAAAAAATAATATCATAATGTTCTGGAAAAAATATTAATTCAATGTCAATAAAAAAAAAAACCCAAAACAAAACAAACTAGTTAAGTAAATTGGATTTTTGGTTACAAAATAGATAATAAACTTAATATATCTATCAGTATTTTTGACATTTTTGACATTGATTTTGCTCAAATATGATTTATTAATAGTGTTTTTATATTTTTCATTTTTTGTTATCTCTGCAAAATATTGGTTGGCATGGCAAATGATGTCAGTTGTTGTTTTTGTTTTTTCTTGTGATAGTGAATTAAAAAAAAACATTTTCAGATCCAGTATTCATTTTGATATTTTCATTGCATATAATTTTTGAGAGTTAAATGTTCTTATTTTAAGTAATGAGTCTGGTGTAGTTTCAGTGATAGTAATTTTTAATTTGTGTGATGTCTGTAATAAAGATAACCATGCACCTATAACATATCAATATTACTATGGCAGTTTGATTTGACAATTTTTAAGGAGTTATTGCTCTTTTTGAATATTTCATCAAACATTGGTACACAGAACTCCTCCTACATCTTCAATGTGAATTCCTCAAAACTTTGTATGTTTGCTTATCACCATATGAAGATTTACATATAATTACAACAGTTTTATGGGACCATTTGTGAAGGAGTTATTGCTCCTTTTGATGCAGAAATATTTCACGAAAAAGAATTTTGAGGGAGACATTTGTTTTTGTCTCAAAATAATTTTTAATAATTTTACAGCTTTATCAAGACATATTACCTGAATTTTGTACCAGTGTGTTTACTAATTGATTTAAGTTTATTTTAAAGAAAAGAAGAAAAAAGAATTTAGAAAAAGAATGTTTTTCGACCTGTAATAATAAATGTAGTTGCTTTTACCTTTAAAGATGACATTTAAAGCTCATATTTCTTGAGATGGTGTTATGCATCATAACATAACATCTTACATACATTTTATGAGCTGATCATAATTATGCAAGATTTTATCAGGTGAAACAAACCGTCGAAAACAGGTGGTCGCTGAAAATGGGCAACGTTACGATATAAGTTTACGAGTTAAAATTTTGTCAGCAACTTGTGTGATCAGGTCAGTGATTTTCTGCAGGTACTCCAGTTTCCTCTAACAATAAAACTGAAAATATTGTTGAAACTGGCATACAATACCTGTAATCTAACTTAAAGAAGTTGTTTGTCTCTAGACTTCAAGTACTACAAAGGGGAGGTAACCAAAATTAAAAAAAGAATTTTAATAATAGTTATCAAAGACAATGGTCCAAAATAATTTTTAAACTAACATTGTACAGTATTTAGAGACAAACATTCTATAAAAAGACCATAGAATAGATGTATACTCTACATCACTAATTATGGTGTATAAATATTATATTAGTAGATCTAGAATTATCACAAATCTCACGTGAGTTAGATTCAATATTTACCTTCATTTATTGTTTATACATGCATTGTTATATTTTAAATGTCAAAACTGTGGAATTAAGCACATAAAATTGTCAGCTATCAAAACCATAATCTACCACAAACCATTTATAGCCATCTTTAAATTGGTATCAGCCCACACATGCATGTCTTTGGGGGACAAACCACAATACAGCTTCACATTTGCCTGTCATTTACAGTATGTCTTTATGACAGACATACTCTTTTGAGTAATGCATTTCTCAGTTGGTTTTGATTGTTTATGATTTTAGTTTATTTTTGGTGTAAGAAAATAATGCCAAATAAATTTCCTTCAATATGTCAAGGGATTAGGAAGTTGTAGATATATTGTCTTTGTGTCAAGATGACCAGACAGTTCTTTCACGTTCACTCTTATGGGGCTGTAATATTCATGACCCTGATGTGAGATAACATATTTTAATTATTGTAAACTTATTGTATCATGACAATAAATTAGCCTGTTTTGAGAAGGTGAAGGTGTAATAGATATTCTTTCTACATGTACTACCACCTAAAACAAGTGTCACAGATTTTCAGTAACAGGAGGAGCGATTCAAAATGGCTGACTTATTAAGATTATAATTTTGCCTGTTTATGCCATTTACAATATTTTTGTTATATTATGGTGATTAGTTTTACTGGTGGAGAAACCAGAAGTGTCAAGGGAAAACCACCAACTTTTTGTAATCACTCACACACTCATGTTTTGTTTGGTTATATTATGTATTATACCTCACTATGAGTTGTAGTCAAACTTAATCATGTTTTGTTTGGTTATATTATGTATTATACCTCACTATGAGTTGTAGTCAAACTTAATCATGTTTTGTTTAGTTATATTATGTATTACACCTCACTATGAGTTGTAGTCAAACTTAATCATGTTTTGTTTGGTTATATTATGTATTATGCCTCACTATGAGTTGTAGTCAAACTTAATCATGTTTTGTTTGGTTATATTATGTATTATACCTCACTATAAGTTGTAGTCAAACTTAATCATGTTTTGTTTGGTTATATTATGTATTATACCTCACTATGAGTTGTAGTCAAACTTAATCATGTTTTGTTTGGTTATATTATGTATTATACCTCACTATGAGTTGTAGTCAAACTTAATCATGTTTTGTTTAGTTATATTATGTATTATACCTCACTATGAGTTGTAGTCAAACTTAATCATGTTTTGTTTGGTTATATTATGTATTATACCTCACTATAAGTTGTAGTCAAACTTAATCATGTTTTGTTTGGTTATATTATGTATTATACCTCACTATGAGTTGTAGTCAAACTTAATCATGTTTTGTTTAGTTATATTATGTATTATACCTCACTATAAGTTGTAGTCAAACTTAATCATGTTTTGTTTGGTTATATTATGTATTACACCTCACTATGAGTTGTAGTCAAACTTAATCATGTTTAGTTATATTATGTATTATACCTCACTATGAGTTGTAGTCAAACTTAATCATGTTTTGTTTAGTTATATTATGTATTATACCTCACTATGAGTTGTAGTCAAACTTAATCATGTTTTGTTTAGTTATATTATGTATTACACCTCACTATAAGTTGTAGTCAAACTTAATCATGTTTTGTTTGGTTATATTATGTATTATACCTCACTATAAGTTGTAGTCAAACTTAATCATGTTTTGTTTGGTTATATTATGTATTACACCTCACTATGAGTTGTAGTCAAACTTAATCATGTTTTGTTTAGTTATATTATGTATTATACCTCACTATAAGTTGTAGTCAAACTTAATCATGTTTAGTTATATTATGTATTATACCTCACTATGAGTTGTAGTCAAACTTAATCATGTTTTGTTTGGTTATATTATGTATTATACCTCACTATAAGTTGTAGTCAAACTTAATCATGTTTTGTTTGGTTATATTATGTATTATACCTCACTATGAGTTGTAGTCAAACTTAATCATGTTTTGTTTAGTTATATTATGTATTATACCTCACTATAAGTTGTAGTCAAACTTAATCATGTTTTGTTTGGTTATATTATGTATTACACCTCACTATGAGTTGTAGTCAAACTTAATCATGTTTAGTTATATTATGTATTATACCTCACTATGAGTTGTAGTCAAACTTAATCATGTTTTGTTTAGTTATATTATGTATTATACCTCACTATGAGTTGTAGTCAAACTTAATCATGTTTTGTTTAGTTATATTATGTATTACACCTCACTATAAGTTGTAGTCAAACTTAATCATGTTTTGTTTGGTTATATTATGTATTATACCTCACTATAAGTTGTAGTCAAACTTAATCATGTTTTGTTTGGTTATATTATGTATTACACCTCACTATGAGTTGTAGTCAAACTTAATCATGTTTTGTTTAGTTATATTATGTATTATACCTCACTATAAGTTGTAGTCAAACTTAATCATGTTTAGTTATATTATGTATTATACCTCACTATGAGTTGTAGTCAAACTTAATCATGTTTTGTTTAGTTATATTATGTATTATACCTCACTATAAGTTGTAGTCAAACTTAATCATGTTTTGTTTGGTTATATTATGTATTATACCTCACTATGAGTTGTAGTCAAACTTAATCATGTTTTGTTTAGTTATATTATGTATTATACCTCACTATAAGTTGTAGTCAAACTTAATCATGTTTAGTTATATTATGTATTATACCTCACTATGAGTTGTAGTCAAACTTAATCATGTTTTGTTTAGTTATATTATGTATTATACCTCACTATAAGTTGTAGTCAAACTTAATCATGTTTTGTTTGGTTATATTATGTATTACACCTCACTATAAGTTGTAGTCAAACTTAATCATGTTTTGTTTAGTTATATTATGTATTACACCTCACTATGAGTTGTAGTCAAACTTAATCATGTTTAGTTATATTATGTATTATACCTCACTATGAGTTGTAGTCAAACTTAATCATGTTTTGTTTAGTTATATTATGTATTATACCTCACTATGAGTTGTAGTCAAACTTAATCATGTTTTGTTTGGTTATATTATGTATTATACCTCACTATAAGTTGTAGTCAAACTTAATCATGTTTTGTTTGGTTATATTATGTATTACACCTCACTATGAGTTGTAGTCAAACTTAATCATGTTTTGTTTAGTTATATTATGTATTATACCTCACTATAAGTTGTAGTCAAACTTAATCATGTTTAGTTATATTATGTATTATACCTCACTATGAGTTGTAGTCAAACTTAATCATGTTTTGTTTAGTTATATTATGTATTATACCTCACTATAAGTTGTAGTCAAACTTAATCATGTTTTGTTTAGTTATATTATGTATTACACCTCACTATGAGTTGTAGTCAAACTTAATCATGTTTTGTTTAGTTATATTATGTATTACACCTCACTATGAGTTGTAGTCAAACTTAATCATGTTTTGTTTGGTTATATTATGTATTACACCTCACTATGAGTTGTAGTCAAACTTAATCATGTTTTGTTTGGTTATATTATGTATTATACCTCACTATGAGTTGTAGTCAAACTTAATCATGTTTTGTTTGGTTATATTATGTATTACACCTCACTATGAGTTGTAGTCAAACTTAATCATGTTTTGTTTAGTTATATTATGTATTATACCTCACTATAAGTTGTAGTCAAACTTAATCATGTTTAGTTATATTATGTATTATACCTCACTATGAGTTGTAGTCAAACTTAATCATGTTTTGTTTAGTTATATTATGTATTATACCTCACTATGAGTTGTAGTCAAACTTAATCATGTTTTGTTTAGTTATATTATGTATTATACCTCACTATAAGTTGTAGTCAAACTTAATCATGTTTAGTTATATTATGTATTATACCTCACTATGAGTTGTAGTCAAACTTAATCATGTTTTGTTTAGTTATATTATGTATTATACCTCACTATAAGTTGTAGTCAAACTTAATCATGTTTTGTTTAGTTATATTATGTATTACACCTCACTATGAGTTGTAGTCAAACTTAATCATGTTTTGTTTAGTTATATTATGTATTACACCTCACTATGAGTTGTAGTCAAACTTAATCATGTTTTGTTTAGTTATATTATGTATTACACCTCACTATGAGTTGTAGTCAAACTTAATCATGTTTTGTTTAGTTATATTATGTATTATACCTCACTATGAGTTGTAGTCAAACTTAATCATGTTTTGTTTAGTTATATTATGTATTATACCTCACTATGAGTTGTAGTCAAACTTAATCATGTTTTGTTTGGTTATATTATGTATTACACCTCACTATGAGTTGTAGTCAAACTTAATCATGTTTTGTTTGGTTATATTATGTATTATACCTCACTATAAGTTGTAGTCAAACTTAATCATGTTTTGTTTAGTTATATTATGTATTACACCTCACTATGAGTTGTAGTCAAACTTAATCATGTTTTGTTTGGTTATATTATGTATTATACCTCACTATAAGTTGTAGTCAAACTTAATCATGTTTTGTTTGGTTATATTATGTATTACACCTCACTATGAGTCGTAGTCAAACTTAATCATGTTTTGTTTAGTTATATTATGTATTATACCTCACTATGAGTTGTAGTCAAACTTAATCATGTTTTGTTTGGTTATATTATGTATTATACCTCACTATGAGTTGTAGTCAAACTTAATCATGTTTTGTTTAGTTATATTATGTATTATACCTCACTATAAGTTGTAGTCAAACTTAATCATGTTTTGTTTGGTTGTATTATGTATTACACCTCACTATGAGTTGTAGTCAAACTTAATCATGTTTTGTTTAGTTATATTATGTATTATACCTCACTATGAGTTGTAGTCAAACTTAATCATGTTTTGTTTGGTTATATTATGTATTATACCTCACTATGAGTTGTAGTCAAACTTAATCATGTTTTGTTTAGTTATATTATGTATTACACCTCACTATGAGTTGTAGTCAAACTTAATCATGTTTTGTTTAGTTATATTATGTATTATACCTCACTATGAGTTGTAGTCAAACTTAATCATGTTTTGTTTAGTTATATTATGTATTATACCTCACTATGAGTTGTAGTCAAACTTAATCATGTTTTGTTTAGTTATATTATGTATTATACCTCACTATGAGTTGTAGTCAAACTTAATCATGTTTTGTTTAGTTATATTATGTATTATACCTCACTATGAGTTGTAGTCAAACTTAATCATGTTTTGTTTGGTTGTATTATGTATTATACCTCACTATGAGTTGTAGTCAAACTTAATCATATTTTGTTTAGTTATATTATGTATTATGCCTCACTATAAGTTGTAGTCAAACTTACAAACTTTAGTGATAATAAGTACTCATTCTTTAGGTAGATGTAAAACTCAACTACTATAAAATAATTACTACAGAGGCCCTTCTCCCCAGTTGACTAGTTGATTTTCCTCTTTTGCAATAAATGTGTGGAATACATTTTTAGCTCGCCTGTATAAAGTACAGGAAGCGAGCTTATGTCATCACCTGTGCGTTGGCGTCGTCGGCGTCCAATGTTAACGTTTGCGTTTAGGTCCAATGTAGACAAACTACTTGGCCCAGGTTGATGAGACTTCACATGTGAGTTTGTCAGGGACAGTTAAGAACACCACACACAAATATAGGTCACCGTGACCTACTATTTCTGCCTGAATGACTTCGACATTTTTGCATTAACGTTTGCGTTTAGGTCCAATGTAGACAAACTACTTGGTCCAGGTTGATGAAACTTCACATGTGAGTTTGTCGTGGACAGTTAAAAACATCACACACAAATGTAGGTCACCGTGACCTCCTATTTCTGCCTGAATGACTTCGACATTTTTGCATTAACGTTTGCATTTAGGTCCAATGTAGACAAACTACTTGGTCCAGGTTGATGAAACTTCACATGTGAGTTTGTCGTAACCTAATAGGTAATACATTTACATGTTAAGACCTATTTTACTATTACAATTATATGTCCATTTTGAATACCATTAAATGGTTTTCTTTTGGCTAAGCTGAAGTATTGTTCTTAACCAAATTAAACACTAACCACATGGTTATGACATTCACATGTAACTATAGATTGCACAGGCGAGCTGGATGGTCTGCGTTGCGACCAGCTATTTTTGTACATACACAATTAGTGTATCAATTTATTTACAAGTTCCTTCTTTTACTTCTACCAATTTTTGACCTACTTGAGTACTTCTACAGTTTGAAGATTATGTCAAGAGAATTGTGTTTTTTTCTTTGGTTCTTTCAAATTTGGTAAAGCATAATTTTAAGTCGATTCAAATATTTATAGAGTTCCTTAAATATCTGTATATGCATGTTTCACATGTTTGGAGCTTCTGAAATATTTCTGTACCTTCCCGACTTGCTGAGCTTTTAAACAATTTAAGGAGTTCTGTTTGCACACCATGAATATATGTAGCGTATCAGGATAATTTGATTTGGGAATATTCTGCATTTTATTTAGGAAATTTATAGGTATGAAGATTTAAAAACCTTTGATAAACTTTTAAGATTCTTTTTTGTCAAGTCCATAATTTCATCCAACACCAGTAAAAAATTGTGCAAACACCTACATATTCTAACACCTACATATTCTAACACCTACATATCTAACACCTACATATTCTAACACCTACATATTCTAACACCTACATATTCTAACACCTACATATCTAACACCTACATATTCTAACACCTACATATCTAACACCTACATATTCTAACACCTACATATTCTAAAACCTACATATCTAACACCTACATATTCTAACACCTACATATCTAACACCTACATATTCTAACACCTACATATTCTAACACCTACATATCTAACACCTACATATCTAACACCTACATATTCTAACACCTACATATTCTAACACCTACATATCTAACACCTACATATTCTAACACCCACATATTCTAACACCTACATATTCTAACATCTACATATTCTAACACCTACATATTCTAACACCTACATATCTAACACCTACATATTCTAACACCTACATATTCTAACACCTACATATTCCAACACCTACATATTCTAGCATCTACATATTTTAACACCTACATATTCTAACACCTACATAATCTAACACCTACATATTCTAACACCTACATATTCTAACACCTACATATTCTAACACCTACATATCTAACACCTACATATTCTAACACCTACATATCTAACACCTACATATTCTAACACCTACACATCTAACACCTACATATCTAACACCTACATATTCTAACACCTGCATATTCTAACTCCTAAATATTCTAACACCTACATATTATAACACCTACATATCTAACACCTACTTATCTAACACCTACATATTCTAACACCTGCATATCTAACACCTACATATTATAACACCTACATATCTAACACCTACATATTCTAACACCTACATATTCTAACACCTGCATATTCTAACACCTACATATTCTAACACCTACATATTCTAACACATACATATTCTAACACCTACATATTCTAACACCTACATATCTAACACCTACATATTCTAACACCTGCATATTCTAACTCCTACATATTCTAACACCTACATATTCTAACACCTACATATTCTAGCACCTACATATTCTAACACATACATATTCTAACACCTACATATCTAACACCTACATATTCTAACACCTACATGTTCTAACACCTACATATTCTAACACCTACATATCTAACACCTACATATTCTAACACCTACATATTCCAACACCTACATATCTAACACCTACATATTCTAACACCTACATATTCTAACACCTACATATCTAACACCTACATATTCTAACACCTACTACATATCTAACACCTACATAGTCTAACACCTACATATCTAACACCTACACATTCTAACTCCTACAATTTAAGGAGTTCTGTTTGCACACCATGAATATATGTAGCGTATCAGGATAATTTGATTTGGGAATATTCTGCATTTTATTTAGGAAATTTATAGGTATGAAGATTTAAAAACCTTTGATAAACTTTTAAGATTCTTTTTTGTCAAGTCCATAATTTCATCCAACACCAGTAAAAAATTGTGCAAACACCTACATATTCTAACACCTACATATTCTAACACCTACATATCTAACACCTACATATTCTAACACCTACATATTCTAACACCTACATATTCTAACACCTACATATCTAACACCTACATATTCTAACACCTACATATCTAACACCTACATATTCTAACACCTACATATTCTAAAACCTACATATCTAACACCTACATATTCTAACACCTACATATCTAACACCTACATATTCTAACACCTACATATTCTAACACCTACATATCTAACACCTACATATCTAACACCTACATATTCTAACACCTACATATTCTAACACCTACATATCTACCACCTACATATTCTAACACCCACATATTCTAACACCTACATATTCTAACATCTACATATTCTAACACCTACATATTCTAACACCTACATATCTAACACCTACATATTCTAACACCTACATATTCTAACACCTACATATTCCAACACCTACATATTCTAGCATCTACATATTTTAACACCTACATATTCTAACACCTACATAATCTAACACCTACATATTCTAACACCTACATATTCTAACACCTACATATTCTAACACCTACATATTATAACACCTACATATCTAACACCTACATATTCTAACACCTACATATCTAACACCTACATATTCTAACACCTACACATCTAACACCTACATATCTAACACCTACATATTCTAACACCTGCATATTCTAACTCCTAAATATTCTAACACCTACATATTATAACACCTACATATCTAACACCTACTTATCTAACACCTACATATTCTAACACCTGCATATCTAACACCTACATATTATAACACCTACATATCTAACACCTACATATTCTAACACCTACATATTCTAACACCTGCATATTCTAACACCTACATATTCTAGCACCTACATATTCTAACACATACATATTCTAACACCTACATATTCTAACACCTACATATCTAACACCTACATATTCTAACACCTGCATATTCTAACTCCTACATATTCTAACACCTACATATTCTAACACCTACATATTCTAGCACCTACATATTCTAACACATACATATTCTAACACCTACATATTCTAACACCTACATATCTAACACCTACATATTCTAACACCTACATGTTCTAACACCTACATATTCTAACACCTACATATCTAACACCTACATATTCTAACACCTACATATTCCAACACCTACATATCTAACACCTACATATTCTAACACCTACATATTCTAACACCTACATATCTAACACCTACATATTCTAACACCTACTACATATCTAACACCTACATAGTCTAACACCTACATATCTAACACCTACACATTCTAACTCCTACATATTCTAGTACCTACATATTCTAACACCTACATATTCTAACACCTACATATTCGAATTCCTACATATTCTAGCACCTACATATTATAACACCTACATATCTAACACCTACTACATATCTAACACCTACATATTCTAACTCCTACATATTCTAACACCTACATATTCTAGCACCTACACATTCTAACACATACATATTCTAACACCTACATATTCTAACACCTACATATCTAACACCTACATATTCTAACACCTACATGTTCTAACACCTACATATTCTAACACCTACATATCTAACACCTACATATTCTAACACCTACATATTCTAACACCTACATATTCTAACACCTACATATCTAACACCTACATATTCTAACACCTACATATTCTAACACTTACATATCTAACACCTACATATTCTAACACCTACTACATATCTAACACCTACATAGTATAACACCTACATATCTAACACCTACATATTCTAACTCCTACATATTCTAGCACCTACATATTCTAACACCTACATAATCTAACACCTACATATTTTAACTCCTACATATTCTAACACCTACATATTATAACACCTACATATCTAACACCTACTACATATCTAACACCTACATATTCTAACTCCTACATATTCTAACATCTACATATTCTAACACCTACATATTCTAACACCTACATATTCTAACACCTACATATTCTAACACCTACATATTCTAGCACCTACATATTCTAACACATACATATTCTAACACCTACATATTCTAACACCTACATATCTAATACCTACATATTCTAACTCCTACATATTCTAACACCTACATATCTAACACCTACATATTATAACACCTACATATTATAACACCTACATATATAACACCTACATATCTAACACCTACAAAATGGGGAGCAATTAAAGATCTAATTTTAATTCTAATATGACGTGCTGTTTTGGCTTTGTAAACAAAAGAGTATAAAAATCCCTGATTTATTATGACTTACACGCGCTGATGATCATGACATATTTGGCTGTTCTATTATACCCTTTTGTTTGCAAAGCCAAAACAGCACGTCATAGAAATAATTTATAGGAGTAAGTTTGCTGGAGATTTTAATATGGGAAGGGGTAAGTTTGTTGGAGATTTTAATATGGGTACACTATAAAGGAATGTGGATTAAAAATTTACTGTATATGTCCTATCAGTTTGTTGGAGATTTTAATATGGGTAGCATTATCTGCGCAAATTTTACGCAGATAATGTTACCCATTTTAAAATCTCCAACAAACTTACCCCTTCCATAAATGATTTCTTAATTAGATTGACATGTGATTAAAATTAAAAGTTTGTTGTATCTTTATTTTCTGTTATTTTTTTAGTTATACACTAATTAACATCTAATAACAATCCATACAGGGTCACAAGGGCTGATTGGTCAGTATTCTCAACTGTCCTGCATATGATTGGATGGTCAAAGATGAATGAAAAGTTAGCTGACATGACCCCCCCCCCCCCCAATGGGATGTTGTTAGATGATATTGTATCACCAATGAAAAAAAAAAGAAAAAAAGATACAACACACATCTAATTTTAATCATATTGACATGTTTTATACAAATCCATTTCTCTTAATTTATTTCATTTCTGAACCTTTGTTTTCTTGAAAAACAGCAACAACAAGTATATTCTTTTGTTATTTGTTTAAGGGATATGGCCTTCTTGATTTGTAAGTTTAAAGCAAATCTATATGTTGTATATTAATTAATATTTTGTTGTTTGCCCAATCTGTTGCTTGCCTAAGGTGCCCACACTGTGTAATTTACCTAATTAAGGTGCTCATGTTGTGTTATTTGTCCAAGGTGGCCACACTGTTATTTGTTTAAGATGCCCACACTGTGTTGTTTGTCTAAGATGCCCACACTGTGTTATTTGTCAAAGGTGTCAACACTGTGTTATTTGTCAAAGGTGTCAACACTGTGTTATTTGTCAAAGGTGACCACACTGTTATTTGTCTATGGTGGCCACACTGTGTTGTTTGTCTAAGGTGTCCACACTGTGTTGTTTGCCTAAGGTGTCAACACAGTGATGTTTGTCCAAGGTGGCCACACTGTGTTATTTGTCCAAGGTGGCCACATTGTGATGTTTGTAATTAGGTGGCCATACTGTTATTTGTCAAAGGTGCCCACACTGTTGTTTACCTAAAGTGCCCACACTGTGTTGTTTGTCTAAGGTGACCACACTGTTATTTGTCCAAGGTGTCAACACTGTGTTGTTTGTCCAAGGTGGCCACACTGTGTTGTTTTCCCAAGGTGGCCACACTGTGTTATTTGTCCAAGGTGGTCACACTGTGTTTTTTGTCTAAGGTGGCCACACTGTGTTGTTTGTCTAAGGTGACCACACTGTGTTGTTTACCTAAGGTGTCAACACTGTTGTTTTTCCAAGGTGGCCACACTGTGTTATTTGTCCAAGGTGGCCACACTGTGTTATTTGTCCAAGGTGGTCACATTGTGTTGTTTGTCTAAGGTGGCCACACTGTTATTTGTAAAAAGGGGCCCACACTGTGTTATTTGTCCAAGGTGGCCACACTGTGTTGTTTGTCTAAGATGGCCACACTGTGTTATTTGTCCAAGGTGGCCACACTTATTTGTCTAAGGTGGCCACACTGTTATTTGTCTAAGGTGACCACACTGTTATTTGTCTAAGGTGGCCACACTATGTTATTTGTCTAAGGTGGCCACACTGTTGTTTGTCTAAGGTGTCCACACTGTGTTATTTGCCTAAGGTGGCCACACTGTGTTATTTGTCTAAGGTGACCACACTGTTGTTTGTCAAAGGTGTCCACACTGTTATTTGCCTAAGGTGGCCACACTGTTGTTTACCTATGGTGGTCACACTGTGTTGTTTACCTAAGGTGGCCACACTGTGTTATTTGCCTAAGGTGGCCACACTGTGTTGTTTACCTACGGTGTCAACACTGTTGTTTGCATAAGGTTGCTACACTGTGTTGTTTGTCTAAGGTGTCCACACTGTGTTATTTGTCTAAGGTGGTCAAACTGTGTTATTTGTCAAAGGTGGCCACACTGTGTTGTTTGTCCAAGGTGGCCACACTGTGTTGTTTGCCTAAGGTGGCCACACTGTGTGGTGTTGTTTGTCCAAGGTGGCCACGCTGTTATTTGTCCAAGGTGGCCACATTGTGTTGTTTGTCTAAGGTGCCCACACTGTGTTATTTGTCAAAGGTGCCCACACTGTTGTTTACCTAGGGTGCCCACACTGTGTTATTTGTCCAAGGTGGCCACACTGTACTGTTTATCTAAGGTGGCCACACTGTTATTTTTCCAAGGTGGCCACACTGTGTTATTTGTCTAATGTCACCACACTGTGTTATTTGTCTAAGGTGACCACACTGTTATTTGTCTATGGTGGCCACACTGTTCTTTGTCTAAGGTGGCCACACTGTGTTATTTGTCTAAGGTGGCCACACTGTTATTTGTCTAAGGTGGCCACACTGTTATTTGTCTATGGTGGCCACACTGTTCTTTGTCTAAGGTGGCCACACTGTTGTTTGTCTAAGGTGGCCACACTATGTCGTTGGTCTAAGGTGTCCACACTGTATTATTTGTCTAAGGTGACCAGACTGTGTTATTTGTCTAAAGTGGCCAGACTGTGTTGTTTGTCAAAGGTGGCCACACTCTTATTTGCCTAAGGTGGCCACACTGTGTTGTCTACCTAAAGTGGCCAAACTGTGTTATTTGCCTAAGGTGGCCACACTGTTGTTTACCTACAGGGTCAACACTGTATTGTTTGCATAAGGTGGCCACACTGTGTTGTTTGTCTAAGGTGGCCACACTGTTGTTTGTCAAAGGTGGCCACACTGTTGTTTGTCCAAGGTGGCCACACTGTGTTGTTTACCTAAGGTGGCCACACTGTGTTGTTTACCTAAGGTGTCAACACTGTGTTGTTTGTTCAAGGTGGCCACACTGTTATTTGTCCAAGGTGGCCACATTGTGTTATTTTTCTAAGGTGTCCACACTGTGTTATTTGTCAAAGATGCCCACACTGTGTTGTTTAGCTAAGGTGCCCACACTGTGTTATTTGTCCAAGGTGTCAACACTGTTGCTTGTCAAAGGTGCCCACACTGTGTTGTTTAACTAAGGTGCCCACACTGTGTTGTTTGTCTAAAGTGGCCAGACTGTGTTGTTTATCAAAGGTGTCCACACTGTGTTGTTTGTCTAAGGTGCCCACACTGTTGTTTGTCTAAGGTGGCCACACTGTGTTATTTGTCTAATGTGGCCACACTGTGTTGTTTGCCTGAGGTGTCAACACTGTGTTATTTATCTAAGGTGTTAACACTGTGTTGTTTGTCTAAGGTGACCACACTGTGTTGTTTGTCTAAGATGCCCACACTGTGTTATTTGTCTAAGATGTCCACACTGTGTTGTTTGCCTAAGGTGTCAACACTGTGTTGTTTGTCTAAGATGGCCACACTGTTATTTTTCAAAGGTGACCACACTGTTAATTTTCTAAGGTGTCAACACTGTGTTGTTTGCCTAAGGTGTCAACACTGTGTTGTTTGTCTAAGGTGTCAACACTGTGTTGTTTGTCTAAGGTGGCTACACTGTGTTATTTATCTAAGGTGTCAACACTGTGTTGTTTGCCTAAGGTGGCCACACTGTGTTATTTATCTAAGGTGTCAACACTGTGTTGTTTGTCTAAGGTGTCAACACTGTGTTTGTCTAAGGTGGCCACACTGTGTTATTTATCTAAGGTGTCAACACTGTGTTGTTTGCCTAAGGTGTCCACACTGTGTTATTTGTCTAAGGTGTCAACACTGTGTTGTTTATTTAAGGTGACCACACTGTGTTGTTTGTCTAAGGTGGCCACGCTGTGTTGTTTGTGTAAGGTGGCCACACTGTGTTATTTGTCTGAGGTGTCAACACTGTTATTTGTCTAAGGTGTCAACACTGTGTTGTTTGCCTAAGGTGTCAACACTGTTATTTGCCTAAGGTGCCCATCTTGTGTTGTTTGTCTAAGGTGGCCACACTGTGTTATTTGTCCAAGGTGCCCACATTGTGTTATTTGTCAAAGGTGGCCACACTGTGTTATTTGTCAATGGTGTCAAGACTGTGTTATTTCCTTAGGTGTCAACACTGTGCTGTTTGCCTAAGGTGCCCACACTGTGTTGTTTGTCTAAGTTGGCCATACTGTGTTATTTGTCTAAGGTTGCCACACTGTGTTATTTGCCTAAGGTGCCCATCTTGTGTTGTTTGTCTAATGTGGCCACACTATGCTGTTTGCCTAAGGTGCCCACACTGTTATTTACATAAGGTGCCCACATTGTGTTATTTACATAAGGTGCCCACATTGTGTTTTCCTGTTATGTCTGCTATTTTTAAACAAAAGAAATTGCAGACAAAGCATCTAAAAAATCAATCCAAGTAGACTAATTTAATGTCCCATGTGATTCATTGTTAGTTTTTGTCTTTTAATTAAAATAAATCCTAATTTTGTTTTATTTTTCAGAAATACAAGATATTGACTTACAGACAACTATAAGACTGATGTTATTGGCAATTTCTATCTGAATAGTATCAAGAACTGATTACAGCTGTCAACAATGGCTACAAAGGTATTGTGTTGTGCATTTCCAACCTTTTATTATGACTACACACTTAATTCAGTACAAGACTTTGGGATCTACCTTCTAGTCAGAAGGTATATTCATTCGAAAGCACTTGGGTCGAAGGCTTGCTGGTCCCAATATCAGTTGGTCTGAAGGTTCATTGGTCTGAAGGTTCTTTGGTTTGTAGGTTCATTGGTCTGTAGGTTTATGATCTAAAAGTTCATTGGTCCATAGACTCAATGATCTAAATGTTCACTGCTCTGAAGGTTTACATGTTGTAAAATGATGGATGCCTACAGATATGTTTTGCAGTAGATTAAAAATAGTATCAAAAGCTGTTTTCATCTGTCAACAATGACTACTCTGGTAGTGTACATTTAAAATCTTTTATTATGATTACACATTTAATTTGTTACATTACAACTACCTATCACCTCTAACATTGTGAGTTCAAATCCCACTCATGGCAAGGTATACTCGCTACAACATTATGTGATAAAGTTTGTCAGTGACTTGTGGCAGGTATGTGGTTTTCACCTGGTACTCCGGTTTCCTCCACCAATAAAACTAACCATCATGGTAAAACTGAAATATTGTTGAAAGTGGTGTTAAGCACCATAACCCCAACCCATCCGACCTCTAGTCTGACCTCTAGTCTGAATGTTCATTAGTCCATATGTATAGCTTTGGCGTATTATGCATGGAACTGAATATAAACAGATTTTTGTATCTCGGACAGAACTGCATGATAAAACTAGTAATTTTGTTGTAAAATAATGGATGCCTAAAGATATGTTTTTCATTAACTTCAGATTTGACCATATACCTGTACATTGTATTTTGATATTCTGGTTAATTCTCCCATGCTTATGGTCCTATTAATTAAGTCACATCACAGATCTCCAGTGGGATGACAAATCAGCTACTTCACATGCTTCTTGGGAAGAACAACACTTTCCTTTTTGTCATCAGGGGCAATGAAGTGATTTTTTTATATTGCAGTCTAAGAAATGCGTTGGTAGAATGGTGGGTTAAAATGATAATAAACTAGAGGCTCTCGGGAGGCTATGTTACTCACGTTTCTGAAATGGCTTTATGTATCAAGCAAATAGCAGGATTATAATTCAGACATTTATTGCATGTTGTTGCAATACGGTTGTTTCGAATCATTTCCATTCCATCAAAATTTAGTTATTTTCATCTGCCAGATCACGTGATTTCAATGGAATGTACAACACTGGACTTCCAGTGTCAATGTACACAACAAAAACTCCAATCGATATGTGCCGTTTTAATTTTCGATCTTTAACTTAAAAACATCTTAGCATTTTCTGTTAAAGACAGCTATCAATTAAATTATTTTATTTGTATCAAAGACTTCAATGCAGAGACAATTACTTCTTTGAAATTAAATTTGTTTTCTTTCTTTATTTGCGGCTGTCAGCATCATGAAAGGAAAACGATCTGCCTTTATGTATATATTTCTGATATCAGACAGACAGTGAGGTACCGAACACCAGTATTTATTCAGCCGTTTCCTTGGCGTCTCCATATTACAATTACTTATAATCTACCGCATCTACGACTATGATATGCTGACGTTGTCACAGTAATAGTGTAAACACCGGAAGTCATCTGCCGAGCAGTTCAGACGTCAAGACACGAAAAAAGACAGAACGTGGTCGGAATTGACATGATTTGAAACAACCGTATTGTTGGGGGACAGGTGTATCATGTGCTCATGGCAAAGCTATTTATTTGATACTAATCTGCTACACAGGATCCAAATAGGGAAATGCGACAAATGTTTTCATTTTAAACCTTATTTCAAATGAAAGATGAACTGTTGTGGCTGTGATCGTATGGTAGTTGGATTTGCAACTACCCATGTGATCAGTGCCTGTCACCACTAAAGTTGTGAGTTCGAATCCCGTTAAGGCAATGTGAACTTGATACAACTTTATGTGATATAGTTTGTCAGTGACTTTCTGCAGGTTGGTGGTTTTCCAATAAAACTGACCACCACAATATAGCTGAAATATTGTTGAAAGTAGTGTTAAACACCATAACCCTAACCCCTCAAATAAAAGATCATTTGATATTCATGCACAATTTATGTTTAGGTTCTGTTCAGAAAACCATGACGGTTGTGACTACAGATAATAATGTTTTATGTTTATTTACTTTAAATCAGGAGAGCAATACAGGTTCTTGAGAGCCTCTGGTTTAAATTTCAATTCAATTACCTAAAAGATCTCTTTTTCCATCACAACTTTAGAATTATATGTTACAGGCTTGTCAATTATCATAACACAGAAATTGATCATGTTTCTATATGACATTCCAAATTAACAGATCATCTATATTGATTTGTGGTCAATGCTTGTAGTTTTGACATTTTCCCATGATTCCATTGGGTCTAACCTTACATTACTTTTAACTTTTGGGGTTCTTTAATCAATAATTCTTCGGTTTTGAAGAAATTATTGTTTCAGCTTCAACAATTTGTGACGTTTGTCTTGATATTTCATCGAGGATTTATTTCATTTAGTGTGTAATGAGAATTGTAATTTGGGTGGTTGAACGACTTTAAAACATCACTTGAAGGGATCCCACACGTAACTTTTCTCAACATTATTGAATGTGTGACGTCAAAATTTGTTACGAGTTTTCAAAGCATCATGTACCTCCTTCTGCAGACGCACATAAAACGTAATTGTATGGATTTAGGTGTAATTGAATTCTAGTCAGTGTAATCATATTTTAGATGAAATACTTTTTCTTGGCTTGGAAGTTACGAAATGTCAATATTTTAAAAATAAGGTTATTCATTTTCCTGTTGATCAAACATATTTGTTTTATTGACAAAATCAGATTGTAGGAGTTTGTTATTTTAATTTTGTTTTTATCAAGGCTACAACAATTTTTTTTTTTTTTTTTTTTATAAAATTCTCCTGACCTAAGGCCCTGTGAGCTTATGATATCAAATGGCATCTGACATCTGTAATCATTATCTTTTCACATTTTAATCTTTTCTGAAACCACTGAGTCAAATTATTCCGAACTTCAAATTCTAGAATGATTCTTGGGTGACCCATTTTCAGAAAATATATCTGATTGTGATACCTCAGTTCTCCATCCAAGATGCCTTGTTACTAAAGAAGAAATTTTAAATACATGTATAGGTACAATTTAATAATTTTTTAACATGTACCTTTTTTTGGTGAAATTTCTAATTTTGTAGATTTTAAATGATATTGCAAATTAGGCATATTTTGTCAAAAATTTAAAAAAAAATCTCCCTCTGCACTTTTCAAATAGTTTCTACCAAGTGATGAATTTTGCTAGACAATAATGACTGGAGTAAGGCCTTGTTGATTTACTGCAGCAACTTGAGTGGTACTAGGCACTGTTAGCATAGGTTGATGTAAATCTAACTACCATACAATTACAGACACAGTGATCCCTAATTTGAGAACAGTGTATGGTTTAATTGTTTGTTATTTATTTACTGTGACTTGACTGTCACCTTTTCCTTTACTCAATACCTATTGCCTGATCAGTTTACCAAACTGTTGACCAAGTAAGAACATTCATACAGTCCCCTTGGTCATTTCAGTTCAGCATAGCTCAACCAATCTTGCAATTTCAAATCCAAGTAGAACCTCAAATTATAATTAATGAAAGTATACTTACCTCAAAGTAATTTCATGTTTGACTACATACAAAAAGTTGAAATTTAAAAAATATATATATCTGTAAAGGTGCACTGCATAACTTCAGAAATATGCCAATGATTTTAAATTTATTTTCAAAACACATAGATTGAACAAATGCACAATTGTGTTAATTAAAAAAAGATCTATTTATATACAAGGGAGGGAATTCTAAATATTTTCCATGGTGAAATATTTCAAATAACCTCCCTTTCCAAAATTTTAGCTTTCCTATTTTCTTCAAGTTTTGTTATGTAATATAAAAAAAAATTCAATTGATCAAATCAAATCAAATCAAATCAAAAAGTTTTATTTAAAGTCGGTACATTTTATAACAGTACAACATAAGCTCTCAAGAGCTTTTCAAACCGACATGAAAGTTAAACAACTTTTTATTATTTTGGAGGGATTACAATTTTTTCTAATAAAATCTTTTGAAAAGAACAAAATGTTATTAGACTCATTTAAACAATATCTTCACTTGATTGGCTGATTAAATTTGTTCACTAGTTACATAATAAGACTACCAGTGGTAAGTATAACTTTGTTTTCAACTTTGTTGTTCCAATACCAATTTTACAGATTGAATTGCAAAACTGTGAAATAGTTGAGCAATCGCAAAACTGGAATGGCAAATTGGTCAGTGTAAATGCTCCTATTGTCTGACCAATCTGGTAAACTAGTCAGGCAATTGATAACTGTGAATGGTAAAGGTGATAGTCAAGTCACAGTAACAGTCCTAGGTCCATCTTTATTTGTATGCTGTTACTGTTGTGTTATTTACTTATATAAACTGGATCTTAGCCTGTATCACTCGCCTGCCCTGCCACCTGGTGTTATTTACTTATATAAACTGGATCTTAGCCTGTATCACTCGCCTGCCCTGTCACCTGGTGTTATTTACTTATATAAACTGGATCTTAGCCTGTATCACTCGCCTGCCCTGTCACCTGGTGTTATTTACTTATATAAACTGGATCTTAGCCTGTATCACTCGCCTGCCCTGTCACCTGGTGTTATTTACTTATATAAACTGGATCTTAGCCTGTATCACTCGCCTGCCCTGTCACCTGGTGTTATTTACTTATATAAACTGGATCTTAGCCTGTATCACTCGCTTGCCCTGTCACCTGGTGTTATTTACTTATATAAACTGGATCTTAGCCTGTATCACTCGCCTGCCCTGTCACCTGGTGTTATTTACTTATATAAACTGGATCTTAGCCTGTATCACTCGCCTGCCCTGTCACCTGGTGTTATTTACTTATATAAACTGGATCTTAGCCTGTATCACTCGCTTGCCCTGTCACCTGGTGTTATTTACTTATATAAACTGGATCTTAGCCTGTATCACTCGCCTGCCCTGTCACCTGGTGTTATTTACTTATATAAACTGGATCTTAGCCTGTATCACTCGCCTGCCCTGTCACCTGGTGTTATTTACTTATATAAACTGGATCTAAGCCTGTATCACTCGCCTGCCCTGTCACCTGGTGTTATTTACTTATATAAACTGGATCTTAGCCTGTATCACTCGCTTGCCCTGTCACCTGGTGTTATTTACTTATATAAACTGGATCTTAGCCTGTATCACTCGCCTGCCCTGTCACCTGGTGTTATTTACTTATATAAACTGGATCTTAGCCTGTATCACTCGCCTGCCCTGTCACCTGGTGTTATTTACTTATATAAACTGGATCTTAGCCTGTATCACTCGCCTGCCCTGTCACCTGGTGTTATTTACTTATATAAACTGGATCTTAGCCTGTATCACTCGCTTGCCCTGTCACCTGGTGTTATTTACTTATATAAACTGGATCTTAGCCTGTATCACTCGCCTGCCCTGTCACCTGGTGTTATTTACTTATATAAACTGGATCTTAGCCTGTATCACTCGCCTGCCCTGTCACCTGGTGTTATTTACTTATATAAACTGGATCTTAGCCTGTATCACTCGCCTGCCCTGTCACCTGGTGTTATTTACTTATATAAACTGGATCTTAGCCTGTATCACTCACCTGCCCTGTCACCTGGTGTTATTTACTTATATAAACTGGATCTTAGCCTGTATCACTCGCCTGCCCTGTCACCTGGTGTTATTTACTTATATAAACTGGATCTTAGCCTGTATCACTCACCTGCCCTGTCACCTGGTGTTATTTACTTATATAAACTGGATCTTAGCCTGTATCACTCACCTGCCCTGTCACCTGGTGTTATTTACTTATATAAACTGGATCTTAGCCTGTATCACTCGCCTGCCCTGTCACCTGGTGTTATTTACTTATATAAACTGGATCTTAGCCTGTATCACTCGCCTGCCCTGCCACCTGGTGTTATTTACTTATATAAACTGGATTTTAGCCTGTATCACTCGCCTGCCCTGTCACCTGGTGTTATTTACTTATATAAACTGGATCTTAGCCTGTATCACTCGCCTGCCCTGCCACCTGGTCATTCATGCTAGTTCCTAAGAAAAATAATTTTATTCATTTTCACATAGGGTCTTACATTATATAATAGTCTTTTAAAATCAGACTTAAAATGAAGATTAAAATTGTTGGCCCCCCTCATATGATGGAAATGGGTAAACCTACAACCAATCAGTTGGTATAGTCCAGATAGGAATTATTCTGGGGAATTCATTAGAAAAAAACAACAACATACAAATCATGTTAAACATGTTAAAATAAAAAGCTATTATATGGGGATTGGTGTCTTTTGGCAACCTTTCAACCCTTTTTATCTTGGAAAGCAAGAATTGGATCATACTATTTAAAAAAGGCATAAGAAATGTAAAAGTAAACAACACTATCAAATTTCTAAGTTTTGTGTGATTGGCCCCATATTTACCCTCTTATATCTGGCAAATGGTAAGAGCCATCTGAAATCTGTTAGTATACTACATAAAGAGAATTGTATAAAAAACATAAAGAAAAAAATCATCAAAAGTGGTTGCAAAATAAAGGCTTCATATATAAAAAGCAGAAAGCATGTTTGGGAATAGGTAGGTCAAGAATCTCCCAAATTGATTGGAAACTTTAATCTGTGCCAAGAATCATAGTGTTTTAAAATTTCAGAAGAATCTGTCATATATGTCTTATTGTGAAAAAAACTATGACGTCTACTGTGGTAATATGAGGACAATGATGACGTACTTATACCATAATAGGGTCACATTCTTTTTCAGTCATATTTATGATGATTGTGTGTATTTTACTCACCATTTTGTTCAGAGAAAAATGACTGGCTTAGGTTAATATTTACACAGAAAGTACATATAGTAATAATGATTATTGTACACCATAAAAGTAGTAAATAAATATTTTGGATGATTCTCAATAAAATATTGCCATTTCTTGATGAGAAATCCAAACTAACCTAGTTTTACATTTAACCAATCGTGGAAACCTTTCTAACTAATTTAACCAAACCAAAACGTGAGTCATCATTGGATGGTTATCTACAAATTTTTTTTTTTTTTTTATATAGAATTAGGAACCTAATGTAAAGAAATGTTTTATGATAATATCCTATACTAGCTGCGGAACCGTAGCTCTTATGGTCCTTGGCCAGTTTTCTGATATTTGCGGACCATATGGAACCGTAGCTCTTATGGTCCTTGGCCAGTTTTCTGATATTTGTGGACCATAAGCTAATCCTATACCTGATAGCAACACAACACATGTTAATTAAATTCAAATTAAATATCACTAAAAAATTCAAGGTGAAATTTTGAAAATTTTGTTTGTATAAATGTTTTTCAAGAATTGATCAGTTTGTAGCACATCAGTGATTCAGACTGATTCATGTTTTGGTCAATTATTATTTTTTTTTTTAATACAATATAGTACATAATAACCACTAACACATTACAGAAGAAGTAATTTTTTTGACTTAATGATATCTAAGTTATATATTAGTGATTTAGTTGGGACCTTTATTGATTCTATACTTAGTTAGTGTGGGTGTTTAGCATTACTATGTAACCACAAGGCATTGTCATTTTTACAATCTTATATAAGGATCATCATTCTGTTTTTATCTTTATATTTAGTTTCCTGGATCTCAAATAAGGCATTAATACTTTATTATTTCAGGAATGATGTACAATAGTAAATCTTTACATTAGGATTGGTGAAACTAGACAAACTGTGGTAAGTTTTTTTGATGAATTTATTTTGTTTACATGTATTTGAATTTTACAAGAATAAAGTTACGTTTTGTTCTACTTTATACTACTGGTAACTAAAGATTTAGCATCACTTTATGAAATTGTTCCTATTTTATTGTTCGTTATCACCATCATAGGAACTACATGGTACATTGTAGAAAATATGAAAATTTGCACAAGATTTATGACACCTTAGAATTTTTTGTATCTCTCCTGGACTGAACGCCTATGGGAACTAATCTCATCATCAATCATCCGAAATCACATTGGTTGTGTAGGGGTAAGTGTGCTCACCTTGAGTGTGGTAGATCGTGGGTTGGAGCCTTGGTCAGGTCAATCCAAAGACTTATAATATTTGTATTTGTTGCTTCTCTGCTAAGCAGACAGCATTAGGGAGTGATGTTGGCTTGGAATCAGAATAACATATCCAAGTTTAGTAACACGTCTACCCGCAGACTGTTGTTTCAGTGAGCTACCACTATTAAACTCCAACTAGGTATGTAGTTCTATTGCAGGGTGGACATCATCATCATCTCATTGAATGTAGCTTGTTCTTGCCATGAGATATCTGAAAAATAGCTCATTTGGCATTAAACAATAATCACTCTCTCTCACTTGCTCAATCATCCATAAACTTTTCATATTTAAATCTACTTAGAAGGAATTGAACCAAAACTTTACAGGAATCACAACAACCAGATTTCTAAGAGGTTGCTGATTTTGTTTCGTTCAAACCTTTCAGATGGCTATTGCCGTGGTCACAGACAGTATTTATCTCTGATTATCTGAATGTTAAAAAAAATTCTTCTCAGAAACCCAATTGAAACTAAATTTGTTTGGTTTTTATCCACCATCCAGTATTTTCAACATTGAAAATAATATTTTTTGAAAAAATCAAAGCCTTATTGAATTATGTATCACAACTTATATGGCATCCACAGGAAATATTGGTTTCTGATTGGCTGATTATTAAAAGATCTTTACAGAAACAACTGAGACAGTTGTAACCACTGAAAAAGGGGAAAGGGTAGAATGCTCCTGGTATCATCCTCTACATGACTTGCATTCTTAACTTGCCTGGCCCAAAGGATCCTATGAGCTTTTGCAATTAATTGTCATCCGTCTGTCTGTCGTCTGCAAACTTTTCACATTTCAATCCTCTCCTTTAAAGCCACTTAGCCAGTAGGAACCAAACTTTGCAGCAATGATGTTTAGTACTTTAGAAGGTCCTCTACAAACAATTCTTAGATTTGTTTTCATCAGACAAAAAACATGTCTGCCACAGCAAATTCTTGCTTCTGACTGGCTATTTAAAAAAAAAAACTTCTCCTCTGGAACTACTGTGCCAATTTAACCAAACTTTTGCAGGAATGATGTTTGGAAAGCTCTCTGCAAAAATTCCTTATTTCATCTTGGTCTTGTGATGGGCAATTTTTATTTCTGATTTGCTGAATCTTTAAAAAATCTTCTTCTGAAACTACAAGTCCAAATATATCAATACAACTTTCTTTGGTTTCTGTATGAACTCCATTTTCCCATTTTCTCTGTATCAATCATGTTTAAAGGAAGCTGTTTTTCATTAATATATATTGTTTTGAAAACTAGTTACATCCCTGTTCAATCTAGGATCCCTTTTCAGTCTATCAGCAATGAAACAATTCTACTGTACCATGCATAGCATTTTCCAACAAATGACCGTATTAAACAGTGGTTTGATGTTTAATTGATTGATGTTTAACACCTAGCAGTATTTCAGCTGTATATCATGTAGTTTAAACATTGGGTACATTATAGTGAGTTATTAATCAATTTTACTTTATAATGATTTTATTGTGAATATATATATACAATTGGATTGGGAACAAGTTTTTACAACTTACTAGTCCCTCTCCATACAAATACATTAATAGCATAAACAAAACAAATCAAATGACAGCAAATGTATAGGCTATATCAATAATAATTAGTAAATTAAGCAAAATCATGTCAAACTAAGCATACATATTAAATATTGTTTTAATATTTAACATAAAAATAGGGGGGGGGGGGGGTAAAACTAATAAATTGTGTTGAGAGAATATCACGGTTGGGGATAATAATTATTAAATCTACAAGTTTGTCGAATAAATTTTTGCACTGATTTGAACAATAAAGTATTCAATTCTTCACTAATTACATTACATCCAAAGAGTATATATTCTATAGAGATGGGAACAATGTTATTAAAATAGTTAAACAGAGAAGTTCTATCGTGTTGATAAAGTGGACATTCAAGAAAAAAATGAATAGCATCCACAAATAAATGACCACATACACAACGTGGATCATTCTTCAAATTTACTCTATATAAATCGGCATTAAGGCCACTACATCTATGTCTTAGCTTAGTATGTATTATGTTAGTTTTACTATCGCCAATATTGTAAAATGAAGCCACCGAAATTTGGACAGGCTGAATGGCTTTTTTAAATTTGGAAAAAGTGGGTAGAGATTTTACACTATCAGGTAAGGAATTCCACAACTTTATAGTGGAAGGAAAGAAAGACTTGGAACTAGTTTGCAGACGACACCTCTGAGTGTGATAGTCATCATTATCACGGAGATTATATGTTACTGTTTCTCCAATAGTAGTTGGCAAACAGTCAGATAAGTATGTGGGAGCCATATTATTTTCAATTTTATAAAATAAATTGAGTTTCCTAGACTTCCGACGGTCTTCCAATTTTGACCACCCAGTTTCAAAATATAAACTTTCAGCACTAGAATAAATAGGTAGACCCATTACAATCCTTGCTGCTTCAAGTTGCAAACATTCTAATTTTTGGGTATCACGAATACAACAGTCATCCCACAGTTCACAAGCATATTCTAATATAGGTAAAATATATGTTTTAAAAATCTTACTCAAATGGGATCTACTTAATAAGTATTTTAGTTTTCGTAAAATGTGAATTCGCTTGGTCGCCCTTTGACATGTGTTGTTAATATGATAGCACCATTTACAGTTACTAGAAAGACAAACACCTAAATGAGTATGATATTCTACCTGTTTAATATTCTCACCATTAAAAAGAATGTTTACTTAGTCTATATTTTTTTTATTACTAAAGATGACAAATTCTGTCTTTTGTGGATTAAATTTTACCAACCATGTCTCAGCCCATGTATTTAATATATTTATATCAGAATTTAATTTTCTTTCAATTTGAAGTAGGTTAGTTGATGAATAGGATAATGAAGTATCGTCTGCAAATAGTCTTACCAAGCTAGATAAATGATCAGAAATATCATTGATGTATATCAGAAAAAGTAAAGGTGCAACACTGAACCCTGAGGAACACCAGCTTTAAGTAACCCTATCCGTGACTCTGAATTATTAATGAACACAATTTGTTTCCTATTAGAAATATAATCTTGAAACCATTTAACTAAACTTTCACTTAAACCATAAGATTTTAACTTATCAGTAAAACCTTTATGCCACACTCTATCGAATGCCTTCGATATATCACAAAAAACTGAACAAAAAAAATCTTTTTTATCTAGAGATATACATATTTTATGAAATATTTCAATTAACTGATGTACTGTTGAACATCCTGGTACAAAACCTGATTGATATTTACATAACAGTTTGTTGTCTAAAAAATAATTAGATACATGCTTGAAAACCACTCTTTCAAATGTTTTTCCCACACAGCTAAGTAGGGATATAGGTCGATAGTTGGATACTAAGGACTTGTTGCCATTTTTAAATAATGACATAACTTTAGCTAATTTCAATGGTCCGGAAAAGTAGAAGTTTGTATGGAATAATCAAATATAATTTTTAAAGGTATACTAACAGTATTGGCTGTGTTTTTTAACGTATGATGACTAATCAAATCGTGCCCGGAGGCTTTTTTAATAATCAATAATAGAACCTTGTTATATCAAGCTCTGAGAAGCCATTTTTTAGCATAACTCTTAAGTACATGTAGTTGATGGTAAAAATGTGGGTTAAAATTAGACCTGATAACTAGAATACTTGGTTAATTAAAATTAAAAATAGTAGGTCTCTTCAACTTCAACATAACATGGTTCTACTGTACTACAGATTTTTCTTTGAATCTGAAAGTATGCTAATAAATATATGTTCACAATAAAATCACTTAAGATATTCTACACTCAAACCAATAGGTAAAAAATGGATACCACCAAAATTTCACATATATTTCATCTAATTTTGATGCAGTTTTCTTTTCTTACTTGATTGTGACATATCTTTGGGTAGTATTGCTGTTGATTTCCTGTATTAGTTATGGTTTTCAAGTTTAACTAGTATTGCTGTTGATTTCCTGTATTAGTTATGGTTTTCAAGTTTAACTAGTATTGCTGTTGATTTCCTGTATTAGTTATGGTTTTCAAGTTTAACTAGTATTGCTGTTGATTTCCTGTATTAGTTATGGTTTTCAAGTTTAACTAGTATTGCTGTTGATTTCCTGTATTAGTTATGGTTTTCAAGTTTAACTAGTATTGCTGTTGATTTCCTGTATTAGTTATGGTTTTCAAGTTTAACTAGTATTGCTGTTGATTTCCTGTATTAGTTATGGTTTTCAAGTTTAACTAGTATTGCTGTTGATTTCCTGTATTAGTTATGGTTTTCAAGTTTAATTAGTATTGCTGTTGATTTCCTGTATTAGTTATGGTTTTCAAGTTTAACTAGTATTGCTGTTGATTTCCTGTATTAGTTATGGTTTTCAAGTTTAACTAGTATTGCTGTTGATTTCCTGTATTAGTTATGGTTTTCAAGTTTAACTAGTATTGCTGTTGATTTCCTGTATTAGTTATGGTTTTCAAGTTTAACTAGTATTGCTGTTGATTTCCTGTATTAGTTATGGTTTTCAAGTTTAACTAGTATTGCTGTTGATTTCCTGTATTAGTTATGGTTTTCAAGTTTAACTAGTATTGCTGTTGATTTCCTGTATTAGTTATGGTTTTCAAGTTTAACTAGTATTGCTGTTGATTTCCTGTATTTGTTATGGTTTTCAAGTTTAACTAGTATTGCTGTTGATTTCCTGTATTAGTTATGGTTTTCAAGTTTAACTAGTATTGCTGTTGATTTCCTGTATTAGTTATGGTTTTCAAGTTTAACTAGTATTGCTGTTGATTTCCTGTATTAGTTATGGTTTTCAAGTTTAACTAGTATTGCTGTTGATTTCCTGTATTAGTTATGGTTTTCAAGTTTAACTAGTATTCCTGTTGATTTCCTGTATTTGTTATGGTTTTCAAGTTTAGCTTGATTGCAGTAAAGCTCATGCAGGAGGAAACCTTGTCAATTTGCTGGGAGGGTCATATCATGCTGCGCCCAGAGGATAACGCTTTATTTCTTATTGTTATGAAAAATATGTCAATACTGATAACTCTTCACTCTGAAGCAAAACCAGGTGGGTGATAAAACACTCCTTGGAGCCTCTGGTTCTCTTAAGAATTGTATAAAATATATTCTCATTGAAAGGATAGATAAATAATAAATAAACTTCCTTATTTAATACTTAGAAAAATAATGTTTACTTTAACACCACTTATTATTTGACATTAATACTTTGCAGACATATTTAAAAAATATATATGCAGGTGAGTAGATGGAGGCTTTTAGAAGTGATGGACAATTAATTGTGTTCAAACATTCTAATACTACATGTTGTAATGTTTTATTTTCCTTTCTTGTGCCTCAATTTGAAGTTTCTTAAAATGAGAAAAGATGTTGACACCTGCCTTATGGCTATTGATCTTAAGATTACATTGTATATACTCAAAATTCATTTCATCTTTGACTTGGTCATCAGATTTAAATTAAATTTTCTACATAATCAACCTCAATAAGAAAGATTTTATTCAGCTGAGGGAGAATGGGAATGTAGACATTGTTGATGAAATCTTCTCACTTTTCTCTGTCTAATTACAAGATGTATGTTTAAGAACCCATTATAGAATCTACCACACTGTTGACAGTCAACACCTACACATTCTGTCACATATTGAAAATTACATCTAGTTACATACATCAGGGAATAGGGTAGACCATCATTTTTCCCAGGTGAGAATTTCTGCAAATCTTGTGTATTGATAATTTTATTGCATTTTCTGTTTAATAACAGATTAAGTGTTCTATGCAATATTATTTCTGAAATCATTGAGAATTTACAAATTATGTAGGTGTTTTATTGTTACAATAATTCAACTTGTAAATGTTATTAATGTATGTGGGTTGAATTTTATATATAGGATTATTGAATTTTATTTTCCTCCATTGGTTAAACAGTGGTGTGTTTGTAGTCCATCTGTCTATAGTATTTCTTGTGCACAATTCATGGGAAATTTTCTGCAACCATATATAATTTCTGCACATTTACCAACTGGTTACATCAGCCACCCTCTCCCTGCTGAAGAAATTGCTTTTTCTACTGTACAATTCAGACTTCAAGTTCAAGAGTTATTGCCCTTTGTTTGTAACAAAAAAGGTGGTGACATGAGATTTTACCTATTAAACAAAAATGAAGCTGAAAAAACTGTATAAAAATGTAGTATGTTATTTTTTTTTTAATAGTTTCACATAATTAAAATGTGGCCTATCAATCTTAGAATTGTCCAGAGAGGCCTAATAAAAGAACTTATTTGTTAATTCACATGAATGCATAATAGATTGTCATGAATGATATATAGAAGTTGTAATGGACCAACCATTTCCTTTTATTGGTTGAGATGGGGCTGAGGGTGTGAACTCAGGTGCTCCGGAACGATAAGTAATTCCTGCTCCACTAGTGGCTCCCGTCGTGTTAACTTAGTTACAAACCCAGTGATAAGCCATGAATGAGGAAAGGGCTGGGAAGTGTTTACGACAATTGGAACATAGACCATGTATGGGGTAAATAATATTGCATACTTCATATAGTAAATAACTGTAATTTCAATTTAGTTTTGGCTTACCTCATATTTGTTTTAAAACCCTACAATTATAATTTTCATGTTATGTTTATTTTCAGATGTGTAAGATAAGAGAAATCATGTCTTTTAATGTGAATAGTGAACACACAAAGTAGATTACAGAACAGAATCATAATGAGGTAAGTTAAAAAATTTATATTGTGTTTGACATCAATCAAAGTATATAACAGGGCAAATCTAGAGGAGGATTACTTGTCTTATAGTTTAAAATGTTACTGTGACATGTGTAAGACATACCTGCAAAAAATACTGTCTTCACTTCCTAACTTTGATGCATTATTACAACAACTTATGATAATTTAAAATGATATATGAACACTCATTCTAATACTAAATGATATATGAACACTCATTCTAATATAACTTTTATGTAATACATGTTTTCTTTGGTTACTATTTACCATCAGATCCACGGTTGACATGTTGTAACTAATGATTCTACTTTGAACGAGCCGCCATATTGAATTCTTGAAATCCAGCAAGTCTAATTATTACAATATGATCAAAAAATAGAATACCACCTACCTCAAAACCCAGCTTTTATGAGATAATTATTCAAATCTTAGTACTGTCGTACAAATAGCCCAAAAAAAAGTCAAATGTTATTCCATAATTTTATCAAGAACTTCAATTCAAATGAGAAATATAATCCAACATAATTGGAATGTACAAGATTGGGTATTCTCACCCCTTGGATAAAGTAGTCTGTTAGTTTAGGTGGAAAAGATTTTTCTATCTTACCCCGGCTCCAGGGTAAGACAAGCTACACACCGTTTTTTCCGCAAAATTGTTTTCCATTGTTGAATTAAATTGTTGATTTATAGTGTCTTGACAGTATTTCACAATAAAATACAATATTGTATTTATAAATATATTATAAATGCTACTACAACAGCGATAAATGCCTGTAAAAAAAAAAATTTGACGTTGATCAAAGGGAGGTAATTGTTTTTATTTACGTTAGTTACCTAACAAGGGAGAGTACTCTATATTTTCTCAACGTAAACAAATATTTAAAGAGATGAGAAAAAGAGGCAAACATCGTAAAAGGTGCAAGATTTTGTTATTGTAGAATCTATCACAAGTTTGTTAACTTTATTATTTTGAACCTCTTTAAAGTTGTAAAATGAAAATCTTGTTTTATTTTATTACGTGGCATTTTGGTCCTGTCGGCTGTGATACGGTTCGCAAATTAATGCACCAAACTACATAACAAGTAAACAAACATTGACACGGTAGAAAGGGGTGAGAAAAAGAGTCAAACACTGTAAAAGGTGCAAGATAGTAAAATCTCTGACATCCTCGGGTAAGATTTAAATCGTATTGGACTCGGACAAGCCTCGTCCGATACGATTTAAATCTTACCCTCGGGTGTCACAGATTTTACTATCTTGCACCTCCCTCGGTGTTGGACCCTATATATCTCTGCCACCTTTTGGTAAGATTTCAATCTTCGAGAACTGAGCAAGCCTCGTTCTTGACGATTTAAATCTTACTCTGATGTCCCTGAGGTGTCTGAGATTTCCTGATCTTGTACTGGTGTTAGATTCTATTAGTTTTGTAGTTTGAAGTCCACTGTGACATATGTACAATTTTCTTGTCTTTTATTTTCTTTATTCTTTGCTTTCTAGCCTCTGATTTAAAGTTGATCAAATCAGTTATTTTATCAACAATTTTATATCATTTTATTTGATTTTACAATAAGACAAGGGAGGTAATTTATACTATTAATTAGTATCAATAAATAGATGTTTCTCATATTTATAACATTTTGATTGATATGACTTATATTTATCTATGTTTTACTCCTCATTGTCAAACTATTGTTAACTTGATAACTCCTCGCCCCATTAACTGATAACTCCTCGCCCCATTAACTGATAACTCCTCTCCCCGTTAGCTGATAGCTCCTCTCTCCACACTCCAGGGAATATAATATGATTTTACCACATTTCTTCTCTTAATCTACTTAAGTGCACCTATTTTAATTTCCTTAAAATTTATGATTTGATGCTTCAGTATGGCATAGGGGGCAGTCACCCGGGGCATATGATCATTTTCACATGATTTGTTTGTTTGTTTTTTGAATAGATAGATGCTTTATTTTTTTAGCTCACCTTGCCAAAGGCAATGTGAACTTTTGCCATCACTTGGTGTCCGTCATCCGTTAACTTTTCACATTTTAATCTTCTCCTCTGAAACCGCAAAGCCAATTGATCTGAAATTTGGTAGGAAACACCTATGGAAGGCCCTCTATAAAGATTGCTCATTTCGTCCCGATCTATTAACAAACATGGCCACCACAGGCAATTCTTGTTTCTGATAGGCCAATTTTTTTAAATCTTCTCCTTTGAAACCACTAGGCCAAATGAACCGAAACTTGGTAGGAAGCATCTATGGAAGGTTTTCTATAAAGATTGCTCATTTCGTCCCAATCCGTTAACAAACATGGCCACCACAGGCAATTCTTTTTTCTGATTGGTTGATTTCTAAAAAATCATCTCCTCTGTTTAAAAGAAAGATAACTCTTGCCTAAGCTGTTAAAAAGAAAGATAACTCTTGATATTATCTCCCTTAGAAATTAACTAATGCTGATATAGTGTAACATGTTTATTCTATACATTACAAGTAGGTATTCACATTTTAATATTCTTTTCAGCAAGCTTTGCCAAAGCCAATATGAGCTTTTGCCATCACTTGGTGTCCGTCGTCTGTCATCTGTTATCCGTTTACTTTTTACATTTTAATCTTCTCCTCTGAAAACCGTCAGCCAAATGAACTGAAACTTGGTAGGAAGCATCTATGTAAGGTCCTCTCTAAAGAGTGCACATTTTATTATGATCCATTACCAAACATGGCCACCACAGGCAATTCTTGTTTCTGATTGGCCAAATGAACCAAAACTTGGTAGGAATCATCTATGGAATGTCCTCTATGAAGATTGCTCATTTCGTACCGATCGGTTAGCAAACATGGCTACCACCGAAACTTGGTAGGAAGCATCTATGGAATGTCCTCTATGAAGATTGCTCATTTCATCCCAATCGGTTAGCAAACATGACCACCACATGCAATTCTTGTTTCTGATTGGTCTTCTCCTTTGAAACTGCTTAGTCATATGAACCGAAACTTGGTAGGAAGCATCTACATGTATGGAAGGTTCTGTATTAAGTTTCCTCAAAGCAGAATGAAAGGTGAGCGACACAGGCTCAGCTCACTGAGCCTCTAGTTTTAAATCACTGGCATACAAAGGGCATTTATTTACAATAGACAATCACATACACAGCCTGATTATAAACACATAAAATGACAAATAAAATATAATATATATGATGAATATACAAAGAGAATAATATTGTATAAGAATCATTCACTCCCTGTTCTGATTTTTATTATAAATATATTTCACTCGCTGTTCTCATGTTTATCATAAATGTATTTCAATCACAGTTCTGATTTTTGTTATAAATATATATTATTGATGGTGTTTGTTATATTATTACCTCCACTTGATGAACAAACTGATTTAACCAAATTAAAAAATAAATTCCATCGCCTTAAAAAAGGTTTAGCAATAATAACTTGAAAATTCAGGATTACCTCCCTTCCTGTGTTGTTTTATTAGCCTTTTTTGAAAAATAATTTAAAATAGCAATCATTTGGTGTAAGCTGGAAATACACGCTGTGTTTCTACGATTTGTTTGTGACCAAAATGACGGAATTGATTGTGCACTGATGACACAATATTAGATGTTGTTTACAATTATCTGAAGTCGTATGTGATACCAGATGTGCCTGGCTGGAAGCCTTTGTCACCATAATAGATAATCTAAGGATGAAGCTTTGATGTTTGACAGTGTTTCTAGCTTGGTGAACTGAAGTAATACAAAAGCTGAACTGAAATCATGTCATATCAAGTCAGAAGTGTGTTTATATTTGAGGTCAATTTTTTCTTCCTCTATAGCTTAACAACCTTTGTTATATCTAAAATGGCAAGCTTACAGCAATCATTTCTTGCAAGTTTGTTAAAAAAGGAAAAGTGGAATACTTAATTGTCCTTTAACATTACAGAATAATTTTGATTTAGAATGATTTATTAGTGATCCTCAAAAAAAAAAAAAAAAAAAAAAATCCTTATTTCATTCTAATCCAGCATCCTATTTGTATATGGACATCGTGGTACATGATATATGTAGTTTCTGATTTGATGAGGTATAAATAAAATGGTGTATAATAGTTACAGATTGGTAGAAATATCACAGAATTCTCTCCGAAAATACATGTATGGATATAGACCAAATATAGTATATGGTTGCCACTTAGTTGGTGCCCATGAAGATCCTCATTTTGTTCAGATCCAACCTCCAATATGGCCACCACATGACACAATATATGTACATTGCACTTTCTGTTTTGTTCAGATCCAACCTCCAATATGGCCACCACATTACATAATATATGTACATTGCACTTTCTGTTTTGTTCAGATCCAACCTCCAATATATCCAGTACAGGGCATAATATATGTACATTGTACTTTCTGTTTTGTTCAGATCCAACCTCCAATATGGCCACCACATGGCATAATATATGTACATTGCACTTTCTGTTTTGTTCAGATCCAACCTCCAATATATCCAGTACAGGGCATAATATATGTACATTGTACTTTCTGTTTTGTTCAGATCCAACCTCCAATATGGCCACCATAGGTCATAATATACAGTTTGTATGTACCTTGCAGTTTCTGTTTTGTTCAGATCCAACCTCCAATATGGCCACCACAGGGCATACTATATGTACATTTGTACATTGTAGTTCCTGTTTTGTTCAGATCCAACCTCCAATATGGCCACCACTTGGCATAATATATGTACATTGCACTTTCTGTTTTGTTCAGATCCAACCTCCAATATGGCCAGTACAGGGCATAATAGATGTAAATTGTACTTTCTGTTTTGTTCAGATCCAACCTCCAATATGGCCACCATAGGTCATAATATACAGTTTGTATGTACCTTGTAGTTTCTGTTTTGTTCAGATCCAACCTCCAATATGACCACCACATGGCATACTATATGTACATTGTAGTTTCTGATTAAATGAAGTAAAATGTTAATTATTCATTTATTCCAAACTAACATCTACTATTAAGCAGCATAAGACATAATTAATTTGCTTAAATGTATAGAAATAGTATCCTCAGAAATCACTAGGCCATTTGAACCAAAGCTTTCCAAATATAATCTGGGTAATTTTGTAAAAAAAGGTTTTGGTTTGGTACTATAATGAGATATACAAGTTTATAGTTGACTGAGATATGGTAAAACTTTTCTCCTGGGAAACCAGTGGGTCATTTAAAAAGAAACTTTGCTGATCATAAGAGATAAAGGAACCACATTCCTGTAAAGTTTGTTTCCATTTGGTTCAGTAGTTTCAGAGAAAATCTAAATGTCTGATGCTGACAACAATGAATCAATGTTATATGATATGAATTATCCTGGAATAGTGTTTACCAAAGCTCACATTTTGCTGAAAATTTAACTACCCATTGTTCTGCACCCAAATTGTCGTGGAATTGTGACTGCTGATTTAATTCAGCCAAACTGTACTGGAGTGGTGATCTCTGGTATACTGACCTACTTGAATAACCGTAAAAATAATTACCTTCAATTGGATGATTTATCAGAATGCACTGTATGAAAGTGATTTGATGTGAAAAATTAGCTAAGTTTTAGGAAGTCGACATCTTTAATTAACAATCATTACGTTTAAAACCTAATAGAAATAAACCAGTTCTCTGTAACCAGACATTTTTCATTTGTATCTTAGATACAGCAGGTTCAAAATAAATTATCTTGGTCTAGATTTTAGAATTTAATTAAGCAGCGATGTGACAGTTGATTAAATATAGATATAGTAAGGTTACAGCTAATCAGTATGTCTGTCCATCTTGTATCAACAACGTTCTGTGACACTACTGGTGTTCAACTTTGTATGAATCATTATTATGGAGGCATCCTTTATATTTAATTTGATGACTGATTAATGATGTGTTGCACAGTAGGTTAGTCTGGCTAAGACTGTACATGGACATGGTTGTGTCCAATATTAAGAACTCCTGCTAGAACTATTCCAGGGTGAAGAACTAACAAAAGCTACTGCCTGGATCATAATATTCATAACTCCTGCTAGAACTAATCCAGACTGAAGAACTAACAAAAGCTATTGGCTGCATCATAATATTCATAGCTAATGCTAGAACTAATCTAGGCTGAAGAACTAACAAAAGCTACTGGCTGTATCATAATATTCATAACTAATGCTAGAACTAATCCAGGCTGAAGAACTAACAAAAGCTACTGGCTGTATCATAATATTCATAGCTAATGCTAGAACTAATCTAGGCTGAAGAACTAACAAAAGCTACTGGCTGTATCATAATATTCATAGCTAATGCTAGAACTAATCTAGGCTGAAGAACTAACAAAAGCTACTGGCTGTATCATAATATTCATAGCTAATGCTAGAACTAATCCAGACTGAAGAACTAACAAAAGCTATTGGCTGCATCATAATATTCATAGCTAATGCTAGAACTAATCTAGGCTGAAGAACTAACAAAAGCTACTGGCTGTATCATAATATTCATAACTAATGCTAGAACTAATCCAGGCTGAAGAACTAACAAATGTTACTGGCTGCATCATAATATTCATAGCTAATGCTAGAACTAATCCAGACTGAAGAACTAACAAAAGCTACTGGCTGGATCATAATATTCATAGCTAATGCTAGAACTAATCCAGGCTGAAGAACTAACAAATGTTACTGGCTGCATCATAATATTCATAGCTAATGCTAGATCTAATTCAGGCTGAAGAACTAACAAAAGCTACTGGCTGCATCATAATATTCATAGCTAATGCTAGAACTAATCCAGGCTGAAGAACTAACAAAAGCTACTGGCTGCATCATAATATTCATAACTAATGCTAGAACTAATCTAGGCTGAAGAACTAACAAAAGCTACTGGCTGGATCATAATATTCATAACTAATGCTAGAACTAATCTAGGCTGAAGAACTAACAAAAGCTACTGGCTGCATCATAATATTCATAACTAATGCTAGAACTAATCTAGGCTGAAGAACTAACAAAAGCTACTGGCTGGATCATATTATTCATAACTAATGCTAGAACTAATCTAGGCTGAAGAACTAACAAAAGCTACTGGCTGGATCATAATATTCATAGCTAATGCTAGAACTAATCTAGGCTTAACGACTTGTTATTAAGTCTCCCAAACAAAGTTTGGGGGACTAATTGTTTTTGCTCCGTTTCTTATTAAGTCTCCCAAACAACGATTGGAGACTTATTGTTTTTGCTCCGTTTCTTATTATTATTTTTATTTTTATTATTATTATTCTTATTCTTATTCTTATTCTTATTCTTATTCTTATTCTTATTCTTATTCTTATTCTTTCTTTCCGCGAAGCATGAACTTGTCCACGGCAGATCTCAGGAACTACAGGACAGAATTTCATGAAACTTGGTGGAGTTATAGATATATGTTTCTAGTTGATCCTAAAGTTTTCAGATTTGTGGTAAAGAGGGTCAAAGCCATATTTTTGGGGATTCAAAGGAGGTGGGGGTTACTATAGAATCCTATGGGAAACTTGAAATTTCGTACATTAATGTTGATAACTTCTAACTGGATAATGATAGAGACATAAATTTTGACATAGTGATAGGTCACCATTAGAGGAGCAAATCTGCGTTTTCAAAATTTTCAAGATGTCTGCCATTTTCAAAATGGCTGCCAAAACACGGCATAAAAATGGGAGGGTAAAAATTCAACATTGTCCGATATCATCAAAATTTGATATGTGGGTAGATAGTGTCAATGGCCGGTTTGGGAGACTTCATAATCGTTAGATTATAATCATATCTTGTTATTTTTATTTTTATTATTATTATTCTTATTCTTTCTTTCCACAAAGCATGAATTTGTCCATGGCAGATCTCAGGAACTACAGGACAGAATTTCATGAAACTTGGTGGAGTTATAGATATATGTTTCTAGTTGATCCTAAAGTTTTCAGATTTGTGGTAAAGGGGGTCAAAGCCATATTTTTGGAGATTCAAAGGAGGTGGGGGTTACTATAGAATCCTATGGGAAACTTGAAATTTCGTACATTAATGTTGATAACTTCTAACTGGATAATGATAGAGACATAAATTTTGACATAGTCATAGGTCACCATTAGAGGAGCAAATCTGCATTTTCAAAATTTTCAAGATGTCTGCCGTTTTCAAAATGGCTGCCAAAACACGGCATAAAAATGGGGGGTAAAAATTCAACATTGTCCGATATCATCAAAATTTGATATGTGGGTAGATAGTGTAAGTGGCCGGTTTGGGAGACTTCATAATCGTTAGATTATAATCATATCTTGTTATTATTATTATTATTCTTATTCTTCTTATTCTTCTTCTTTCTTTCCGTGCACCATGAACTTGTCCATGGCAGATCTCAGGAACTACAGGACAGAATTTCATGAAACTTGGTGGAGTTATAGATATATGTTTCTAGTTGATCCTAAAGTTTTCAGATTTGTGGTAAAGGGGGTCAAAGCCATATTTTTGGGGGTTCAAAGGGGGTGGGGGTTACTATAGAATCCTATGGAAAACTTGAAATTTCGTACATTAATGTTGATAACTTCTAACTGGATAATGATAGAGACATACATTTTGACATAGTGATAGGTCAACATTAGAGGAGCAAATCTGCGTTTTCAAAATTTTCAAGATGTCTGCCATTTTCAAAATGGCTGCCAAAACACGGCATAAAAATGGGAGGGTAAAAATTCAACATTGTCCGATATCATCAAAATTTGATATGTGGGTAGATAGTGTCAGTGACCGGTTTGAGAGACTTCATAATCGTTAGATTATAATCATATCTTGTTATTATTATTATTATTCTTATTCCTCTTCTTTCTTTCCGTGCACCATGAACTTGTCCACGGCAGATCTCAGAAACTACAGGACAGAATTTCATGAAACTTGGTGGAGTTATAGATATATGTTTCTAGTTGAACCTAAAGTTTTCAGATTTGTGGTAAAGGGGGTCAAAGCCATATTTTTGGGGGTTCAAAGGAGGTGGGGGTTACTATAGAATCCTATGGGAAACTTGAAATTTCGTACATTAATGTTGATAACTTCTAACTGGATAATGATAGAGACATAAATTTTGACATAGTCATAGGTCACCATTAGAGGAGCAAATCTGCATTTTCAAAATTTTCAAGATGTCTGCCGTTTTCAAAATGGCTGCCAAAACACGGCATAAAAATGGGGGGTAAAAATTCAACATTGTCCGATATCATCAAAATTTGATATGTGGGTAGATAGTGTAAGTGGCCGGTTTGGGAGACTTCATAATCGTTAGATTATAATCATATCTTGTTTTTATTATTATTATTCTTATTCTTTCTTTCCGTGAAGCATGAACTTGTCCACGGTAGATCTCAGGAACTACAGGACAGAATATCATGAAACTTGGTGGAGTTATAGATATATGTTTCTAGTTGATCCTAAAGTTTTCAGATTTGTGGTAATGGGGGTCAAAGCCATATTTTTGGGGGTTCAAAGGTTGAAATTTCGTACATTAATGTTGATAACTTCTAACTGGATAATGATAGAGACACACATTTTGACATAGTGATAGGTCAACATTAGAGGAGCAAATCTGCGTTTTCAAAATTTTCAAGATGTCTGCCATTTTCAAAATGGCTGCCAAAACACGGCATAAAAATGGGAGGGTAAAAATTCAACATTGTCCGATATCATCAAAATTTGATATGTGGGTAGATGGTGTTAGTGGCCGGTTTGGGAGACTTCATAATTGTTAGATTATAATCATATCTTGTTATTATTATTATTATTCTTATTCTTCTTATTCTTCTTCTTTCTTTCCGTGCACCATGAACTTGTCCATGGCAGATCTCAGGAACTACAGGACAGAATTTCATGAAACTTGGTGGAGTTATAGATATATGTTTCTAGTTGATCCTAAAGTTTTCAGATTTGTGGTAAAGGGGGTCAAAGCCATATTTTTGGGGGTTCAAAGGGGGTGGGGGTTACTATAGAATCCTATGGAAAACTTGAAATTTCGTACATTAATGTTGATAACTTCTAACTGGATAATGATAGAGACATACATTTTGACATAGTGATAGGTCAACATTAGAGGAGCAAATCTGCGTTTTCAAAATTTTCAAGATGTCTGCCATTTTCAAAATGGCTGCCAAAACACGGCATAAAAATGGGAGGGTAAAAATTCAACATTGTCCGATATCATCAAAATTTGATATGTGGGTAGATAGTGTCAGTGACCGGTTTGAGAGACTTCATAATCGTTAGATTATAATCATATCTTGTTATTATTATTATTATTCTTATTCTTCTTCTTTCTTTCCGTGCACCATGAACTTGTCCACGGCAGATCTCAGAAACTACAGGACAGAATTTCATGAAACTTGGTGGAGTTATAGATATATGTTTCTAGTTGAACCTAAAGTTTTCAGATTTGTGGTAAAGGGGGTCAAAGCCATATTTTTGGGGGTTCAAAGGAGGTGGGGGTTACTATAGAATCCTATGGGAAACTTGAAATTTCGTACATTAATGTTGATAACTTCTAACTGGATAATGATAGAGACATAAATTTTGACATAGTCATAGGTCACCATTAGAGGAGCAAATCTGCATTTTCAAAATTTTCAAGATGTCTGCCGTTTTCAAATGGCTGCCAAAACACGGCATAAAAATGGGGGGTAAAAATTCAACATTGTCCGATATCATCAAAATTTGATATGTGGGTAGATAGTGTAAGTGGCCGGTTTGGGAGACTTCATAATCGTTAGATTATAATCATATCTTGTTTTTATTATTATTATTCTTATTCTTTCTTTCCGCGAAGCATGAACTTGTCCACGGTAGATCTCAGGAACTACAGGACAGAATATCATGAAACTTGGTGGAGTTATAGATATATGTTTCTAGTTGATCCTAAAGTTTTCAGATTTGTGGTAAAGAGGGTCAAAGCCATATTTTTGGGGGTTCAAAGGTTGAAATTTCGTACATTAATGTTGATAACTTCTAACTGGATAATGATAGAGACACACATTTTGACATAGTGATAGGTCAACATTAGAGGAGCAAATCTGCGTTTTCAAAATTTTCAAGATGTCTGCCATTTTCAAAATGGCTGCCAAAACACGGCATAAAAATGGGAGGGTAAAAATTCAACATTGTCCGATATCATCAAAATTTGATATGTGGGTAGATAGTGTTAGTGGCCGGTTTGGGAGACTTCATAATCGTTAGATTATAATCATATCTTGTTATTTTTATTTTTATTATTATTATTCTTATTCTTTTTTTCCACGAAGCATGAACTTGTCCACGGCAGATCTCAGGAACTACAGGACAGAATTTCATGAAACTTGGTGGAGTTATAGATATATGTTTCTAGTTGATCCTAAAGTTTTCAGATTTGTGGTAAAGGGGGTCAAAGCCATATTTTTGGGGGTTCAAAGGGGGTGGGGGTTACTATAGAATCCTATGGGAAACTTGAAATTTCGTACATTAATGTTGATAACTTCTAACTGGATAATGATAGAGACATAAAATTTGACATAGGGATAGGTCACCATTAGAGGAGCAATTCTGCATTTTCAAAATTTTCAAGATGTCTGCCATTTTCAAAATGGCTGCCAAAACACGGCATAAAAATGGGGGGTAAAAATTCAACATTGTCCGATATCATCAAAATTTGATATGTGGGTAGATAGTGTAAGTGGCCGGTTTGGGAGACTTCATAATCGTTAGATTATAATCATATCTTGTTATTGTTAACTTTAACAACACCTTTGAACAACTGGGGCCAGATGATCAGGCACCAATAGGTGTAAACCAGGTGATCAGGTACACAGGTGTGTCTTGTTTCTGTTTTCATCAAGTTTCAGCCATTTCACAGGAACTTTTTAGTAGTTTTATTTCACAGGGACTTTTTAGTTTTATTTTCAAAATGCAATGCTAGATAAGACTTCATTGAAAATCAGACAATATATAAATTTTATGAAAAAAAACCCCTTTGATAGCTACTTTTCATGTGAATTTTATATTAATCAGTATTAATATGGATGAAAGATATTAATCAGATTAAACAACCAGTATAATATATCTTTTGGATATAATCTATAATATATGTAATAAAGTTACAAGTTATCTACACCCCTCAAGCATATCATATAGTTTTCTTTTTCATTTCTTTTCAAGTTGGATAAATAATTTTTATGTATTTTTCATGAGGTCATTTGTACTATGAAAAGCATTTTTTTTTTTGCCATCACTTCGCGTCCGTCCGTAAACATTTCAATCTTCTTCTAGAGAACCACTGAAGCAAATGGGACCAAACGTGGCAGGAATGTTCATTTGCATGGTCTAACCAAGTGTTGTTACTTTCGTTACGATTGGTTATCCAACATGGCTGCCAGGGGCCATAAAAGCCTCCGATTGGCTGAAATTTTTAATGATCTTCTTCTCCGATACTACATGGAGGATGGAATTGAAAATTGTCATGAATGATCATTGCAAGCTGCTAACCAAGTGTTGGTACTTTTTGGACCGATTGAAAATCCAAGATGGCCACCAGCGGGGGATTGGAACCATACTTGGCAGAAATGTTCCTGACAAGGTTCTGATCAACTGTTGTTACTTTTTGTTCCGATCGGTTATCCAATATGGCTGCCAGGGACCATAATAGCCTCTGATTGGCTGAAATTTCAAAGATCTTCTTCTCCGATACTACATGAAGGATGGAATTGAAAATTGTCATGAAGATCATTGCAAGCTGCTAACCAAGTGTTGTTTGTTTTTGGACCGATTGAAAATCCAAGATGGCCACCAGCGGGAGACATAAGTTAACATAGCGACCCTATGGAAAATATGTAAAACAAACTTCTTCTCAAGAACCACTGGATGGATTGAAACCATACTTGGCAGAAATGTTCCTTGCAAGGTCCTTATCAAGTGTTTTTACTTTTTGTTCCGACCGTCCTCCGGTCAAGATGGCTGCTGTTACTAAAAATAGAAATTTCTTCAATTGTCCATTGTTGCTTTAGTATAAGTCAAAATGAGCTCAAATTTAAACTGCAGCTACATGGCAAGGAATAGTTTAACATATATTCCTGGTTTTTCTGTGAAATTTTTCTTTCAGCCGATTATGGAAATTAGGCATATTTTGATAAAAGATCACATTTAAATCTTCTCCTCTGAAACCACTGAACCAAATTAAAGCAAATTTGGCTGGGATGGTCGTTGGGTGGTCCCTTTTCAATATTGTGTCCGACAGCGCCGCCCTCCATTCAAAATGGCTGCTGTTACCAAAAATAGAAATTTCTTTAGTTGTCAATTTCTGCTTTATTACAAATCGAAATGAACTCAAATTTTAACTGCAGCTACATGGCAATGAGTAGTTTAACATATATTCTGGGTTTTTCTGTGAGATTTTTTCAGCCAGTTTATTCAGTTTAGGAGTATTATGAGATAAAATCACATCAAAATCTTTTGCTTAGAAATTTGAGTTAAAATGATCTTTGGATGGCCCACTTTCCAAATTATGTGTAACACCCCCATTTTCTATCAACTTTTGATGTCAAATTGAAAACCAGGTGAGCGATTACAGGCTCCTGCGAGCCTCTAGTTTGTTTATTACATATATTGTACCACATTGTTGATACATGGTATAGTTAAAAGAAAAAAGAAAAAGTCTTTTGCATGATCAAACTGTATACGTTTATATTTATTATGTAGACATGAACATGATGTATGTAAATTGTCAATTAGGCAACAATAAATAGTAAAATTACAAAAAAAAAGATTGCTCATTTCGTCCTGATCCATTAATAAACATGGTCGCCACAGGCAATTCTTGTTTCTGATTGGTTGATTTCTAAAAAATCTTCTCCTCTGAAACCGCTTGGCCAAATGAATTGAAACTTGGTAGGAAGCATCATTGGAAGGTCCACTATAAAAATTGCTCATTTAATTCCGTTCCCTTTACAAACATGGCCGCCACAGATAATTCTTGTTTCTGATTGGTTGATTTCTAAAAAATCTTCTCCTGAAGCCGCTTTGCCAAATGAACCGAAACTTGGTAGGAAGCATCCTTGGAAGGTCCTCTATAAAGTTTGCTCATTTAGTTCCAATTCATTAACAAACATGGCCACTATAGGCAATTCTTGTTTCTGATTGGCTGATTTTAAAAAATCTTCTTCTCTGAAACCACTTGGCCAAATGAACCGAAACTTGGTAGGAAGCATCTATGGCAGGTCCTCTAAAAAAATTGCTCATTTCATCCCGATCCGTTATCAGACATGGCCACCACAGACAATTCTTGTTTCTGATTGGTTGATTTCTCAAAAATCTTCTCCTCTGTAACCGAACACTTGGGCCAAATGAATCAAAATTTGGTAGGAAGCATCCGTGAAAGGTCCTCTATCAAGATTGCTCATTTAGTTCCAATCCGTTAACAAACATGGCCACCACAGGCAATTCTTGTTTCTGATTGGTTGATTTCTAAAAAATTGTCTCCTCTGAAACCGCTTGGCCAAATGAATCGAAACTTGGTAGGAAGCATCCATGGAAAGTCCTTTATAAAGATTGTTAATTTAGTTCCAATCCATTGACAAACATGGCCACCAAAGGCAATTCTTGTTTCTGATTGGTTGATTTCTAAAAAATCTTCTTCTCTGAAACCGCTTTGCCAAATGAATCGAAACTTGGTAGGAAGCATCCTTGGAAAGTCATCTATACAGATTGCTCATTTAATTCTGATCCGTCAATAAACATGGCCACCACAGGCCATTCTTGTTTATGATTGATTGATTTCTAAATACCTTCTTCTTTGTAACTGTTTAGCCAAATGACCAAAACTTGGTGGGAAGCACCTAAGGGAGGTTCTGTATTAAGTTTCCTCAAAGCAGAATGAAAGGTGAGTGACACTGAGCCTCTAGTTTTCATTTCTAGTTCTTGTATCATGTAATGGCAAACTCACTACTGTTTAACTAGCAGGGTTTCACTTGACAGAGCTTTCAGTATTACATTATTGGTGCTAAAAAGCTATGTTTTTCAAACATTTTGCATTTCTAGTGATTATATAAAAGTCAGTTAGAATCATACCCATGTCAATATGACCAAAATGATATTACAACGGAAAAAAAACCAGTTTGAAATTCAACAGGCTTCATTATACCTTAATTTGTAAGCTCTTCCTCATGAATGGGGATCAGGGTCTTACTTATAATTGTGGTGACAAACTGTATGTACAAGCACATTTAAACTGATCTTTTTAAAACAGATTTAATAATGGTCGATCTTTATGGTGATGGCAGATGAATCTACATTAAAAATTCCACCTTTCCACATGGTCTTTTCAAATTTGATCTAAATTTAATTGATTTTTCTTTTTGTGTAAATGGTAATGATCGACTATGATTGATTCAGATGAAATCATGATGCAAATACATGTAATTTACAAGTGTGTTATAATGAAAAGCAAGATTGAAAGAAGGAAATCTAGGGTAGAACTTTTTTGTATTCGATGCCAGTGCCAGAACTATAGTAATGACTAACGTCTGTGCACCCGTCCCAAATTGGTTTCCAGAGAATACTAGTATGTGAACCAAAAATCAGATTGAAGCTAGATATGATATGTCAGTGTATCTTAGGAGTATCTAGGTTAAGTTCGATAATGGCGATTTGGTCCTCAATTCTTACCAGTGTTATGCACTTTTTTTGTACTTCAAATTTGCTAATTTTGTTTCCGGATGATAACCTGTGAACAAAAAGTCAGTTGAAGCTAGGTGTGGTATAATGTAAGTGTATCTTAGGAGTAGAAATGTCAGATGTGTGGTATAGCTTTTCGAGACTTCATACTAATGTTATTACAGAATAATTTCAATATTTGAACTTACAAAGTAACCTTGGCATCTTGGGATCGTGGGATCCATGGTCAACTGCCTTTTTTTTAAATTGAATACAGAGAGTGTTTGGTGGATTATAGTGGAAGCTTAGGTCACAGTAGGGTCAGTACCTCTAGTTTAGATGTTGGTTTGAAATTTGTAAAATTCATTATCTAAGAATCCATTGAGCTGTACAGCATATAGAAGATTGTACATAATGATCTTTCAATGGTCCTTAATTCGAAATTGATAGTGAGGGGCGGTTAAGAACCAAACTTTAAGACAATAGAGATGATTTCAATTTTCCCATTGTGAACTTTCCATTCATATGTAGCAACATCCCAGCAGCACCTGCATATGGAGTATATATCTCTCAGTTGGTACGATATTCCAGAGCTTGTGGTTCCAATCAGGATTTCCTTGATAAAGGGTTGCTGCTAACAAGGAAGCTAATGAACCAAGGGTTCCTCTTGGTTAAGTTGAAGTCATCACTTTGAAAATTTTACAGTCGCTACCATGACTTGGTTGACCGTTATGGAATATCTGTGTCACAGATGACGAGAATATGTTCCACTTGTCGTAAACACTTCCCGGTCTTTTCCTCATTCATGACTTATCACCGGGTTTATAACTAGATTAACACGACGGGTGCTACTAATGGAGCAGAAACTGCACCCTTCTGGAGCACCTGAGTTCACCCCCGGTTTTTAGTGGAGTTCTTGTTACCCGATCTTTAGTTTTATGTGTATGTTTTGTAGATCGTTGTTTGTCCTTTTGCACTTTTTAGTTCACTTGGACCAAAGGTCCATGTGAACTATTGCCATCACTTGGCGTCTGTCGTCTGTCGTCCGTCGTCTGTAAACTTTTCACATTTCAAGCTTCTTCTCCAAAACCACTGGGCCAATTGGAACCAAATTTAGCAGGAATGTTCCTTGGATGGTCTTCTACAAAGTTTCTGTTCTTCGTTCCAGTCGGATATTCAACATGGCTGCCGGGGCCAATAATATGCTCAGATTGGCTGAAATTTCAAAGATCTTCTTCTCTGAAACTAATGAACTGACTGAACCCAAACTGTAAAGGAAAGATCATTGGAATGTCCTTTACCAAGTTTCTGTTTTTTATGCCGATTGGAAATCCAAGATGGCTGCCACCGCAGGACATAGATTGACATTGGACCCTATGGGAAAATGTTCAAATGCCTTCTTCTCAGAAACTACAAATATGATTAAAGCCAAACTGTACATGAATGTTCATTGGATGGTCCTCTATAAACCTTAGGTTTTTTGTTCCGATATGAAATTCAAAATGGCGGCTACGGCAGAACTTAGTTTAACATTGGACACTATGGGAAAAATGTTTCAAAACGCTTCTTCTCTGAAACCACTTGGACAATTGAAACCAAACTGCCCAGGAATGATCATTGGAAGATCCTCTGCAAAGTTTCTGTTTTTTTATGCCGATCGGAAATCCAAGATGACCACCACCGCAGGACATAGATTAACATTGGACCCTATGGGGAAATGTTCAAATGCCTTCTTCTCAGAAACTACAATTCAGACTGAATCCAAGCTAGACAGGACTGTTCATTGGATGGTCCTCTACAAAGTTTAGGTTTTTTATTCCGATATAAAATGGAAGATGGCGACTACAGCAGGACTTAATTTAACATTGGACCCTATGGGAAAAGTGTCTCAAAATGCTTCCTCTCTGAAACCACTTGGACAATTGAAACCAAACTGCCCAGGAATGATCATTGGAAGGTCCTCTACAAAATGTTTGTTTTTTATGCCGATCCGAAATCCAAGATGGCCGCCACTGCAGGAAATAGATTAAAATTTGACCCTATGAGAAAATGTTCAAATGCCTTCTTCTCAGAAACTACAAATATGATTAAAGCCAAACTGTACATGAATGTTCATTGGATGATCCTCTACAAACTTTAGGTTTTTTGTTCCGATATAAAATTCAAAATGGCAGCTACGGCAGGACTTAGTTTAACATTGGACCCTATGGGAAAAATGTTTCAAAACGCTTCTTCTCTGAAACCACTTGGACAATTGAAACCAAACTGACCAGGAATGATCATTTGAAGGTCCTCTAAAAAGTTTGGGTTTTTTATGCCGATCCGAAATCAAAGATGGCTGCCACCACAGGTCATAGTATTAACACAGAACCATATTGGAAAATACAGAAATATTTTCTTCTCTGAAGCTATTGCACTGATTGAACCTAAACTGTGCATCAATCATTGGAAGGTCCTTTACAAACTTCGTGTTTTTTATCTTGATGGGAATTCCAAGATGACTACCTCTGCAGGACATAGTTTTTACATTGGACCAATTGGTTCTTTTGATAACCAGGTAAACGATACAGGCTCTTGAGAGCCTCTGGTTCTTTTGGCCATTGTGTTGTCTGTTCTTTGATATACAGATTCTGATTACCCCTTTGGTATCATCAAACTCTTCTTAAGATATTTAATATTTTCTGTATCATAGGAAATATTAGATGCTCATCATCATTACACATGCCATGCTCTCTAAGTGGAATTAATATCATGTTAAGTTTTCTGTTCTAAATGAAGTAAACAATACAGTCTGTTGAGAGCCTTTGGTTTTTTCTCTGTTTTTTCAATATGATTTTATTAAGTAATCTGAAGTGTGTTATGGTTATCATGACTTTCTGCTGTACTTGATGTTGTCATTTAATGGAAGAAAAGGTTATTTGATAATTATATCCTTGAAAAACCTTGGTTGTTATGAAGGAAATGCTCATTGACTTTCAGGACAGATATACTGTTGCGTAGAAGCTCTTATCATTCATGTTTCCAGATTGAAGAAAATATCAGTGACATTGTGACGAAATTTGATTATGATTTAATACCAAGATGAAAGATTAGTCAGGGAAAAGTGTAAAATGAAAGCTAAAGTGAATATTGTCTTCCCATCCTATGAGAGGTTTCAACATGAAATTGACATTTTCTTAGTGACGTCTTTTTGCTAATGTCACTTGCATTTTCATGGTTTGATGGTTTAAAGATAAATATAATTTGGTGCTGAGTTAACTTTGACATTCCCTCAGCTTAGATAATCATGTTATAGCAGTATTTCAAAGGCTGCACTTTTGTTTTCATATTTTTTTTCATCAAGAAATATGAGGAACAAATTAACACCATTATAATAAGCTTGTGGCTATTAAATATGAAACTTATGTATGAAGACCTGATGGGAAAATGATAAAAAAAAAAATGTCATCGTTAGCCTTAATAAGGTCAGTTAGTATGATACTGGTAACATCGTATCATTTATCTTGAAGCGTAATTCAGAGACTTTGTTTTGTCTGTAACAAAGATTTTATCTATGTACATGATCTACTTTATGACCTTTTTTTTTGTCGGGGACAGGGTGGCAGAGTATTTATGCTCATTGACTTCCGACCATAAGCCTAACACCACTGACATGGGTGCTGGCTTTGTTACCTAAAAAGTGTAAAGGTTTTCAATGACTTACCCAAGGTCGTGGGTTACAAGGGTTAGTTTGTTATACATCTACCTAAGACTTTTCTTCCTTAAAAAGTGACGATAAACACGTAGTTGAAAAAAGGCTGAAAGTGATATTAAGCACCAATAACGCTATTTTTAGTTAATGATGAATGAGTCATTCTTCTAACCTTAATGTCAAATAGGATACCTTCATGATAGGGAGTTGATGTGATTCCTTAATCAAAAGGGAGTGATGTGATTCCTTAATCATAAGGGAGTTTGGTGGGATTCCTTAATCACAAGGGAGTTTGATGTTATTCCTTAATCACAAGGGAGTTTGATGTTATTCCTTAATTACAAGGGAGTTTGATGTTACTCCTTAATTACAAGGGAGTTTGGTGGGATTCCTTAATCACAAGGGAGTTTGATGTTACTCCTTAATCACAAGGGAGTTTGGTGGGATTCCTTAATCACAGGGGAGTTTGATGTTGTTCCTTAATTACAAGAGAGTTTGATGTTGTTCCTTAATTACAAGGGAGTTTGATGTTATTCCTTAATCACAAGGGAGTTTGATGTTGTTCCTTAATTACAAGGGAGTTTGATGTTACTCCTTAATCACAAGGGAGTTTGGTGGGATTCCTTAATCACAGGGGAGTTTGATGTTACTCCTTAATTACAAGAGAGTTTGATGCTATTCCTTAATCACAAGGGAGTTTGATGTTATTCCTTAATTACAAGGGAGTTTGATGCTATTCCTTAATCACAGGGGAGTTTGATGTTATTCCTTAATTACAAGGGAGTTTGGTGGGATTCCTTAATCACAAGGGAGTTTGATGCTATTCCTTAATTACAAGGGAGTTTGATGTTATTCCTTAATTACAAGGGAGTTTGATGTTATTTCTTAATCACAAGGGAGTTTGATGTTGTTCCTTAATTACAAGGGAGTTTGATGCTATTCCTTAATCACAGGGGAGTTTGATGTTATTCCTTAATTACAAGAGAGTTTGATGTTATTCCTTAATTACAAGGGAGTTTGATGTTACTCCTTAATTACAAGGGAGTTTGATGCTATTCCTTAATCACAGGGGAGTTTGATGTTATTCCTTAATTACAAGAGAGTTTGATGTTATTCCTTAATTACAAGGGAGTTTGATGTTACTCCTTAATTACAAGGGAGTTTGATGCTATTCCTTAATCACAAGGGAGTTTGATGTTATTCCTTAATTACAAGGGAGTTTGATGTTACTCCTTAATTACAAGGGAGTTTGATGTTACTCCTTAATTACAAGGGAGTTTGATGCTATTCCTTAATCACAGGGGAGTTTGATGTTATTCCTTAATCACAGGGGAGTTTGATGTTATTCCTTAATCACAAGGGAGTTTGATGTTATTCCTTAATTACAAGGGAGTTTGATGTTATTCCTTAATTACAAGGGAGTTTAATGTTATTTCTTAATCACAAGGGAGTTTGATGTTGTTCCTTAATTACAAGGGAGTTTGATGTTGTTCCTTAATTACAAGGGAGTTTGATGTTATTCCTTAATTACAAGGGAGTTTGATGTTGCTCCTTAATTACAAGGGAGTTTGGTGGGATTTCTTAATTACAAGGAAGTTTGATGTTACTCCTTGATTACAAGGGAGTTTGATGTTATTCCTTAATCACAGGGGAGTTTGATGTTATTCCTTAATCACAAGGGAGTTTGATGCTATTCCTTAATCAAATGGGAGTTTGTTGTTATTCCTTAATTACAAGGGAGTTTGATGTTATTCCTTAATCAAATGGGAGTTTGATGTTATTCCTTAATTACAAGGGAGTTTGATGTTACTCCTTAATTACAAGGGAGTTTGGTGGGATTCCTTAATCACAAGGGAGTTTGATGTTATTCCTTAATTACAAGGGAGTTTGATGTTATTCCTTAATCACAAGGGAGTTTGATGTTGTTCCTTAATTACAAGGGAGTTTGATGTTACTCCTTAATTACAATGGAGTTTAATGTTATTCCTTAATCACAAGGGAGTTTGATGTTGTTCCTTAATCACAAGGGAGTTTGATGTTATTCCTTAATTACAAGGGAGTTTGATGTTACTCCTTAATTACAAGGGAGTTTGATGTTATTCCTTAATCACAGGGGAGTTTGATGTTATTCCTTAATCACAAGGGAGTTTGATGCTATTCCTTAATCAAATGGGAGTTTGTTGTTATTCCTTAATTACAAGGGAGTTTGATGTTATTCCTTAATCAAATGGGAGTTTGATGTTATTCCTTAATTACAAGGGAGTTTGATGTTACTCCTTAATTACAAGGGAGTTTGGTGGGATTCCTTAATCACAGGGGAGTTTGATGTTATTCCTTAATCACAAGGGAGTTTGATGTTATTCCTTAATCACAAGGGAGTTTGATGTTATTCCTTAATTACAAGGGAGTTTGATGTTGTTCCTTAATCACAAGGGAGTTTGATGTTATTCCTTAATTACAAGGAAGTTTGATGTTGTTCCTTAATTACAAGGAAGTTTGATGTTATTCCTTAATTACAAGGGAGTTTAATGTTGTTCCTTAATTACAAGGGAGTTTGATGTTATTCCTTAATCACAAGGGAGTTTGATGTTGTTCCTTAATTACAAGGGAGTTTAATGTTATTCCTTAATTACAAGGGAGTTTAATGTTATTCCTTAATTACAAGGGAGTTTGATGTTGTTCCTTAATTACAAGGGAGTTTGATGTTGTTCCTTAATTACAAGGGAGTTTGATGTTATTCCTTAATTACAAGGGAGTTTAATGTTGTTCCTTAATTACAAGGGAGTTTGATGTTATTCCTTAATTACAAGGGAGTTTGATGTTGTTCCTTAATTACAAGGGAGTTTGATGTTATTCCTTAATTACAAGGGAGTTTGATGTTGTTCCTTAATTACAAGGGAGTTTAATGTTATTCCTTAATTACAAGGGAGTTTAATGTTGTTCCTTAATTACAAGGGAGTTTGATGTTATTCCTTAATTACAAGGGAGTTTGATGTTGTTCCTTAATTACAAGGTAGTTTGATGTTATTCCTTAATTACAAGGGAGTTTGATGTTGTTCCTTAATTATAAGGGAGTTTGATGTTATTCCTTAATTACAAGGGAGTTTGATGTTACTCCTTAATTACAAGGGAGTTTGGTGGGATTCCTTAATCACAGGGGAGTTTGATGTTATTCCTTAATCACAAGGGAGTTTGATGTTATTCCTTAATTACAAGGGAGTTTGATGTTATTCCTTAATCAAATGGGAGTTTGATGTTGTTCCTTAATTACAAGGAAGTTTGATGTTATTCCTTAATTACAAGGGAGTTTAATGTTGTTCCTTAATTACAAGGGAGTTTGATGTTATTCCTTAATCACAAGGGAGTTTGATGTTGTTCCTTAATCACAAGGGAGTTTGATGTTACTCCTTAATTACAAGGGAGTTTGATGGGATTCCTTAATTACAAGGGAGTTTAATGTTATTCCTTAATTACAAGGGAGTTTAATGTTATTCCTTAATTACAAGGGAGTTTGATGTTGTTCCTTAATTACAAGGGAGTTTGATGTTGTTCCTTAATTACAAGGGAGTTTGATGTTATTCCTTAATTACAAGGGAGTTTAATGTTGTTCCTTAATTACAAGGGAGTTTGATGTTATTCCTTAATTACAAGGGAGTTTGATGTTGTTCCTTAATTACAAGGGAGTTTGATGTTATTCCTTAATTACAAGGGAGTTTGATGTTGTTCCTTAATTACAAGGGAGTTTAATGTTATTCCTTAATTACAAGGGAGTTTAATGTTGTTCCTTAATTACAAGGGAGTTTGATGTTATTCCTTAATTACAAGGGAGTTTGATGTTGTTCCTTAATTACAAGGTAGTTTGATGTTATTCCTTAATTACAAGGGAGTTTGATGTTGTTCCTTAATTACAAGGGAGTTTGATGTTATTCCTTAATTACAAGGGAGTTTGATGTTACTCCTTAATTACAAGGGAGTTTGGTGGGATTCCTTAATCACAGGGGAGTTTGATGTTATTCCTTAATCACAAGGGAGTTTGATGCTATTCCTTAATCAAATGAGAGTTTGTTGTTATTCCTTAATTACAAGGGAGTTTGATGTTATTCCTTAATCAAATGGGAGTTTGATGTTATTCCTTAATTACAAGGGAGTTTGATGTTACTCCTTAATTACAAGGGAGTTTGGTGGGATTCCTTAATCACAGGGGAGTTTGATGTTATTCCTTAATCACAGGGGAGTTTGATGTTATTCCTTAATCACAGGGGAGTTTGATGTTATTCCTTAATCACAAGGGAGTTTGATGTTATTCCTTAATCACAGGGGAGTTTGATGTTATTCCTTAATTACAAGGGAGTTTGATGTTGTTCCTTAATTACAAGGGAGTTTAATGTTATTTCTTAATCACAAGAGAGTTTGATGTTGTTCCTTAATTACAAGGGAGTTTGATGTTATTCCTTAATTACAAGGGAGTTTGATGTTATTCCTTAATTACAAGGGAGTTTGATGTTACTCCTTAATTACAAGGGAGTTTGATGGGATTCCTTAATTACAAGGGAGTTTGATGTTATTCCTTAATTACAAGGGAGTTTGATGTTATTCCTTAATTACAAGGGAGTTTGATGTTACTCCTTAATTACAAGGGAGTTTGATGTTATTCCTTAATCACAAGGGAGTTTGATGTTATTCCTTAATCACAAGGGAGTTTGATGCTATTCCTTAATTACAAGGGAGTTTGATGTTACTCCTTAATTACAGGGGGGTTTGATGTTATTCCTTAATTACAAGGGAGTTTGGTGGGATTCCTTAATCACAGGGGAGTTTGATGTTATTCCTTAATCACAAGGGAGTTTGATGTTATTCCTTAATTACAAGGGAGTTTGATGTTGTTCCTTAATTACAAGGGAGTTTAATGTTATTTCTTAATCACAAGGGAGTTTGATGTTGTTCCTTAATTACAAGGGAGTTTGATGTTATTCATTAATTACAAGGGAGTTTGATGTTACTCCTTAATTACAAGGGAGTTTGGTGGGATTCCTTAATTACAAGGGAGTTTGATGTTATTCCTTAATTACAAGGGAGTTTGATGTTACTCCTTAATTACAAGGGAGTTTGATGTTATTCCTTAATTACAAGGGAGTTTGATGTTGTTCCTTAATTACAAGGGAGTTTGATGTTACTCCTTAATTACAGGGGGGTTTGATGTTATTCCTTAATTACAAGGGAGTTTGGTGGGATTCCTTAATCACAGGGGAGTTTGATGTTATTCCTTAATCACAAGGGAGTTTGATGTTATTCCTTAATCACAAGGGAGTTTGATGTTATTCCTTAATTACAAGGGAGTTTGATGTTGTTCCTTAATTACAAGGGAGTTTGATGTTGTTCCTTAATTACAAGGGAGTTTGATGTTGTTTCTTAATTACAAGAGAGTTTGATGTTATTCCTTAATTACAAGGGAGTTTGATGTTACTCCTTAATTACAAGGGAGTTTGGTGGGATTCCTTAATCACAGGGGAGTTTGATGTTATTCCTTAATCACAAGGGAGTTTGATGTTATTCCTTAATCACAAGGGAGTTTGATGTTATTCCTCAATTACAAGGGAGTTTGATGTTGTTCCTTAATTACAAGGGAGTTTAATGTTATTTCTTAATCACAAGGGAGTTTGATGTTGTTCCTTAATTACAAGGGAGTTTAATGTTATTTCTTAATCACAAGGGAGTTTGATGTTATTCCTTAATTACAAGGGAGTTTGATGTTACTCCTTAATTACAAGGGAGTTTGGTGGGATTCCTTAATCACAGGGGAGTTTGATGTTATTCCTTAATCACAAGGGAGTTTGATGCTATTCCTTAATCAAATGGGAGTTTGTTGTTATTCCTTAATTACAAGGGAGTTTGATGTTATTCCTTAATCAAATGGGAGTTTGATGTTATTCCTTAATAACAAGGGAATTTGTTGGGATTCCTTAGTTACAAGGGAGTTTGTTGGGATTCCTTAATCACAGGGGAGTTTGATGTGATTTCTTAATCACAAGGGAGTTTGATGTTATTCCTTAATCACAAGGGAGTTTGATGTGATTCCTTAATCACAAGAGAGTTTGTTGGGATTCCTTAATCACAAGGGGGTTTGATGGGATTCATCAATCACAAGGGAGTTTGGTGGGATCCCTTAATCACAAGGGAGTTTGTTGTTATTCCTTAATCACAAGGGAGTTTGATGTTATTCCTTAATCACAAGGGAGTGTGTTGGGATTCCTTAATCACAAGGAAGTTTGATGGAATTCCTCAATCACAAGGGAGTTTGGTGGGACTCCTTAATCACAAGGGAGTTTGTTGTGTATGCTTATATACAGTTCAAGAGAGGATGATTTTTGATTTTCCATACCAGTATTTTATTTTGTAAGAGAGTTGGAATTGATCAGTTTTTATAGATCATAATCATTGTGAGATACATTAAACCCCTAGTAAAGATATGTCTGTTAATGTTCTATATTACTGACAAATTGTTTAGTAGGAATAGTCATGCAAACATCTCATTTATATCTTGTGTAAAATTTCTGTGTTAACAGATTAACTATTTTTAGGTGATTAAAAATCTACAAAACAAGTTCTACTGATTAATCAGATGTCTAATACCAACGACAAAACAAACTCTATGGATCAATGTCTTGTTGTTATGCAAAATCAGGTGTAATGTTTATTATATTAAATCATATACAGAATTTTAGAAGTTACTGTATTTGTAATGCTTTGAGAACAGTCTAAGAACACCATTTATCCTTCCTAATAGAGAATTTAGAAGTTACTGTATTTGTAATGCTTTGAGAACAGTCTAAGAACACCATTTATCCTTCCTAATAGAGAATTTAGAAGTTACTGTATTTGTAATACTTTGAGAACAGTCTAAGAACACCAAGCCTTCCTAATAGAGAATTTAGAAGTTACTGTATTTGTAATACTTTGAGAACAGTCTAAGAACATCATTTATCCTTCCTAATAGAGAATTTAGAAGTTACTGTATTTGTAATGCTTTGAGAACAGTCTAAGAACATCATTTATCCTTCCTAATAGAGAATTTAGAAGTTACTGTATTTGTAATACTTTGAGAACAGTCTAAGAACACCAAGCCTTCCTAATAGAGAATTTAGAAGTTAATGTATTTGTAATACTTTGAGAACAGTCTAAGAACACCAAGCCTTCCTAATAGAGAATTTAGAAGTTACTGTATTTGTAATACTTTGAGAACAGTCTAAGAACACCATTTATCCTTCCTAATAGAGAATTTAGAAGTTACTGTATTTGTAATACTTTGAAAACAGTCTAAGAACACCATTTATCCTTCCTAATAGAGAATTTAGAAGTTACTGTATTTGTAATACTTTGAGAACAGTCTAAGAACACCATTTATCCTTCCTAATAGAGAATTTAGAAGTTACTGTATTTGTAATACTTTGAGAACAGTCTAAGAACACTATTTATCCTTCCTAATAGAGAATTTAGAAGTTACTGTATTTGTAATACTTTGAGAACAGTCTAAGAACACCATTTATCCTTCCTAATAGGGAATTTAGAAGTTACTGTATTTGTAATACTTTGAGAACAGTCTAAGAACATCATTTATCCTTCCTAATAGAGAATTTAGAAGTTACTGTATTTGTAATACTTTGAGAACAGTCTAAGAACACCATTTATCCTTCCTAATAGAGAAGTTAGAAGTTACTGTATTTGTAATGCTTTGAGAACAGTCTAAGAACACCATTTATCCTTCCTAATAGAGAATTTAGAAGTTACTGTATTTGTAATGCTTTGAGAACAGTCTAAGAACACCATTTATCCTTCCTAATAGAGAATTTAGAAGTTAATGTATTTGTAATACTTTGAGAACAGTCTAAGAACACCAAGCCTTCCTAATAGAGAATTTAGAAGTTACTGTATTTGTAATACTTTGAGAACAGTCTAAGAACACCATTTATCCTTCCTAATAGAGAATTTAGAAGTTACTGTATTTGTAATACTTTGAGAACAGTCTAAGAACACCATTTATCCTTCCTAATAGAGAATTTAGAAGTTACTGTATTTGTAATACTTTGAGAACAGTCTAAGAACACCATTTATCCTTCCTAATAGAGAATTTAGAAGTTACTGTATTTGTAATACTTTGAGAACAGTCTAAGAACACCATTTATCCTTCCTAATAGAGAATTTAGAAGTTACTGTATTTGTAATACTTTGAGAACAGTCTAAGAACATCATTTATCCTTCCTAATAGAGAATTTAGAAGTTACTGTATTTGTAATACTTTGAGAACAGTCTAAGAACACCATTTATCCTTCCTAATAGAGAAGTTAGAAGTTACTGTATTTGTAATGCTTTGAGAACAGTCTAAGAACACCATTTATCCTTCCTAATAGAGAATTTAGAAGTTACTGTATTTGTAATGCTTTGAGAACAGTCTAAGAACACCATTTATCCTTCCTAATAGAGAATTTAGAAGTTAATGTATTTGTAATACTTTGAGAACAGTCTAAGAACACCAAGCCTTCCTAATAGAGAATTTAGAAGTTACTGTATTTGTAATACTTTGAGAACAGTCTAAGAACACCATTTATCCTTCCTAATAGAGAATTTAGAAGTTACTGTAATTGTAATGCTTTGAGAACAGTCTAAGAACACCATTTATCCTTCCTAATAGAGAATTTAGAAGTTACTGTATTTGTAATGCTTTGAGAACAGTCTAAGAACACCATTTATCCTTCCTAATAGAGAATTTAGAAGTTACTGTATTTGTAATGCTTTGAGAACAGTCTAAGAACACCATTTATCCTTCCTAATAGAGAATTTAGAAGTTAATGTATTTGTAATACTTTGAGAACAGTCTAAGAACACCAAGCCTTCCTAATAGAGAATTTAGAAGTTACTGTATTTGTAATACTTTGAGAACAGTCTAAGAACACCAAGCCTTCCTAATAGAGAATTTAGAAGTTACTGTATTTGTAATGCTTTGAGAACAGTCTAAGAACACCATTTATCCTTCCTAATAGAGAATTTAGAAGTTACTGTATTTGTAATGCTTTGAGAACAGTCTAAGAACACCATTTATCCTTCCTAATAGAGAATTTAGAAGTTACTGTATTTATAATACTTTGAGAACAGTCTAAGAACACCAAGCCTTCCTAATAGAGAATTTAGAAGTTACTGTATTTGTAATGCTTTGAGAACAGTCTAAGAACACCAAGCCTTCCTAATAGAGAATTTAGAAGTTACTGTATTTGTAATACTTTGAGAACAGTCTAAGAACACCATTTATCCTTCCTAATAGAGAATTTAGAAGTTACTGTATTTGTAATGCTTTGAGAACAGTCTAAGAACACCATTTATCCTTCCTAATAAAGAATTTAGAAGTTACTGTATCTGTAATACTTTGAGAACAGTCTAAGAACACCAAGCCTTCCTAATAGAGAATTTAGAAGTTACTGTATTTGTAATGCTTTGAGAACAGTCTAAGAACACCAAGCCTTCTTAATAGAGAATTTAGAAGTTACTGTATTTGTAATGCTTTGAGAACAGTCTAAGAACACCATTTATCCTTCCTAATAGAGAATTTAGAAGTTACTGTATTTGTAATGCTTTGAGAACAGTCTAAGAACACCATTTATCCTTCCTAATAGAGAATTTAGAAGTTACTGTATTTGTAATACTTTGAGAACAGTCTAAGAACACCAAGCCTTCCTAATAGAGAATTTAGAAGTTACTGTATTTGTAATACTTTGAGAACAGTCTAAGAACATCATTTATCCTTCCTAATAGAGAATTTAGAAGTTACTGTATTTGTAATGCTTTGAGAACAGTCTAAGAACATCATTTATCCTTCCTAATAGAGAATTTAGAAGTTACTGTATTTGTAATACTTTGAGAACAGTCTAAGAACACCAAGCCTTCCTAATAGAGAATTTAGAAGTTAATGTATTTGTAATACTTTGAGAACAGTCTAAGAACACCAAGCCTTCCTAATAGAGAATTTAGAAGTTACTGTATTTGTAATACTTTGAGAACAGTCTAAGAACACCATTTATCCTTCCTAATAGAGAATTTAGAAGTTACTGTATTTGTAATACTTTGAAAACAGTCTAAGAACACCATTTATCCTTCCTAATAGAGAATTTAGAAGTTACTGTATTTGTAATACTTTGAGAACAGTCTAAGAACACCATTTATCCTTCCTAATAGAGAATTTAGAAGTTACTGTATTTGTAATACTTTGAGAACAGTCTAAGAACACTATTTATCCTTCCTAATAGAGAATTTAGAAGTTACTGTATTTGTAATACTTTGAGAACAGTCTAAGAACACCATTTATCCTTCCTAATAGGGAATTTAGAAGTTACTGTATTTGTAATACTTTGAGAACAGTCTAAGAACATCATTTATCCTTCCTAATAGAGAATTTAGAAGTTACTGTATTTGTAATACTTTGAGAACAGTCTAAGAACACCATTTATCCTTCCTAATAGAGAAGTTAGAAGTTACTGTATTTGTAATGCTTTGAGAACAGTCTAAGAACACCATTTATCCTTCCTAATAGAGAATTTAGAAGTTACTGTATTTGTAATGCTTTGAGAACAGTCTAAGAACACCATTTATCCTTCCTAATAGAGAATTTAGAAGTTAATGTATTTGTAATACTTTGAGAACAGTCTAAGAACACCAAGCCTTCCTAATAGAGAATTTAGAAGTTACTGTATTTGTAATACTTTGAGAACAGTCTAAGAACACCATTTATCCTTCCTAATAGAGAATTTAGAAGTTACTGTATTTGTAATACTTTGAGAACAGTCTAAGAACACCATTTATCCTTCCTAATAGAGAATTTAGAAGTTACTGTATTTGTAATACTTTGAGAACAGTCTAAGAACACCATTTATCCTTCCTAATAGAGAATTTAGAAGTTACTGTATTTGTAATACTTTGAGAACAGTCTAAGAACACCATTTATCCTTCCTAATAGAGAATTTAGAAGTTACTGTATTTGTAATACTTTGAGAACAGTCTAAGAACATCATTTATCCTTCCTAATAGAGAATTTAGAAGTTACTGTATTTGTAATACTTTGAGAACAGTCTAAGAACACCATTTATCCTTCCTAATAGAGAAGTTAGAAGTTACTGTATTTGTAATGCTTTGAGAACAGTCTAAGAACACCATTTATCCTTCCTAATAGAGAATTTAGAAGTTAATGTATTTGTAATACTTTGAGAACAGTCTAAGAACACCAAGCCTTCCTAATAGAGAATTTAGAAGTTACTGTATTTGTAATACTTTGAGAACAGTCTAAGAACACCATTTATCCTTCCTAATAGAGAATTTAGAAGTTACTGTAATTGTAATGCTTTGAGAACAGTCTAAGAACACCATTTATCCTTCCTAATAGAGAATTTAGAAGTTACTGTATTTGTAATGCTTTGAGAACAGTCTAAGAACACCATTTATCCTTCCTAATAGAGAATTTAGAAGTTACTGTATTTGTAATGCTTTGAGAACAGTCTAAGAACACCATTTATCCTTCCTAATAGAGAATTTAGAAGTTAATGTATTTGTAATACTTTGAGAACAGTCTAAGAACACCAAGCCTTCCTAATAGAGAATTTAGAAGTTACTGTATTTGTAATACTTTGAGAACAGTCTAAGAACACCAAGCCTTCCTAATAGAGAATTTAGAAGTTACTGTATTTGTAATGCTTTGAGAACAGTCTAAGAACACCATTTATCCTTCCTAATAGAGAATTTAGAAGTTACTGTATTTGTAATGCTTTGAGAACAGTCTAAGAACACCATTTATCCTTCCTAATAGAGAATTTAGAAGTTACTGTATTTATAATACTTTGAGAACAGTCTAAGAACACCAAGCCTTCCTAATAGAGAATTTAGAAGTTACTGTATTTGTAATGCTTTGAGAACAGTCTAAGAACACCAAGCCTTCCTAATAGAGAATTTAGAAGTTACTGTATTTGTAATACTTTGAGAACAGTCTAAGAACACCATTTATCCTTCCTAATAGAGAATTTAGAAGTTACTGTATTTGTAATGCTTTGAGAACAGTCTAAGAACACCATTTATCCTTCCTAATAAAGAATTTAGAAGTTACTGTATCTGTAATACTTTGAGAACAGTCTAAGAACACCAAGCCTTCCTAATAGAGAATTTAGAAGTTACTGTATTTGTAATGCTTTGAGAACAGTCTAAGAACACCAAGCCTTCTTAATAGAGAATTTAGAAGTTACTGTATTTGTAATGCTTTGAGAACAGTCTAAGAACACCATTTATCCTTCCTAATAGAGAATTTAGAAGTTAATGTATTTGTAATACTTTGAGAACAGTCTAAGAACACCAAGCCTTCCTAATAGAGAATTTAGAAGTTACTGTATTTGTAATGCTTTGAGAACAGTCTAAGAACACCATTTATCCTTCCTAATAGAGAATTTAGAAGTTACTGTATTTGTAAAACTTTGAGAACAGTCTAAGAACATCATTTATCCTTCCTAATAGAGAATTTAGAAGTTACTGTATTTGTAATGCTTTGAGAACAGTCTAAGAACACCATTTATCCTTCCTAATAGAGAATTTAGAAGTTACTGTATTTGTAATACTTTGAGAACAGTCTAAGTACACCAAGCCTTCCTAATAGAGAATTTAGAAGTTACTGTATTTGTAATACTTTGAGAACAGTCTAAGAACACCAAGCCTTCCTAATAGATAATTTAGAAGTTACTGTATTTGTAATGCTTTGAGAACAGTCTAAGAACACCAAGCCTTCCTAATAGAGAATTTAGAAGTTAAATAGGATAGAACCTAGATGTAAATTCTGCATATTTTAAGAGAAATATTTTGTTCTTCATTTTATTTTTATTTTTTTACCTAAAAACACATCTACTGGTCATGTGGGTTGAATCCAATACACAATTTACCCTTGTGTAGGTACATATACATATAAAAAAACAACTTGCACCAGCTTCAAATGAACAATAGTTTAGACCTTGAAGACACGTTGCAAGGCAAGCTTTTCCAACCTTATCCATTATCTCCCCTTTTTTCACTTTGACATTCAAAACATCCGTCCATCTTCCCATATCATTACCACCTTTTAGTAACTACATGATTTATACCTGTAAATTTACTTGTATCATGAATTAAGCTGAAATACTGCTCATTTGACAGTAAACAACAATATTAAAAAACCTGAAGATGGTTGTTGTACATTGAGATTCATGTTAGCTCACCTGACCTGAAAGATCATGTGAGTTATTACCTGATCCTGAAAGATCATGTGAGTTATTACCTGACCTGAAAGATCATGTGAGTTATTGCCAGACCTGAAAGATCATGTGAGTTATTGCCATTATTTGACCTTCCTCGTCAAACTTTTCCAAACATTTTCTCTGTAATCGCTGAATCAATTTCAACGAAACTGAATCATTCAAATTTTATTTTTGCTCATCTTTTTAGTGTTTTGTGTTGTCCTATTATGTGTCTTTACGTTCTGAGTTCCGTGTTGTGATATCATTTACGATTTCCGCATAAAAATAATGTTCGGTTTGTCTTTACCTCCAGTTGTTTGTAGGAGGATGCATGTTTTATTTACATTATTTGTGTTTGTTTGCATATAGTGGTGTCCAACACATATCGTGTTGTGTTTTTGTTTTGTTTTTCTTCATCTTGTGTACCCTATGTTGCCAGTTTCTCTGGACTGACCATTTTTGATTGCCCCTTCAGTATTCTCTATTGTTTATTTATCTGATGATCCTGGTAATCTTTCAACCTGGCTGTTGTTACTATAAATAGATCATAAGGGTAAACACTCTTTCAGAACCAATCAAGTCACTCTTTCAGAGAAATGAGTTGAATTTAAACAGTATTTCCATTTTAATGAAAAACATGACTTATGTTTAAGATTTTACTGATACATAATGCTATTTGCTGATTGTTGCTGCAAATAAGGCTGGTTATGATAAAAAAAATATTAATGTGAAAATCTTCTTCTATGGGATAATCATTTGCTGGTCTACTTTCAAAATGATATCTGGCAGGGATGTCCTCCATCCAAGATGGCTGCCATTACTAAAAATAGAAATGTCTTCAAATGGCTAACACTGCTACATCTTAAACTGAAATTTGTCTTAAGCTAAGATTTGTAATTTTGACACTATTTTTCAGAATATGCAAATTAGGTCTGTTTTATCTGTGATAGGTTCTGATTGGATATGTAGATGTAAATACAAATACATGTACTATCATTGTCATTAATAATTCTTCTCTGTGTTTTTATGTACCTTTTAAAAATCATTTGAAAAAACAATTGCAAATATTTTGCTTATTTCTGGTGGCCATACTGTGTTTTTGTAAACATTTTCCAAGGTTACTGGTCTGCTCAGATGTTTACAATGTCTTTTAATGAGTTATAATCTTGTCTGCTGAAGTCTTCGGAAAAAAGACATATTTTTTGTGGTCTGGGAAAAATCGCTCCAGGAAAAAAATGGTTGTCATGTTGAAATCTTTAACTATTATATTTGTATCCATTAGAATCTTCATGATCAATAGCCACAAAACTATTCTATTTTGTTGATTTTATTGTTACATATATTTCAGCCTCAGTTGATATAAATACTTTGCTTTTATTCTTAATATTTTTACAAATAATTAAAAAAAATGATGATGATTAAGTGGCTTTGAATGTATCTTCAAATTATTTATAAAAAGTTCATTGACATGAATGGTAATTGTATGTCTGTCAAATGGCGTCATAGAAAAAATCTAATCGTGAGTCTTGGGTATAATCCATGATGTCAGTAAAGTCGTCAGTCACTGCAGCTGACGATAACAAATTAGTATTTAAACACAATTATATTTTGCTTTAAAACGAGGATTCAAAAATAATTATATATTTAATTGAAACAGAGAAGTTCTAGATTATAGATTATTCAATATTTTGTTGTTGCTGGTGTAGCAGAATTAACATTTATTTATTTATTAATAAATGTTGTATTGTATCATAGTCTATGTCATCGTCACTCTATAGTTTATTTATAGCTTGTCTTATGGGGTTCGTGTTACTGGATCTTTAGTTTTATGTGTATGTTTTGTAGATACATGTAGTTGTTTGTCCTTTTGTACTTTTTCTTTTGACCATTGTGTTGTCTGTTCTTCTTTGATTTACAGATTCAGATAACCTCTTTGGTATCTTCAAACTTGTCTCTGTCTTACCATACTATAGTGTTTTCTCTCAAAATTGTTTTCCATTGCTGAAGTAAATTGTTGATTTATCAGTGTCTTGACAGTATTTTAAATGTATTTCATAATTAAATATATAGACTGTATCCTTAAATGCTACTACAACAGCAATAAATACTTATAAAACTTTATTGGACCCACATTTTGCATTTTCTGGAACTACTTTTCTTAGAATTTTGTCAAAGGGAGGTAATTTTGTCAAAGTATGCAAAAAATAAACAAACATTGGCACGGTATGGAGGGGTGAGAAAAAGAGTCAAATACAGTGAAAGGTGCCAGATCATAAAATCTGAGACACCCTCAGGTATCTTAGATTTAACGATCTTGCACCACTCATGGTGTTTGACCCTATTTGTTTTGCCACACTATTGTTTATCCATAGCTCATCTTGCCACACTTTAAGGGAATTAACCAAGCTTTACCACACTCCCTCCCATAGCCTACTGATGTTATACTCACAAACCACAGTAATGACAAGGACTGATTATTTCTTTAATTGTCACAGAGACCTCGCTGACAAATTGAAGTCAGTAATAAGTTGAGGTTTTAATGGGGTTCTTCAATGATCATTGATTAAGATAGACATTGCTGATGAGAAAAGTATAGTATAGAACTGATTCATTTTTACTTCAGTATGTGTTTGACTTTTCATCAAAATTTAGATGTTACGGAAGAAAAATAGAAATGTACATTGCCTTTTCTGAACTTGTAAATTTAAGTACTGGTAAATGAATGAAAGAAATCGTCAATTGCATTTACGTAACTCTTGTATAAGGATAGGCTATTGATTTTGGATTGTATCAAATTCCTCATGACCATATTGTTGAACACACACACTATATACATAATACTCTTTAAATGTTTTTACATTAATAGTTGGAAAAGCCGTGAAATTGGAGGTGGTTAATGGCCGATATATAAACGTCTAAAAATTATAACCCAACATTGTTAGAATTCAATTTTCGAGTTGACAATTTTTTTGTTCTCCCTCGACAGGATTCAAACTCTTACCATTGATACACTACAGCACCAATCGCTTAGCTTTATGTCCAGCGTCCTTGACCACTGAGCCACATCTATATAAAGAAATTGATAAAAGATTGAAAAATTAAACGAGTTATTCTTTAGTATTGATGCCATGCTGCTTAAAAGTCTTCAGTTTCTTTTTTCACAAATCCTCCCAATTTTTTTCTGTAAAATTTGTTTTTCCAATCCAATCATGGAAAAATGTTCAACAGTATGATTGTTAGTATAAAATTGTTCACCACTGGATCATCTGCTTTTCTACAGGTTTTAGTTCGTGTTGCTCAATCTTTAGTTTTCTACGGGTTTTAGTTCGTGTTGCTCAATCTCTAGTTTTCTACGGGTTTTAGTTCGTGTTGCTCAATCTCTAGTTTTCTATGTGTTTTAGTTCGTGTTGCTCAATCTTTAGTTTTCTACGTGTTTTAGTTCGTGTTGCTCAATCTCTAGTTTTCTACGTGTTTTAGTTCGTGTTGCTCAATCTTTAGTTTTCTACGGGTTTTAGTTCGTGTTGCTCAATCTTAGTTTTCTACGGGTTTTAGTTCGTGTTGCTCAATCTTTAGTTTTCTACGGGTTTTTGTTCGTGTTGCTCAATCTCTAGTTTTCTACAGGTTTTTGTTCGTGTTGCTCAATCTCTAGTTTTCTACGTGTTTTAGTTCGTGTTGCTCAATCTTAAGTTTTCTACGGGTTTTAGTTCGTGATGCTCAATCTTTAGTTTTCTACGTGTTTTAGTTCGTGTTGCTCAATCTTAAGTTTTCTACGGGTTTTAGTTCGTGTTGCTCAATCTTTAGTTTTCTACGGGTTTTTGTTCGTGTTGCTCAATCTCTAGTTTTCTACGGGTTTTTGTTCGTGTTGCTCAATCTCTAGTTTTCTACGTGTTTTAGTTCGTGTTGCTCAATCTTTAGTTTTCTACGTGTTTTAGTTTGTGTTGCTAAATCTTAAGTTTTCTACGAGTTTTAGTTCGTGTTGCTCAATCTTTAGTTTTCTACGTGTTTTAGTTCGTGTTGCTCAATCTTAAGTTTTCTACGGGTTTTAGTTCGTGTTGCTCAATCTTAAGTTTTCTGTGTAGTGTTTTATAGGTCATTGTTTCTCTGTTTTCCTTTTTCTTTTGGTCATTCCTTCGATTCAAGGATTCTGATTACCCCTTTGGCATCTTCAAACTCTCCTTAAAGTAGTAGCAAATATTTACTGCTTTAAAATGACAGAATTTTCATTATATATATAAAATGTTACCACAACCTACTAACATTTTTGGAAGCACCGTAGCAACATCTGACTTGATAGCTTTTCTTACCTCAAATGTATCCTCTTCACAATGAACTACCTCCATTTGTCTTTGTCTTTGGCTGTATTTGCCCTTGTCCAGCTGTTCATCCCTAGTTTGTCTCTTTCTGTCTCTACTGTCCTTCTCCAAGTTGTTTTTGGTCATCAAACGTTACGTTTTACTTCAGGTTGCCACGTGAATGCTGTTGTACAAATCATGTTGTTGTCCCTATGCAAGATATGACCAATCCATCTCCATCTTTTTTGTATAATAATTTTGCTTGCTTTTGTTGTTTCAGCTGTACGCAGTAATTCCTCATTGGATATTTTGTCTGGCCATCTTATTCTTAACATTTGTCTGAGGCATCTATTTTGGAAATTGTGTCAAGTTTCTTTTTGTCTTGTTCTGTTGTTTTTCAAGTTTCATGACCGTAAGTTAGAACGGATAATACTAGACTATTAAAAAGTTTGATTTTTGTCTTTATGGAAAATATTGAGGAGTTCCAAATTTTTCTTGGTCTGCTAAATTGACCGTTTGTTTTTCTTAGTCTGTTTTTGATGTCTACGTCATAGCCTCCTGCAGAAGTTACTGTTTGTTTTTCTTAGTCTGTTTTTGATGTCTACGTCATAGCCTCCTGCAGAAATTACTGTTTGTTTTTCTTAGTTTGTTTTTGATGTCTACGTCATAGCCTCCTGCAGAAGTTACTGTTTGTTTTTCTTAGTTTGTTTTTGATGTCTTCGTCATAGCCTCCTGCAGAAGTTACTGTTTGTTTTTCTTAGTTTGTTTTTGATGTCTACATCATAGCCTCCAGCAGAAGTTACTGTTTGTTTTTCTTAGTCTGTTTTTGATGTCTACGTCATAGCCTCCTGCAGAAGATACTGTTTGTTTTTCTTAGTCTGTTTTTGATGTCTTCGTCATAGCCTCCTGCAGAAGTTACTGTTTGTTTTTCTTAGTCTGTTTTTGATGTCTACGTCATAGCCTCCTGCAGAAGTTACTGTTTGTTTTTCTTAGTCTGTTTTTGATGTCTTCGTCATAGCCTCCTGCAGAAGTTACTGTTTGTTTTTCTTAGTCTGTTTTTGATGTCTTCGTCATAGCCTCCTGCAGAAGTTACTGTTTGTTTTTCTTAGTCTGTTTTTGATGTCTTCGTCATAGCCACCTGCAGAAGTTACTGTTTGTTTTTCTTAGTCTGTTTTTGATGTCTTCGTCATAGCCACCTGCAGAAGTTACTGTTTGTTTTTCTTAGTTTGTTTTTGATGTCTACGTCATAGCCACCTGCAGAAGTTACTGTTTGTTTTTCTTAGTCTGTTTTTGATGTCTACGTCATAGCCTCCTGCAGAAGTTACTGTTTGTTTTTCTTAGTCTGTTTTTGATGTCTTCGTCATAGCCTCCTGCAGAAGTTACTGTTTGTTTTTCTTAGTCTGTTTTTGATGTCTTCGTCATAGCCTCCTGCAGAAGTTACTGTTTGTTTTTCTTAGTCTGTTTTTGATGTCTTCGTCATAGCCTCCTGCAGAAGTTACTGTTTGTTTTTCTTAGTCTGTTTTAGATGTCTACGTCATAACCTCCTGCAGAAGTTACTGTTTGTTTTTCTTAGTTTGTTTTTGATGTCTTCGTCATAGCCACCTGCAGAAGTTACTGTTTGTTTTTCTTAGTCTGTTTTTGATGTCTACGTCATAGCCTCCTGCAGAAGTTACTGTTTGTTTTTCTTAGTTTGTTTTTGATGTTTACGTCATGGCCTCCTGCAGAAGTTACTGTTTGTTTTTCTTAGTCTGTTTTTGATGTCTTCGTCATAGCCTCCTGCAGAAGTTACTGTTTGTTTTTCTTAGTCTGTTTTTGATGTCTTCGTCATAGCCTCCTGCAGAAGTTGCTGTTTGTTTTTCTTAGTCTGTTTTTGATGTCTACGTCATAGCTCATTTCTTAGTTTGTTTTTGATGTTTACGACATAGCTCATAGCCTCCTGCAGAAGTTACTGTTTGTTTTTCTTAGTCTGTTTTTGATGTCTTCGTCATAGCCTCCTGCAGAAGTTACTGTTTGTTTTTCTTAGTCTGTTTTTGATGTCTTCGTCATAGCCACCTGCAGAAGTTACTGTTTGTTTTTCTTAGTTTGTTTTTGATGTCTACGTCATAGCCTCCTGCAGAAGTTACTGTTTGTTTTTCTTAGTCTGTTTTTGATGTCTTCGTCATAGCCACCTGCAGAAGTTACTGTTTGTTTTTCTTAGTTTGTTTTTGATGTCTACATCATAGCCACCTGCAGAAGTTACTGTTTGTTTTTCTTAGTCTGTTTTTGATGTCTACGTCATAGCCTCCTGCAGAAGTTACTGTTTGTTTTTCTTAGTCTGTTTTTGATGTCTACGTCATAGCCTCCTGCAGAAGTTACTGTTTGTTTTTCTTAGTCTGTTTTTGATGTCTACGTCATAGCCTACTGCAGAAGTTACTGTTTGTTTTTCTTAGTCTGTTTTTGATGTCTTCGTCATAGCCTCCTGCAGAAGTTACTGTTTGTTTTTCTTAGTCTGTTTTTGATGTCTTCGTCATAGCCTCCTGCAGAAGTTACTGTTTGTTTTTCTTAGTCTGTTTTTGATGTCTTCGTCATAGCCTCCTGCAGAAGTTACTGTTTGTTTTTCTTAGTCTGTTTTTGATGTCTTCGTCATAGCCTCCTGCAGAAGTTACTGTTTGTTTTTCTTAGTTTGTTTTTGATGTCTACGTCATAGCCTCCTGCAGAAGTTACTGTTTGTTTTTCTTAGTCTGTTTTTGATGTCTACGTCATAGCCTCCTGCAGAAGTTACTGTTTGTTTTTCTTAGTCTGTTTTTGATGTCTACGTCATAGCCTCCTGCAGAAGTTACTGTTTGTTTTTCTTAGTCTGTTTTTGATGTCTTCGTCATAGCCTCCTGCAGAAGTTACTGTTTGTTTTTCTTAGTCTGTTTTTGATGTCTACATCATAGCCTCCTGCAGAAGTTACTGTTTGTTTTTCTTAGTTTGTTTTTGATGTTTACGTCATAGCCTCCTGCAGAAGTTACTGTTTGTTTTTCTTAGTCTGTTTTTGATGTCTTCGTCATAGCCTCCTGCAGAAGTTGCTGTTTGTTTTTCTTAGTTTGTTTTTGATGTCTACGTCATAACCTCCTGCAGAAGTTACTGTTTGTTTTTCTTAGTCTGTTTTTGATGTCTACGTCATAGCCTCCTGCAGAAGTTGCTGTTTGTTTTTCTTTGTCTGTTTTTGATGTCTACGTCATAGCTCATTTCTTAGTTTGTTTTTGATGTTTACGTCATAGCTCATAGCCTCCTGCAGAAGTTACTGTTTGTTTTTCTTAGTCTGTTTTTGATGTCTACGTCATAGCCTCCTGCAGAAGTTACTGTTTGTTTTTCTTAGTTTGTTTTTGATGTCTTCGTCATAGCCTCCTGCAGAAGTTACTGTTTGTTTTTTTAGTTTGTTTTTGATGTCTATGTCATAGCCTCCTGCAGAAGTTACTGTTTGTTTTTCTTAGTCTGTTTTTGATGTCTTCGTCATAGCCTCCTGCAGAAGTTACTGTTTGTTTTTCTTAGTTTGTTTTTGATGTCTTCGTCATAGCCTCCTGCAGAAGTTACTGTTTGTTTTTCTTGGTTTGTTTTTGATGTTTACGTCATAGCCACCTGCGGAAGTTACTGTTTGTTTTTCTTAGTCTGTTTTTGATGTCTACGTCATAGCCTCCTGCAGAAGTTACTGTTTGTTTTTCTTAGTCTGTTTTTGATGTCTACGTCATAGCCTCCTGCAGAAGTTACTGTTTGTTTTTCTTAGTCTGTTTTTGATGTCTACGTCATAGCCTCCTGCAGAAGTTACTGTTTGTTTTTCTTTGTCTGTTTTTGATGTCTACGTCATAGCCTCCTGCAGAAGTTACTGTTTGTTTTTCTTAGTCTGTTTTTGATGTCTTCATCATAGCCTCCTGCAGAAGTTACTGTTTGTTTTTCTTAGTCTGTTTTTGATGTCTACGTCATAGCCTCCTGCAGAAGTTACTGTTTGTTTTTCTTAGTCTGTTTTTGATGTCTACGTCATAGCCTCCTGCAGAAGTTACTGTTTGTTTTTCTTAGTCTGTTTTTGATGTCTACATCATAGCCTCCTGCAGAAGTTACTGTTTGTTTTTCTTAGTTTGTTTTTGATGTTTACGTCATAGCCTCCTGCAGAAGTTACTGTTTGTTTTTCTTAGTCTGTTTTTGATGTCTTCGTCATAGCCTCCTGCAGAAGTTGCTGTTTGTTTTTCTTAGTTTGTTTTTGATGTCTACGTCATAACCTCCTGCAGAAGTTACTGTTTGTTTTTCTTAGTCTGTTTTTGATGTCTTCGTCATAGCCTCCTGCAGAAGTTGCTGTTTGTTTTTCTTTGTCTGTTTTGATGTCTACGTCATAGCTCATTTCTTAGTTTGTTTTTGATGTTTACGTCATAGCTCATAGCCTCCTGCAGAAGTTACTGTTTGTTTTTCTTAGTCTGTTTTTGATGTCTACGTCATAGCCTCCTGCAGAAGTTACTGTTTGTTTTTCTTAGTTTGTTTTTGATGTCTTCGTCATAGCCTCCTGCAGAAGTTACTGTTTGTTTTTTTAGTTTGTTTTTGATGTCTATGTCATAGCCTCCTGCAGAAGTTACTGTTTGTTTTTCTTAGTCTGTTTTTGATGTCTTCGTCATAGCCTCCTGCAGAAGTTACTGTTTGTTTTTCTTAGTTTGTTTTTGATGTCTTCGTCATAGCCTCCTGCAGAAGTTACTGTTTGTTTTTCTTGGTTTGTTTTTGATGTTTACGTCATAGCCACCTGCGGAAGTTACTGTTTGTTTTTCTTAGTCTGTTTTTGATGTCTACGTCATAGCCACCTGCAGAAGTTACTGTTTGTTTTTCTTAGTCTGTTTTTGATGTCTACGTCATAGCCTCCTGCAGAAGTTACTGTTTGTTTTTCTTAGTCTGTTTTTGATGTCTACATCATAGCCTCCTGCAGAAGTTACTGTTTGTTTTTCTTAGTTTGTTTTTGATGTCTACGTCATAGCCTCCTGCAGAAGTTACTGTTTGTTTTTCTTTGTCTGTTTTTGATGTCTACGTCATAGCCTCCTGCAGAAGTTACTGTTTGTTTTTCTTAGTCTGTTTTTGATGTCTTCATCATAGCCTCCTGCAGAAGTTACTGTTTGTTTTTCTTAGTCTGTTTTTGATGTTTACGTCATAGCCTCCTGCAGAAGTTACTGTTTGTTTTTCTTAGTTTGTTTTTGATGTCTTCGTCATAGCCTCCTGCAGAAGTTACTGTTTGTTTTTCTTAGTCTGTTTTTGATGTCTACGTCATAGCCTCCTGCAGAAGTTACTGTTTGTTTTTCTTAGTCTGTTTTTGATGTCTACGTCATAGCCTCCTGCAGAAGTTACTGTTTGTTTTTCTTAGTCTGTTTTTGATGTCTACGTCATAGCCTCCTGCAGAAGTTACTGTTTGTTTTTCTTAGTCTGTTTTTGATGTCTTCGTCATAGCCTCCTGCAGAAGTTACTGTTTGTTTTTCTTAGTCTGTTTTTGATGTCTTCGTCATAGCCTCCTGCAGAAGTTACTGTTTGTTTTTCTTAGTCTGTTTTTGATGTCTTCGTCATAGCCACCTGCAGAAGTTACTGTTTGTTTTTCTTAGTCTGTTTTTGATGTCTTCGTCATAGCCTCCTGCAGAAGTTACTGTTTGTTTTTCTTAGTCTGTTTTTGATGTCTACATCATAGCCACCTGCAGAAGTTACTGTTTGTTTTTCTTAGTCTGTTTTTGATGTCTTCGTCATAGCCACCTGCAGAAGTTACTGTTTATTTTTCTTAGTCTGTTTTTGATGTCTACATCATAGCCTCCTGCAGAAGTTACTACTTCAAGGTAAGTAAAGGTATCTACCACTTGTGCTTGTTCATCTTTAATTTTCACATGTTTTCAGTTTCTAGTGTTACGTTTCAATACTTTAGTTTTGGCAGTGTTTATTTTCAGGCTGATATGGATGAGGTTTTCATGTAATTTCTCTGTTTTTGAATTTTTCATACAAATGACATTTTACTTTAATTTTACCAATGATGTATTACAAAAAAATCACCTTGAAGTAGCCTCTCTTGATTTTGATAAGTGATTTGAAAACACAACATAAGACTCTTGTGGAATCCCAGTCATCTTGGGGGAAAAACAATTCCGGTTATTTGAATCAGTTAAATATTTGAATTAACAACTCAAACATTAATTGCTACCTGATAAAATTTGCTGAATTGACATTTTATTGAGAAGGTTTATCGATTATTGATAAAAGATTCTTGCTGTAAAGAGGTTTGTGTCTACTTAATGGTCCTATTACCTAAAGTTATATAATCTAAGCCAACACGATAAACTATATTTTAAGATTGGCTCATTTAGTTTTTGTCCAGTGGTTGCCTTAAGGGAATTAAAAATAGCATTTATATAGCAATTCTTAAAATTATATTTAATCTTCATAATTATAGTTATTTCTATAATTATTTATTGAAATTGGATCATTAGGACAATTATATTTTTGTTCTTGTAAGATATTTGTAGTATTGGCCATTAAAACGATATATAAAGTTTTATTTTTGTGAAAAAATGGTAATTTTATTGCGATGGCCAATGTAGGTTAGATGACAGTAGTAAATGTTTTTGTTGACCTTGTCACAGGTCATTGGAGTCTTTGTTGTGACTTGATGTCCCAAAAGTGGCTTTATGATAATTAATTGTTCACTTTTTATTTGTGTTTTTTTTTCTATAAAGCATGTAATTGATTATTATCCAAATTATGTTAACAAAATATGACAATATTTGAACTGCATTTGAATGCTATTTGACTAATAACATGTCCAGTGGGGCCTCTGGTTTGAACTATTAGAACTCAATGTAGAGCTGATATTGATTACCACTAAATACAAATCTTTAAGTTGTGGTAAATAATTTATAAAAGAAGAAATTTGAACTATTTTGCTAGAACCTTATTGACAAATAGATTGTCAGAAGTTGTACATACTTAGATGATAAATTATGGGGGAAAAACAACACAACATGTGTATCTAGGAATTAAACTCTTGATTCTAGGAGGGTTCAATATTTGGTATAAAGCTAGTTCATAAAAAAATATATATATGATAGAGATATGTTTAACATCTGTATAATAGGAGTTTTTGTAAATAGAAAAACCATTATACAAGAAAAACAAAAAAAAATCCATTTATCATTTTGATGAAAAGAAGGTTTAGAGATTTCAAAAAAGAAAACACTACATGATATCTTCAATACTTTGATGTTGTCTGAATCACAGTTTTACTGCTATTTTCTAACCATACAGCTTTCTCAAAGATATTCTCACTTTTTTTTAAATGATCCTTGAAAAAGAACAAGAGATTTGAAGGAGATTGTTTTAATTAATTCTGAAAATGATCTGTGTGAAATTGGCACAGATTGTGAAAATGAAATCGTCTAATAAATTTGGGACATAATTAGTTTGAAAATGCAGCCAATTGAGGGAGAAAGCTGTATTCTTGTTAGGTTTGGTTGTTAATATGGTTGTATCTAATTGGTATTGATCAATCTGACAATGAACTTAAACACTAGAGCATTCCTCATCATTTCAATATTTGCTTCTCAGAGATCATCACTAAACTTTGTTAATATGATGCAGAATAAAACACAGGGATAATTACACAAACATTTGGTGTTTTAGTTGTGAATGATGACTTGTGAGTTTCTTCTGTATGGATTTAGTCGCTGTCACATGTTTATCACATGATAAAGTGAAATTGATTCCATTTTCAACATGTCTTGGTAAGCCATTACATAAATATTATTTAATTTTATAAACATATTTGTTTTTCCAATAAAAAAATTGATAAGAAATAAAATGAAATTTTCAAAATTGAGAAGACAGACAGGAAAACTGGGAACATGTAATTTTGGGTTTTTCCCATTTTCTGGTATCCATTTCTTGTCATTTATTTATTTGTTAAATTGAAATGAAAATCTTGATCAAAAAGCAAAAATTATTTTTGTGTTGCATATTTAAATATTCAGTTGAAAATAATGTAATTGAAATACTGATTCAATAAATACTATTTCAGTATATGTTTCTTGTTAATGAAAATGTATTTGATATTACTCTCTACTACACATGTATAGATTGAACACAAAAGATCATTTTATTTTTATTATTTTTTTGTCAATTTCAAAAATTGCATACATGAACATTTTTACTGTGTCCAGTTCTACCCTCCTCCCCGTTTTGAGCTAAGTAATACACTGGTAAAAATATGTTTTAACAGAATATTTCCAATTTTATCCTTGTCATTTTTCTTTTTACCATGTATTGTAATTTTCTCTTTCGATTATGCCTCAATATCTTTTGAATTTTCTTAATGCAAATTGTTTTGAAATTGGATTTTATTTCTTTAGAAAAAACAGGCCTACTCTTATGGAAATGTCTGGATCCCCTCTGCATAGAACAATTCATAAATTAAAAAAAAAAAGAATGATGGTCAATAATTCCACTAATATCAACAAAGTGAACAACTACCTCAAATCATTGAAGACAAAAAAAGATCTCTGTAGGGTTTAGAAATGTTAAATATAATAATGTCCTTGTTAATGTGTTGAAGTTGAATGGACCGATGATGGTTTAACTTTGAAATAGTGGGTATCTGTGATAAATTGTGCTAAAACTACAATAAATGAACCAAATGCTTATTTCAAGTTATCCAAGACTTTTTATGATACAAGATAAGGAGCTTTGACTGTATTTATTTTTCAACCAAGATCATCCATCATTTCTGGACTAAGAATGAAACAAAAATCAAAGTTTGTAATTAGACAATATACACTATTTTTTTTTCTATATACATTGTACTAACCTTTATTACATCTTATTACACAGAAAATTGAGGAAAATTACAGAATTATCAACAATTTACAAATGTAATAAAATTTTCATGGTGGAGTGAGACTATAACTTTAAATATTAAATATTTTATACATTATTTCTAACTTTCACATTAAATATTAAATATTTTATACATTATTTCTAACTTTCACGTTAAATATTAAATATTTTATACATTATTTCTAACTTTCACATTAAATATTAAATATTTTATACATTATTTCTAACTTTCACGTTAAATATTAAATATTTTATACATTATTTCTAACTTTCACATTAAATATTAAATATTTTATACATTATTTCTAACTTTCACATTAAATATTAAATATTTTATACATTATTCTAACTTTCACATTAAATATTAAATATTTGATACATTATTTCTAACTTTCACAAAGATCATCATTCATTTAAGACTAAATGTTATTTTGTATGACTGGATCAATATGTAAATTCTGACTCTTCTAACGAACTAAATAAATTTGTGGGGTAAGCAAATTTAAATATTTGTGTGTATATCATGTGTGAACATTGATGATCTAGTGTGATGCTGACCCACAGAATTGTAGTAAACTGGGAAATGTTTACCAAAATCAAATATTTTTTGTATAATACTCTGTATTTTGATAGAAAACTCATATGACCAGCCCTGGGTACTTACAACAATTCCCAGGGTTTGACCACAGGACAGAAAGTTGCCTACAATGTCTCCATGTGGCAGATAGAGGGTGGTGCTCTGTCGATTGTGGATTGTCAGATTATAGTATGAAAAGCCTGACCTTGAACCATTGTAGGTAAAATGTTTGGAGAATGCCACACTCTTTGAATGTTAAAGACCTCTTTTGTAGATTTTGAAAAATAAATAGGTACGTTGTAGGCATTAATAAAGGCTAAATTGTTTGTCATGCCTATCTCTCCATAATTGTCTAATGGCAGTGAAAAGTCATTGCCCTGGTTGTTCTATCTTTCCCTAATTTCCTCTAAATATCTCTCCCTAATTTCCTCATTCTAAATATCTCTCCCTAATTTCCTCATTCTAAATATCTCTCCCTAATTTCCTCATTCTAAATATCTTTCCCTAATTTCCTCATTCTAAATATCTCTCCCTAATTTCCTCATTCTAAATATCTCTCCCTAATTTCCTCATTCTAAATATCTCTCCCTAATTTCCTCATTCTAAATATCTCTCCCTAATTTCCTCATTCTAAATATCTCCCCCTAATTTCCTCATTCTAAATATCTTTCCCTAATTTCCTCATTCTAAATATCTTTCCCTAATTTCCTCATTCTAAATATCTCTCCCTAATTTCCTCATTCTAAATATCTCTCCCTAATTTCCTCATTCTAAATATCTTTCCCTAATTTCCTCATTCTAAATATCTTTCCCTAATTTCCTCATTCTAAATATCTTTCCCTAATTTCCTCATTCTAAATATCTCCCCCTAATTTCCTCATTCTAAATATCTCTCCCTAATTTCCTCATTCTAAATATCTCTCCCTAATTTCCTCATTCTAAATATCTTTCCCTAATTTCCTCATTCTAAATATCTCTCCCTAATTTCCTCATTCTAAATATCTTTCCCTAATTTCCTCATTCTAAATATCTCTCCCTAATTTCCTCATTCTAAATATCTCTCCCTAATTTCCTCATTTTAAATATCTTTCCCTAATTTCCTCATTCTAAATATCTCTCCCTAATTTCCTCATTCTAAATATCTCTCCCTAATTTCCTCATTCTAAATATCTTTCCCTAATTTCCTCATTCTAAATATCTCTCCCTAATTTCCTCATTCTAAATATCTTTCCCTAATTTCCTCATTCTAAATATTTATGAAGTTTATAAAACTGGAGTCTAAGTGACTAACAGCTAATACATATAACCATACTGGACCAATATTCTATATAAGACTTCATGTGCTTTTATACTTTTAATACAATCACTAAGTGAAAAGTCAAAAGACCTTTTGTACGTATGTACACACCTATTTATGGTATTGGGAGAGACTGTTGTGATCGTATGTACACACCTATTTATGGTATTAGGAGAGACTGTTGTGATCGTATGTACACACCTATTTATGGTATTAGGAGAGACTGTTGTGATCGTATGTACACACCTATTTATGGTATTAGGAGAGACTGTTGTGATCGTATGTACACACCTATTTATGGTATTGGGAGAGACTGTTGTGATCGTATGTACACACCTATTTATGGTATTAGGAGAGACTGTTGTGATCGTATGTACACACCTATTTATGGTATTAGGAGAGACTGTTGTGATCGTATGTACACACCTATTTATGGTATTAGGAGAGACTGTGGTGATCGTATGTACACACCTATTTATGGTATTAGGAGAGACTGTTGTGATCGTATGTACACACCTATTTATGGTATTAGGAGAGACTGTTGTGATCGTATGTACACGCCTATTTATGGTATTAGGAGAGACTGTTGTGATCGTATGTACACACCTATTTATGGTATTAGGAGAGACTGTTGTGAGCGTATGTACACACCTATTTATGGTATTAGGAGAGACTGTTGTGATCGTATGTACACACCTATTTATGGTATTAGGAGAGACTGTTGTGAGCGTATGTACACACCTATTTATGGTATTAGGAGAGACTGTTGTGAGCATAAGGTAGTAGTATCCAAGCATCAGTATCACTACTAATGCTGTCAGTTTGATTGCTGCACATGATGAGATGTACTTGATACAACGTTAAGGTTTAAGTGACCAATGATCTGTTGTTTTGTCAATACTCTGCTTTCCTCCACCAATATTAAAACAGAGCTAAAGATATATAGTACTTAGTCAACATTAAAGACATAAGTCACTGTAGTCTGTAGTAAAAAGATATATAGTACTTAGTCAACATTAAAGACATAAGTCACTGTAGTCTGTAGTAAAAAGATATATAGTACTTAGTCAACATTAAAGACATAAGTCACTGTAGTCAGTAGTAAAAAGATATATAGTACTTAGTCAACATTAAAGACATAAGTCACTGTAGTCTATAGTAAAAAGATATATAGTACTTAGTCAACATTAAAGACATAAGTCACTGTAGTCTGTAGTAAAAAGATATATAGTACTTAGTCAACATTAAAGACATAAGTCACTGTAGTCTGTAGTAAAAAGATATATAGTACTTAGTCAACATTAAAGACATAAGTCACTGTAGTCTGTAGTAAAAAGATATATAGTACTTAGTCAACATTAAAGATATAAGTCACTGTAGTCTATAGTAAAAAGATATATAGTACTTAGTCAACATTAAAGACATAAGTCACTGTAGTCAGTAGTAAAAAGATATATAGTACTTAGTCAACATTAAAGACATAAGTCACTGTAGTCTGTAGTAAAAAGATATATAGTACTTAGTCAACATTAAAGACATAAGTCACTGTAGTCTATAGTAAAAAGATATATAGTACTTAGTCAACATTAAAGACATAAGTCACTGTAGTCAGTAGTAAAAAGATATATAGTACTTAGTCAACATTAAAGACATAAGTCACTGTAGTCAGTAGTAAAAAGAGATATATAGTACTTAGTCAACATTAAAGACATAAGTCACTGTAGTCAGTAGTAAAAAGATATATAGTACTTAGTCAACATTAAAGACATAAGTCACTGTAGTCTGTAGTAAAAAGATATATAGTACTTAGTCAACATTAAAGACATAAGTCACTGTAGTCTGTAGTAAAAAGATATATAGTACTTAGTCAACATTAAAGACATAAGTCAGTGTAGTCTGTAGTAAAAAGATATATAGTACTTAGTCAACATTAAAGACATAAGTCACTGTAGTCTGTAGTAAAAAGATATATAGTACTTAGTCAACATTAAAGACATAAGTCACTGTAGTCTGTAGTAAAAAGATATATAGTACTTAGTCAACATTAAAGACATAAGTCAGTGTAGTCTGTAGTAAAAAGATATATAGTACTTAGTCAACATTAAAGACATAAGTCAGTGTAGTCTGTAGTAAAAAGATATATAGTACTTAGTCAACATTAAAGACATAAGTCACTGTAGTCTGTAGTAAAAAGATATATAGTACTTAGTCAACATTAAAGACATAAGTCACTGTAGTCTGTAGTAAAAAGATATATAGTACTTAGTCAACATTAAAGACATAAGTCAGTGTAGTCTGTAGTAAAAAGATATATAGTACTTAGTCAACATTAAAGACATAAGTCACTGTAGTCTGTAGTAAAAAGATATATAGTACTTAGTCAACATTAAAGACATAAGTCACTGTAGTCTGTAGTAAAAAGATATATAGTACTTAGTCAACATTAAAGATATAAGTCACTGTAGTCTGTAGTAAAAAGATATATAGTACTTAGTCAACATTAAAGACATAAGTCACTGTAGTCTATAGTAAAAAGATATATAGTACTTAGTCAACATTAAAGATATAAGTCACTGTAGTCTGTAGTAAAAAGATATATAGTACTTAGTCAACATTAAAGATATAAGTCACTGTAGTCTGTAGTAAAAAGATATATAGTACTTAGTCAACATTAAAGATATAAGTCACTGTAGTCTGTAGTAAAAAGATATATAGTACTTAGTCAACATTAAAGACATAAGTCACTGTAGTCTATAGTAAAAAGATATATAGTACTTAGTCAACATTAAAGATATAAGTCACTGTAGTCTGTAGTAAAAAGATATATAGTACTTAGTCAACATTAAAGACATAAGTCACTGTAGTCTATAGTAAAAAGATATATAGTACTTAGTCAACATTAAAGATATAAGTCACTGTAGTCTGTAGTAAAAAGATATATAGTACTTAGTCAACATTAAAGACATAAGTCACTGTAGTCTGTAGTAAAAAGATATATAGTACTTAGTCAACATTAAAGATATAAGTCACTGTAGTCTGTAGTAAAAAGATATATAGTACTTAGTCAACATTAAAGACATAAGTCAGTGTAGTCTGTAGTAAAAAGATATATAGTACTTAGTCAACATTAAAGACATAAGTCACTGTAGTCTGTAGTAAAAAGATATATAGTACTTAGTCAACATTAAAGACATAAGTCACTGTAGTCTGTAGTAAAAAGATATATAGTACTTAGTCAACATTAAAGACATAAGTCACTGTAGTCTGTAGTAAAAAGATATATAGTACTTAGTCAACATTAAAGACATAAGTCACTGTAGTCAGTAGTAAAAAGATATATAGTACTTAGTCAACATTAAAGATATAAGTCACTGTAGTCTGTAGTAAAAAGATATATAGTACTTAGTCAACATTAAAGACATAAGTCACTGTAGTCTGTAGTAAAAAGATATATAGTACTTAGTCAACATTAAAGACATAAGTCACTGTAGTCAGTAGTAAAAAGATATATAGTACTTAGTCAACATTAAAGATATAAGTCACTGTAGTCTATAGTAAAAAGATATATAGTACTTAGTCAACATTAAAGACATAAGTCACTGTAGTCTATAGTAAAAAGATATATAGTACTTAGTCAACATTAAAGACATAAGTCACTGTAGTCTATAGTAAAAAGATATATAGTACTTAGTCAACATTAAAGACATAAGTCACTGTAGTCTGTAGTAAAAAGATATATAGTACTTAGTCAACATTAAAGACATAAGTCACTGTAGTCTGTAGTAAAAAACAGTAATTGAAGGAGAAATTAATCTTTGAGTTACATTTGAGAATTCTTTATCTATCTTTAACATTTCTATTAGTTAATAAGGGTTCCAGATTGGTATGTTGCTGTCGGTTCACAGTATCATATAAACATACCTACAATCTCACCATGCTGGCCTTGATGGTGTAATGGTTAGGACGCTCACCTCAAGTACAGTACATCTCATGGTTTCGATTCCTTTTCAGGTCAAACCAAAGATTATTGGTATTTGTTGCTTCTCAGCTAATCACACTGTATTAAGGGGTAAGAACAAAGACTAGCTAGTTATTCAATATAATGTGTCTGAGTTGAGGTACATGTCTACCTATGGACTGTTGTTTCAGTGTCTGAGTTGAGGTACATGTCTACCTATGGACTGTTGTTTCAGTGTCTGAGTTGAGGTACATGTCTACCTATGGAATGTTGTTTCAGTGTCTGAGTTGAGGTACATGTCTACCTATGGACTGTTGTTTCAGTGTCTGAGTTGAGGTACATGTCTACCTATGGACTGTTGTTTCAGTGTCTGAGTTGAGGTACATGTCTACCTATGGACTGTTGTTTCAGTGTCTGAGTTGAGGGACATGTCTACCTATGGACTGTTGTTTCAGTGTCTGAGTTGAGGTACATGTCTACCTATGGACTGTTGTTTCAGTGTCTGAGTTGAGGTACATGTCTACCTATGGACTGTTGTTTCAGTGTCTGAGTTGAGGGACATGTCTACCTATGGACTGTTGTTTCAGTGTCTGAGTTAAGGTACATGTCTACCTATGGACTGTTGTTTCAGTGTCTGAGTTGAGGTACATGTCTACCTATGGACTGTTGTTTCAGTGTCTGAGTTGAGGTACATGTCTACCTGTGGACTGTAGTTTCAGTGTCTGAGTTAAGGTACATGTCTACCTATGGACTTGTTTCAGTGTCTGAGTTGAGGTACATGTCTACCTATGGACTGTTGTTTCAGTGTCTGAGTTGAGGTACATGTCTACCTATGGACTGTTGTTTCAGTGTCTGAGTTGAGGTACATGTCTACCTATGGACTGTTGTTTCAGTGTCTGAGTTGAGGTACATGTCTACCTATGGACTGTTGTTTCAGTGTCTGAGTTGAGGTACATGTCTACCTATGGACTGATGTTTCAGTGTCTGAGTTGAGGTACATGTCTACCTATGGACTGATGTTTCAGTGTCTGAGTTGAGGTACATTTCTACCTATGGACTGATGTTTCAGTGTCTGAGTTGAGGTACATGTCTACCTATGGACTGTTGTTTCAGTGTCTGAGTTGAGGTACATGTCTACCTATGGACTGTTGTTTCAGTGTCTGAGTTGAGGTACATGTCTACCTATGGACTGTTGTTTCAGTGTCTGAGTTGAGGTACATGTCTACCTATGGACTGTTGTTTCAGTGTCTGAGTTGAGGTACATGTCTACCTATGGACTGATGTTTCAGTGTTTGAGTTGAGGTACATGTCTACCTATGGACTGATGTTTCAGTGTCTGAGTTGAGGTACATGTCTACCTATGGACTGTTGTTTCAGTGTTTGAGTTGAGGTACATGTCTACCTATGGACTGTTGTTTCAGTGTCTGAGTTGAGGTACATTTCTACCTATGGACTGATGTTTCAGTGTCTGAGTTGAGGTACATGTCTACCTATGGACTGTTGTTTCAGTGTCTGAGTTGAGGTGCATATCTACCTATGGACTGTTGTTTCAGTGTCTGAGTTGAGGTACATGTCTACCTATGGACTGTTGTTTCAGTGAGTTAACACTGTCAAAATCAAACTAAGGAGGCCAGGCTAGTAAAAGTAGACATCATCATCAACATCATCATCTCATCAAAAGTAACTTGCTCTTGCCATGCATATGATAGAGCTGAAACTTTGCTCACTTGGTATTAAAACAATCACTCAAGTGTCAATGTACAGTAATGTGATAGGTTAAGTAATCTCAAGCTTGCTAGCATTTCTGGCATTACAGTATTGTACTGTCAATTCTGAACTTCAGTTACTATATACATCACTTATATAGTAACTGAAGTTCAGAATTGACAGTACACACTTGTAATTTAAACAGTGATGTATTATGAAGGAATTTTTACTCATGGATATCAATTTTCATAAGATGAGTAAAATTGATAGATTTGATTGTTCAGAAATTCATGGATGTCAAGGGTTTCCTTGTAGCTTCATAGAACTTTTCATTTCAGTTTTAAATAATTGGTTTTAAATTTCAGGGATTGGATGACTCACAAGCTTCCACACAATTGATGCCCAATGATTAATTATGACTTCACAGTAACTTTAATTATAATTTCAATCATTACAATCTTATTGTGCCATCTCTTCTTACAACTGTATTAGGTAATTAGTATTGTCTTACATAAAATGTAAAGAAACATAAATCTGGTTTGACAACACAATGGAGAGAGTAAATGGTGAAGTTAGCATAAATCTTATCTTATTTGTCAACAAAATTAGATGGGAGAGGGGGATAAGTAATGACCATGTTAGCTTAAATCTCATGGGGAGAATAAATGACCAAGTTAATAGCATACATCTTATGGGGAGAGTTGATGACCAAGTTAATAGCATACATCTTATGGGGAGAGTTGATGACCAAGTTAATAGCATACATCTTATGGGGAGAATAAATGACCAAGTTAATAGCATACATCTTATGGGGAGAGTTGATGACCAAGTTAATAGCATACATCTTATGGGGAGAGTTGATGACCAAGTTAATAGCATACATCTTATGGGGAGAATAAATGACCAAGTTAATAGCATACATCTTATGGGGAGAGTTGATGACCAAGTTAATAGCATACATCTTATGGGGAGAGTTGATGACCAAGTTAATAGCATACATCTTATGGGGAGAGTTGATGACCAAGTTAATAGCATACATCTTATGGGGAGAGTTGATGACCAAGTTAATAGCATACATCTTATGGGAAGAGTTGATGACCAAGTTAATAGCATACATCTTATGGGGAGAATAGATGACCAAGTTAATAGCATACATCTTATGGGGAGAGTTGATGACCAAGTTAATAGCATACATCTTATGGGGAGAGTTGATGACCAAGTTAATAGCATACATCTTATGGGGAGAGTTGATGACCAAGTTAATAGCATGCATCTTATGGGGAGAGTTGATGACCAAGTTAATAGCATACATCTTATGGGGAGAATAAATGACCAAGTTAATAGCATACATCTTATGGGGAGAGTTAATGACCAAGTTAATAGCATACATCTTATGGGGAGAGTTGATGACCAAGTTAATAGCATACATCTTATGGGGAGAGTTGATGACCAAGTTAATAGCATACATCTTATGGGGAGAATAAATGACCAAGTTAATAGCATACAGCTGATGGGGAGAGTTGATGACCAAGTTAATAGCATACATCTGATGGGGAGAGTTGATGACCAAGTTAATAGCATACATCTTATGGGGAGAGTTGATGACCAAGTTAATAGCATACATCTTATGGGGAGAGTTGATGACCAAGTTAATAGCATACATCTTATGGGGAGAGTTGATGACCAAGTTAATAGCATACATCTTATGGGGAGAGTTGATGACCAAGTTAATAGCATACATCTTATGGGGAGAGTTGATGACCAAGTTAATAGCATACATCTTATGGGGAGAGTTGATGACCAAGTTAATAGCATACATCTTATGGGGAGAGTTGATGACCAAGTTAATAGCATACATCTTATGGGGAGAGTTGATGACCAAGTTAATAGCATACATCTTATGGGGAGAGTTGATGACCAAGTTAATAGCATACATCTTATGGGGAGAGTTGATGACCAAGTTAATAGCATACATCTTATGGGGAGAGTTGATGACCAAGTTAATAGCATACATCTTATGGGGAGAGTTGATGACCAAGTTAATAGCATACATCTTATGGGGAGAGTTGATGACCAAGTTAATAGCATACATCTTATGGGGAGAGTTGATGACCAAGTTAATAGCATACATCTTATGGGGAGAGTTGATGACCAAGTTAATAGCATACATCTTATGGGGAGAATAAATGACCAAGTTAATAGCATACATCTTATGGGGAGAGTTGATGACCAAGTTAATAGCATACATCTTATGGGGAGAGTTGATGACCAAGTTAATAGCATACATCTTATGGGGAGAGTTGATGACCAAGTTAATAGCATACATCTTATGGGGAGAGTTGATGACCAAGTTAATAGCATACATCTTATGGGGAGAGTTGATGACCAAGTTAATAGCATACATCTTATGGGGAGAGTTGATGACCAAGTTAATAGCATACATCTTATGGGGAGAGTTGATGACCAAGTTAATAGCATACATCTTATGGGGAGAGTTGATGACCAAGTTAATAGCATACATCTTATGGGGAGAGTTGATGACCAAGTTAATAGCATACATCTTATGGGGAGAGTTGATGACCAAGTTAATAGCATACATCTTATGGGGAGAGTTGATGACCAAGTTAATAGCATACATCTTATGGGGAGAGTTGATGACCAAGTTAATAGCATACATCTTATGGGGAGAGTTGATGACCAAGTTAATAGCATACATCTTATGGGGAGAGTTGATGACCAAGTTAATAGCATACATCTTATGGGGAGAGTTGATGACCAAGTTAATAGCATACATCTTATGGGGAGAGTTGATGACCAAGTTAATAGCATACATCTTATGGGGAGAGTTGATGACCAAGTTAGCACTAATCTTAATTTTCAACAAAATGGGGAGAATTTAATTACCATGTTAGCATAAATCTAGGTCCATGCACATTTATTTTCCTGTTGGTAGTCAACAAAATGGTGGACAATTAATAGCCAAGTTAGCATAAATCTTGTTTGTCAACAATATGGGGAGAATTAATTGTGATGTTAGTATAAATCTAGGTCATGTACATTTTACTCTTGTTTGTCAACAAAACAGAGAGAATTAATGGCCAAGAAAACAGTTTGATTTCATCAGAACCATTTACTAAAAGGAAACATCCAACTGATTGCATGTTATATCTGGAAAAAAGCATCCATTCACTGTTCTTCTCATTTGTTTTTATGTGTATTTTATGGAGACCTCTGGAAAAGATGACAGTCAAGTAAAATAGTAACCCAAAGAGAAAAGGCAGAATAAAGCTATAAAATAGTAACCCAAAGAGAAAAGGCAGAATAAAGCTAAAAAAAAAATAACCCAAAGAGAAAAGGCAGAATAAAGCTATAAAATAGTAACCCAAAGAGAAAAGGCAGAATAAAGCTATAAAATAGTAACCCAAAGTGAAAAGGCAGAATAAAGCTAAAAAAAAATAACCCAAAGAGAAAAGGCAGAATAAAGCTATAAAAATAGTAACCCAAAGAGAAAAGGCAGAATGAAGCTATAAAATAATAACCCAAAGAGAAAAGGCAGAATAAAGCTAAAAAAATGGTAACCCAAAGAGAAAAGGCAGAATAAAGCTATAAAATAGTAACCCAAAGAGAAAAGGCAGAATAAAGCTATAATGATTTATAGACAAATAATTGGAAGTGATTAAAAGTACTCCTCAGAGAATAACTAAATGTTCTATTATTTCATCAGATGAACATATTAGGTTTTTTACAGACACAGAAAAATGGAGAGCAGTTAACTACGATTCTACGACACAAATTACCATTTATATGTCCTAATTGTTTCAGATATGGAAATCTAGAGCAGTTAGTGTGCAGTATATCATAACTGTATTTCATCTTCAATTGAATCAATCGTATTTCCTAGAGATTTACAATGTTACATAAAGTAAAGCAGATATATTGATTTTGTTTTGAGAAAAACCTTAAGGTATAGCACTGTTATCTGCCTGATTGTCAAACCAATTTTCATTTTTTCTGCTTTTTCTGGCAATATCTACTGCAGTGTTAATAGCATGTTTCGTGTGACACGAGATGACATTCTGTGGTTCTGTGGTTTACCACTATTAGCACTAGGTATATACTTAATCTCTTTGATTATGTAGATATTATTACTTTAGGGGATTCTAAATTGTCAGCTTGTTATCTCTCATGTACCATTAAAAATATGCAGACAAATAATATTGTCAAACAAACAAATAAGCTTATTTTTAGCTCACCTGGACCAAGTGTCTATGTGATGTAGTGTAATCACTTCATGTCTGTCATTGTCTGTATCCATTAGCTTCAATCTTTTTTTCACATACCACAGAACCAATTAAATTGAAAATTTACAGAAATGTTGTCTGAGTGGATATTTTATATGCTTTTTTTTTTTAATTTCATTCATAATATTAAGAAGGCAACTAGGCCAATTATTTTTTTCTGATTGACTGAAATTTAAAAAAATTATCTTTCCAGAAAACATGTGTATATATTGTTTCATAAAAAGTTCCGTTTATTGATAAAAATTGATTTTTTGCTGAGCTTCTTTTTCCTATCCCATACTTTTTTTTAAAGAGGATAAGGATGATATAATGACATCGTATTACATTATAAAGAAAAGGGATAATGGAAGGAATTATGAATTATGGTTTTTATCTTTTAAGGACAAATTATGTTCAGGACATTCCAATTTTGTTTTACCACAGACCCAAACTTTGTCGAGCCGTTGTCGTACAATGTTTGTACATTCTGCACAAAAAAAAAGATAAAATTAAATGAAAATAAAAGTATTATTTGAACTGACTGATTATGTCATTTCTTCTTTCCCCTGATTAATCTTGGCTTATTAATTAATTCTGTTATGTTTTTTTTCTTTCCAATAAGGCTTCAAGAATAAACATAGAAATATCTTGCATGATATTGGTAATATAAGATATAATTAATGATCACATGACACTGGTCTCACAAATGTTTGAATGAAATAGATGGTGTTGTGACATTGTAAAGTGGTCTCACGAAGATTTGTACAAAATAAATATTGTTGTGACATTGTAAAGTGGTCCCACAAAGAGATGTACAAAATAAATATTGTTGTGACATTGTAAAGTGGTCTCACAAATGTTTGAATGAAATAGATGGTGTTGTGACATTGTAAAGTGGTCTCACGAAGATTTGTACAAAATAAATATTGTTGTGACATTGTAAAGTGGTCCCACAAAGAGATGTACAAAATAAATATTGTTGTGACATTGTAAAGTGGTTTCACTTTGATTTGTACAAAATACATATTGTTGTGACATTGCAAAGTGGTTTCACACTGATTTGTACAAAGTAAATAATGTTGTGACATTGTAAAGTGGTTTCACACTGATTTGTACAAAATAAATATTGTTGTGACATTGTAAAGTGGTTTCACACTGATTTGTACAAAATAAATATTGTTGTGACATTATAAAGTGGTTTCACACTGATTTGTACAAAATAAATAATGTTGTGACATTGTAAAGTGGTTTCACACTGATTTGTACAAAATAAATATTGTTGTGACATTATAAAGTGGTTTCACACTGATTTGTACAAAATAAATAATGTGACATTGTAAAGTGGTCTCACAAAGATGTGTACAAAATAAATAATGTTGTGACATTATAAAGTGGTCTCACACAGATTTGTACAAAATAAATATTGTTGTGACATTGTAAAGTGGTTTCACAAATGTTTGAATGAAATAGATAATGTTGTGGTCTGATTATTTGAATTTCAAAACCTGTATGACAGAGTTTTAGGGACACAAAGGAGTTGGCACTTGTAGTTACCAAATTCCATTAAATTATGCAGTTTAGAAAATATGCAAAACTAATATAAAAGTTGATTGATAGAAATATCTATAATATTATATAAAGTTATCTGAAGGTTGATTTTTCATTAAAAGAAATAAAAAAATGTTAATAAATGATTATAATTTTTACTTCAGTTATTTAACAATGAATGATAATGGAACAAATTGGTAATTTGTGTTAGGTATATACCCCTATTGGAACCAGTCTGATTGAAATTAGATTATGGAATCTTTTTTAATTTATTTTCTGGTAATATACTAATACTAACAACATAGAGGATGGGATCACATTGTGCTGCCTTTCATACAACATAGAAGATGGGATCACATTGTGCTGCTTTTCATACAACATAGAGGATGGGATCACATTGTGCTGCCTTTCATACAACATAGAGGATGGGATCACATTGTGCTGCCTTTCATACAACATAGAGGATGGGATCACATTGTGCTGCCTTTCATACAACATAGAGGATGGGATCACATTGTGCTGCCTTTCATACAACATAAAGGATGGGATCACATTGTTCTGCCTTTCATACAACATAGAGGATGGGATCACATTGTGCTGCCTTTCATACAACATAGAGGATGGGATCACATTGTGCTGCCTTTCATACAACATAGAGGATGGGATCACATTGTGCTGCCTTTCATACAACATAGAGGATGGGATCACATTGTGCTGCCTTTCATACAACATAGAGGATGGGATCACATTGTGCTGCCTTTCATACAACATAGAGGATGGGATCACATTGTGCTGCCTTTCATACAACATAGAGGATGGGATCACATTGTGCTGCCTTTCATACAACATAGAGGATGGGATCACATTGTGCTGCCTTTCATACAACATAGAGGATGGGATCACATTGTGCTGCCTTTCATACAACATAGAGGATGGGATCACATTGTGCTGCCTTTCATACAACATAGAGGATGGGATCACATTGTGCTGCCTTTCATACAACATAGAGGATGGGATCACATTGTGCTGCCTTTCATACAACATAGAGGATGGGATCACATTGTGCTGCCTTTCATACAACATAGAGGATGGGATCACATTGTGCTGCCTTTCATACAACATAGAGGATGGGATCACATTGTGCTGCCTTTCATACAACATAGAGGATGGGATCACATTGTGCTGCCTTTCATACAACATAGAGGATGGGATCACATTGTTCTGCCTTTCATACAACATAGAGGATGGGATCACATTGTGCTGCCTTTCATACAACATAGAGGATGGGATCACATTGTGCTGCCTTTCATACAACATAGAGGATGGGATCACATTGGTCTGCCTTTCATACAACATAGAGGATGGGATCACATTGTGCTGCCTTTCATACAACATAGAGGATGGGATCACATTGTGCTGCCTTTCATACAACATAGAGGATGGGATCACATTGTGCTGCCTTTCATACAACATAGAGGATGGGATCACATTGTGCTGCCTTTCATACAACATAGAGGATGGGATCACATTGTGCTGCCTTTCATACAACATAGAGGATGGGATCACATTGTGCTGCCTTTCATACAACATAGAGGATGGGATCACATTGTGCTGCCTTTCATACAACATAGAGGATGGGATCACATTGTGCTGCCTTTCATACAACATAGAGGATGGGATCACATTGTGCTGCCTTTCATACAACATAGAGGATGGGATCACATTGTGCTGCCTTTCATACAACATAGAGGATGGGATCACATTGTGCTGCCTTTCATACAACATAGAGGATGGGATCACATTGTGCTGCCTTTCATACAACATAGAGGATGGGATCACATTGTGCTGCCTTTCATACAACATAGAGGATGGGATCACATTGTGCTGCCTTTCATACAACATAGAGGATGGGATCACATTGTGCTGCCTTTCATACAACATAGAGGATGGGATCACATTGTGCTGCCTTTCATACAACATAGAGAATGGGATCACATTGTGCTGCCTTTCATACAACATAGAGGATGGGATCACATTGTGCTGCCTTTCATACAACATAGAGGATGGGATCACATTGTGCTGCCTTTCATACAACATAGAGGATGGGATCACATTGTGCTGCCTTTCATACAACATAGAGGATGGGATCACATTGTGCTGTCTTTCATACAACATAGAGGATGGGATCACATTGTGCTGCCTTTCATACAACATAGAGGATGGGATCACATTGTGCTGCCTTTCATACAACATAGAGGATGGGATCACATTGTGCTGCCTTTCATTTACATTTGGAACATCTCCTTTCTTATCCTAAATCTATATCCCCCTTAAGAAATATAAGATCCTCCACTGGCTTTGATAATTGATAGAAAACTTGAAATTAAAGGAGGAATAATTGTTACAAAATGGAATGACAATGCCACCTAAAACTACAGGAAGTCCTAAGTCTGCTGATGTGAGATTAACATTTTCATGACCATCTTATCAGCCACCTTTAGCATGCTTTATTTAAACTCTAGGTGACTGGAAAATGATGAGAAAAGAAGAAATTAACAACTGATTATTCCTGGTTTGAAATGCATGCTTCTGAAATAGACATTTGTTTTATATTTAGCTGCAAGTTACAACTTCCTACTGATAGCACTGAGTCAGCTGTCAATCATTAAATCAAGTGTTTCTATTTATAGATTTAATGAAACCCAGTCATGCACTGCCAAGTGTTTGCTAAGAATAGACAGAAAATGAAAGAGAAACAATGTGCTTTAAATTGGTTTAAGTTGAAGTGTGCAATGCAAAGGTATAACCCATCTATTAGGAAAAGATCATAAATAAAAACCTTCTATGAATCAGCACTTGTTGACCATCCATCTTGAAAAGTAAAAATAGAGGAACTGTCTGAGTCATAGGGTTATAAATTAACTTTTATTACATGCAGACACTTTGTAAACATATTTTTCTGTATTTACACCACACTGTGATAGACAGGACAACCGTTATTATTGTACATTTCTCCAGGTAGTAGTAAAATATAATTGGTAATTCACCATTTCTGTTTTTCTACTAGATTTTCCAGTAAAATGAACCTCTTGAGATTTTAATCATTTATGGTACCTAGTTTTTGCTGATGTACAAAAAAAATAATCTAGAATTTAGATTTATATTCCTTTGTATGATAATCCATAAGATATCTTATTTTTCTATTTTTTTATCATTAAGATGCTTTGTACAATAGAATATAATATTCACTAAGTATATGGAATCATATGAAATGAAATAACATCATATACTATTGTTGATTACAAAACTTGGAGCTCTGCACATATGTTCAAAGCTTAAATTTTACTAGACCAGATATAAGATTTTTTTCAGGAGAAGGTAGAGAAAAACAAATTTATTGTCCTGTTGTTATGAAAACTCAATAAAAAATACTATTATAGCTGGTAAACAATTTTTTTTTTTGATTCTTCCATTTTTCACTGAACACAGCTAACATTTTTGCTACTTAATATATGTATTGTTGTGGGTATTTACTGGTGATGGTTTCCAGGACTTTATCCACATAACTGTCCAGAACATCAGTCAGTAATTAGCTGATAGGGGATGTCTCCTTGAAGAGGGTTGTTGGGTTATAATATACAGTCCGACAAAAGTTAAGCACCACCTAAATTTAAAAAGATGTGTTTTTCGTTATATTGCATCAATTTAAAATCTGTTTGTTTATTTGGATACCTGTAGAAACAGGCTAGTATACAAACCGGCATAATTATCGATCAATAACCATGTAGGTTGTTAAACCGGTTTTCATTAAAGTTCATTTGTACTTTTCCACAAGTCCAGTTTGGGACATTTAAATCCATGATTAAACCGCACGATGTACAGGTAAATTTTTACCTTTATAAGTTTAAAGCTGAGTATGGCAAGACGTAAGCTTACAATTGTTGAAAGATGGCAAGCCATTGGAATGTCAAATACTGGTATGAGCTCAAGAAATATTGCTGTACAGTTCAATGTTAATCATACAGTTATCAGGAGGTTGATACAATGTTATCATCAAACAGGAACGGTAAATGATAGTCCTAGATCTGGTAGACCTCGTCTGACATCCCGTCGTGAAGACAGACTTCTCACTCGACGTGCAAAACGGAGTCCATTCACATCAGCAACAAAACTGAGAGAACACTGGCTGCCAGGTGACCGTGTAGGTGTTCGTACAGTCATCAGAAGACTGCACAATGCACATTTACGAGCCCAAAGACCTGTCAAGCATCCTTATTTGTCACCACACCACCGTCAAGCACGACTTCAGTGGGCAAACAACCATCTTCTGTGGAATATACGGAACTGGCAAAAGATTCATTTGTCAGATGAGAGTTGATTCTTTTTACTGCCAGTAGATAGATGCATGCACGTTTGGAGACAAATAAACACTGCTTACAACGAAAACAACATCTTCCCAACAAGTGCATTCTGTTCTGGCGGTGTAACTGTGTGGGGTTGCTTTTCTCTCAGATGCAAGCTGGATCTTTATGTTCTCAATGGCACTATGAACGGACAAATGTGTCGCGATTCCGTACTGAGAGATATCGTTGTTCTGCATTTTGACAACCATCCACTGGCAAGTCGTCCGCTCTACATGGATGACAATGCCAGACCACATAGAGCGAGGATTGTGAATCAATACAAGCAACAAGAGGTGATAGATACAATTACATGGCCTGCCATGTCACCGGACATGAACCCCATAGAGCATGATTGTGTGGGACTACATTGGTCAAAGACTTAACCATCGTAACCCTCAGTGTCAAAACCTTGCTGAATTGAGAACAGCAATGGTAGAAGAATGGCAAAATTTCCTGCAATATAAACTTAGAAGGCTTGTTCACAGTATGAAGCGACGTGTAAGAGAACTGTTCCGGAAGCGAGGAGGTTTTACACATTATTGACTGTTTTACAGTAAAAACAAATTTTAATGTCAAAATGTTTATTTTACAGACGATTTAAATTACAGCCATTTTTCCAAAGTGTAAAAACTCATTGTTGAAGTAAAACTTAAATTCAACTTTTCTTTGTATGATTTGTCAGTAGTTTTTAAGTACATGGTCAAAAGAGTTCAATATTCAGGACATTGTCTTTTATTATTGTTCTATATTGATTGGGTGTTCAATTATCAAATTACACTTTCAATAATCATTTCCAGCCAGTATTATGCGATCTGTAGACATCTGATAGACATCTGAAAATTCATTCTGCAAAAAATATATGGTGGTGCTTAACTTTTGTCAGAGTGTATATAAAAAATCTGATTGGAGACAATAGTGGACAAAATGAACAAAGACCGCCATATTGCACATTAAAGATCTCTTTGATTTTGACAATGTCCCTTTATGTTGCTCAAGAGCTATGGGGCTATTGTCATGATTTTCCTGTCTGATGTTAACTCAAGTTTGCTTTGACACATATTTTGTTGTTTTGTAACACCAGGAGTGATTTTGAAGATTTCCTATTATGCTGCTCGAGAGTTATTTTTTTTTACATTATGAAACTGATATTCAACAAATAAAATTAACCACTACCTCTCACCTCAAATCATTGAACACAGAAAGAAAATGTTGACATTGCTTATGAAGATAATTGTGTATTTTACATGATAATTTAAGTTTGGTGTGACCTACAGTATTGATAGTCTTTTCACAAAATGCTAGAATTTATCATTTCTTAGATTTACTATATATTTGTGATGGCTGAATTTATATTCATTATTGTTTAAAGAGAGACAGGACTTTTCACAGTGTTTGTTATTGTTTAAAGAGAGACAGGACTTTTCACAGTGTTTGTTATTGTTTAAAGAGAGACAGGACTTTTCACAGTGTTTGTTATTGTTTAAAGAGAGACAGGACTTTTCATAGTTTTGTTATTGTTTAAAGAGAGACAGGACTTTTCACAGTGTTTGTTATTGTTTAAAGAGAGACAGGACTTTTTACAGTGTTTGTAATTGTTTAAAGAGAGACAGGACTTTTCACAGTGTTTGTTATTGTTTAAAGAGAGACAGGACTTTTCATAGTTTTGTTATTGTTTAAAGAGAGACAGGACTTTTCATAGTTTTGTTATTGTTTAAATGGTGACAGGACTTTTGACCCTGTTTTTACAATGTTTGTTATTGTTTAAATAGTGACAGAACTTTTAACCCTGTTTTTACGGTGTTTGTTATTGTTTAAATGGTGACAGGACTTTTTACGGTGTTTGTTAATGTTTAAATGGTGACAGGACTTTTTACCCTGTTTTTATGGTGTTTCTTATTGTTTAAATGGTGACAGGACTTTTTTCCTGGTTTCACAGTGTTTGTTATTGTTTAAATGGTGACAGGACTTTTTTCCTGGTTTCACAGTGTTTGTTATTGTTTAAATGGTGACAGGACTTTTTACCCTGTTTTTATGGTGTTTCTTATTGTTTAAATGGTGACAGGACTTTTTTCCCGGTTTCACGGTGTTTGTTATTGTTTAACTGGTGACAGGACTTTTTACGGTGTTTGTTAATGTTTAAATGGTGACAGGACTTTTTACCCTGTTTTTATGGTGTTTCTTATTGTTTAAATGGTGACAGGACTTTTTTCCCGGTTTCACGGTGTTTGTTATTGTTTAACTGGTGACAGAACTTTTTACGGTGTTTGTTATTGTTTAAATGGTGACAGAACTTTTTACCCTGTTTTTATGGTGTTTCTTATTGTTTAAATGGTGACAGGACTTTTTTCCCGGTTTCACGGTGTTTGTTATTGTTTAACTGGTGACAGGACTTTTTACGGTGTTTGTTAATGTTTAAATGGTGACAGGACTTTTTACCCTGTTTTTATGGTGTTTCTTATTGTTTAAATGGTGACAGGACTTTTTTCCCGGTTTCACGGTGTTTGTTATTGTTTAAATGGTGACAGGACTTTTTACGGTGTTTGTTAATGTTTAAATGGTGACAGGACTTTTAACCCTGTTTTTACGGTGTTTGTTATTGTTTAAATGGTGACAGAACTTTTAACCCTGTTTTTACGGTGTTTGTTATTGTTTAAATGGTGACAGGACTTTTTACCCTGTTTTTATGGTGTTTGTTATTGTTTAAATGGTGACAGGACTTTTTTTACCCTGTTTTTACAGTGTTTGTTACTGTTTAAATGGTGACAGAACTTTTTACCCTGTTTTTACGGTGTTTATTATTGTTTAAATGGTGAAAGGACTTTTTTCCCGGTTTCGCCGTGTTTGTTATTGTTTAAATGGTGACAGGACTATTTTCCCGGTTTCGCCGTGTTTGTTATTGTTTAAATGGTAACAGGACTTTTTAATCATGTACATATTGCACAGCTGTTTACTGGTTGTACTATTCATAATGAATCAAAGGCTGTTATTGCCATATAAAAAATGCATTAATTTAGCCTTTATTGATAATTTGAACTGATTTGATCCCATAAAGAACTCTATACCTGGAAACATGTATGTTAATCTGCAATTAGCAAAAAGTACCAGGCTGGCTTAACCTTTAATTTACAGGTAAACCCCTATAATAAATATGTTGAACTATTGATAAAGGCTGTGAAATGATGGGCTTTAATCTACCATAGTTGTGTGTCTCATACAAGCCTTGATAAAAGTTATCAGATACCAAAGGGGTAATTAGAAGCCATAAATGAAGGAGGGACTTACAATACCATGGTCAGAACCTAAAGAGAAAACAATGGTTCACAAAGTACAGGGGGTGAATGTACTTCATAATTGGAGGCCATTTTGTGCCACTTGAAGGTAAGTTTTTACTTATAGCATTAGTTATTGTAAGGATAACATCAAATGTGATAGTGCATCAAATACCCCTAAATGTCTGCTAAACAACGGTGTGTCCATGTTCAAAAACTTGTTGTCAAACTCTCAGGCACTTTGACAATGTTATTTCCACATGATGCAAAAACGTTGTCGAAGTGTTTGAGAGTTTGACAACAAGTTTTTAAACGATGAACACAAAGTCGTTTATCGGATATTTAGGGGCATTTGACGCATTATCACATTTAATGTTGTCCTTACAATAACTAATGCTATATGTAAAAACTTGCCTTCAAGCAGCACAAAATGGCTTTCAATTATGACGTACATTCACCCCTCTGATACTATATAGAAAATTAATAACTAAAAACTAGGGGTGAACTGGAAAGCAGTTCCTGTACAAGTGACACCTGTCATGTTAAGATCCATTTACACGTCCAAACTTTTCCTTCAAATTTGCTTCTAGCTTGACCTGTTTCAAACACTAACTTGACAATCTAAACACCTATTCAAATGTCTTTCAATATTTGGTAGAGTCATCAAATGTGATTGATGACGTGTGTAGATTTATCACATTTTTGTTTTTTTTATCAATTTTCTTAACATATGTAAATCATATAGAATGTATGATGTAAAACTTATAAGTTTTTGTATTTGTATAGTTATGAAATCATAATCTAATGTAGTTTACAGAACACATTTCTAGAATAACCTTCATCAGGCTTCATCATAATACATCTCATTGTAGATTAAGTTAGAATTGGTCATATACTTTAAAATAAAACTTTGGCCTCATTATAAATGGTTGCAACATGAATACTCAAATCAATATACCAGTATTTTTTAGGAATATACTAACAGATTTATGATAAGGGTAGCATTTTTTCGTCATACACTTGTGATATATATAGAAACAATAATGACTTTAACGACCATGGGAGATAACTCTTTCAAAACATATTTCAATGACAACATTGTATTCAATGGTGGTGTTAGATATCTTGGATTAGCTACAGAAATAAGTAAAAGAGTATTTACTGGCATTTTAACATCTTGACAGTTGTTAGGAATAAACTTATGGTGGTCTCAATGTCATATAATTAGAATACGTTAAGGTAGGACATTATGCTGCTGGTGGGTTTCAGGGTCAGGGTTCATCATGACTACTAGACTTATTGAGGGATGACTATCCAAACAGATATAACAAACTGACTGGTGAAATCCCCATCCTGGGTTAGGGGTCTGGATAACATGTCAGTGGTGTTTAACTTGTGGTAGGAAATCAACGACCTTGACCACCCGGCTACACAGGCCATGGATCAACGACCTCGACCACCCGGCTACACAGGCCATGGATCAACGACCTCGACCACCCGGCTACACAGGCCATGGATCAACGACCTCGACCACCCGGCTACACAGGCCATGGATTCGTTTCAGTCTCATCTCTATCTTTACATACTCATTGATATATCCAACCTTATTATGCTATGTTAAAAGTATTTAGGCAAAAAAGAATTACATGTGTTTCCGCTAACCCTGCCTACCCTAAAGTTTTTTTGGCCACTTTTAAACAAGCACTATGAAAGTCAGAATGTGTCCCCTCAGGAAACTAGCTAAAAATATTTTCAAAAAATAAAATCTTTTTCCTACCTACCGGCCCTAATATTTTAGAGCATGTTAGCAGAAACACAGGTATTTTTTTTCTTGGCCTTATGATAGAATTAGAATGAAAAATGATTTGAACTATTTAGTTTAATAGGACTGTATTATGCCAAAATGTATAATGGATCAATTTATAGGATTTTGGTATATCAATAAGAAAATATCCCAGTCACCAAAGAAAGACCACTCTAGCAATAAAGATTGACAATAATTAATCAATTCTACTAAATTTAATTCACCAAGTCATCTCTTAGAATCTTTTATCTTAGTTTTCATGAATTGGTTGACCATAACATGATATCTAGGCACTTACTGCTTACAAACATGTTCTTGATGAAGCCATTAAAACAACTTTATTTTACTATACATCAATTTGACTATACATCATCCATTTAAATGAACAAACCCACACTGTGTCATGAGCACATGCATGGCTTTAATTATTGTTAATACTTCATGATTTATACCAAATTTTTCTGTTTTATTTTTACACTTGACATGCAAGCTTTTTATTTCTATTTTCAGCTACACAAGAGTTCTAGTTCACTACCCATACAAGCTTTTTATTTCTATTTTCAGCTACCCAAGAGTTCTAGTTCACTACCCATACAAGCTTTTTATTTCTATTTTCAGCTACACAAGAGTTCTAGTTCACTACCCATACAAGCTTTTTATTTCAATTTTCAGCTACACAAGAGTTCTAGTTCACTACCCATACAAGCTTTTTATTTCTCTTTTCAGCTACACAAGAGTTCTAGTTCACTACCCATACAAGCTTTTTATTAGCTCACCTGACCCAAAGGGTCAGGTGAGCTATTGCCATCACTTGGCGTCTGTCGTCCGTCTGTAAACTTTAAAAAAAATCTTCTCCTCTGAAACCACTGGGCCAATTTAAACCAAACTTGGCCTGAATCATCCTTAGGGGGTTCCCTTTAAAAGTTATGTCCGATGACCCTGCCGACCAACCATCATGGCCGCCATGTTTATAAATAGAACATAGAGGTAAAATTGCAGTTTTTGGGTAATAACACAAAAACCATTAATAAAAACAGAAATCTGACATAGGGTAAAAATGATCAGCACAGCAAGATCTACCTACCCTGCAATTTTGAAGTAAATCTGATTACCCATCTTTGAGTTATTGCCCCTTTTTCATCAATTTTTTTTTTAATTTTAATACTTTTCGTCTTATATTTCAAAAACTATAAGAGATAAAGGTTAAGTTTAAATTGCAAAAATGTGCAGCATGGCAAGATCTACCTACCCTGCAATTTTGAAGTAAATCCCATTACCCATTTTGGAGTTATTTCCCTTTTTTCATCAAATTTTCAAAATGTTAATACTTTTCGTCCCTTATTTCAAAAACTATAAGAGATAAATGGTAAGTTTAAACTGCAAACAAGTTCAGCATGTCAAGATTTACCTACCATGCAATTTTGAAGTAAATCTGATTACCCATCTTTGAGTTATTGCCCTTTTTTCATCACATTTTATAATTTTTAATACTTTTCGTCTTATATTTCAAAAACTTTAAGAGATAGATGTTAAGTTTAAATTGCAAAAATGTGCAGCATGTCAAGATCTACATACCCTGCAATTTTGAAGTAAATTCCATTACCTATTTTGGAGTTATTGTCCTTTTTTCATCAAATTTTCAAAATTTTAATACTTTTCGTCCTTTATTTCAAAAACTATAAGAGATAGATGTTAAGTTTAAACTGCAAACATGTTCAGCCTGTCAAGATCTACCTACACTGCAATTTTTAGCTCACCTGTATGAGCTATTGCCATCACTTGGCATCCGTCATCCGTCTGTAAACCTTTTAAAAAATCTTCTCTTCTGAAACCACTGGGCCAATTTAAACCAAACTTGGCCTGAATCATCCTTAGGGGGTTCCCTTTAAAAGTTATGTTCGATGACCCTGCCGACCAACCATCATGGCCACCATGTCTATAAATAGAACATAGGGGTAAAATCAGCCAAAAAATCAATTAAAAAATCCAGAAAAATCCTCTAGAGTATATTGCAATTAAATTTGATACATATGTAATATTCTTTCAGAACTATGGTTGAGGATCCCATTCCCCATCAAACATGGTCACCATCATTACTATAAATAGAAAATTAGTGAAAAAATTCATTAAAAAATTATTTTAATATCCTGTAAAGAATCAAATGCAATCAAACCATATGGAAGGAATGCATATGTGGTCTTCTTTCAAAATTTTGATTGAAGACCTTCGGCTGTCATCCAACGTGGCCGTCACTGTTACAAAAAATAGAAAATTATTGTCAAAAAACATATTTAAAATCCGGCAAAAAGCCAGATGCCACCAAACTTTATAGAAATGATGCATATATGATCCACTTTCAGACTTATGGTTGCTAAGCCTGGTCGCTTATAAAAAATGGCTGCTATCGTTACAAAAAATAGATTTTTAATTTTTTTTTTAATTCTTTAAATATTGTAAAGAGCCAATGTTGCTACCAAACTATAAAGGAACAATGCATATATAAATCTCTTTCAGACCATGAATGATGACCCTGACTGCCATCAAATATGGCCGTTGCCTCTTCTCAAACTTGAAAATTAGTGAAAAAAAGCAGTAAAAAATAGAAAACTATTGAAAAAATTAGATTCTTCTCCTCTGAAACCGTTTGGCCAAATGAACCGAAACTTGGTAGGAAATATCTATGGAAAGTCCTCTGTTGTGATTGCTCATTTCGCCCCGATCCATTAAAAAATATGGCCACCATAGACAATTCTTGTTTCTGATTGGATGATTTCTAAAAAATCTTCTTCTCTGAAACTGCTATGCCAAAATGAACAGAAATTTGGTGGGAAGCACCTATGGAAGGTTCTGTATTAAGTTTCCTCAGAATGAAAGGTGAGCGACACAGGCTCAGCCCACTGAGCCTCTAGTTTCTATTTTCAGCTACACAAGAGTTCTAGTACACTACCCATACAAGCTTTTTATTTCTATTTTCAGCTACCCAAGAGTTCTAGTTCACTACCCATACAAGCTTTTTATTTCTATTTTCAGCTACCCAAGAGTTCTAGTTCACTACCCATACAAGCTTTTTATTTCTATTTTCAGCTACACAAGAGTTCTAGTTCACTACCCATATATGGTATTTCTTGTGGTCTTTGTTGTCATAGCAACCTGTTTGGTGTTGTCCTTGACTCTTGTAGAATATCCTAAGTTTGGTAACCCACTAGATGTGAGTATGATTTATTTCTTTAATTTTAAACTGCACATTTTTCTTGTCATATATAAATGGTATCACAATGTCATCCATTAACAATTAGCTTCTGTTAATTTTTCTTCTTTACCAATCTTCATACTATACATGTGGTACTTATGTAAAAACAAAATTTGGATAATACACCAGAGGCCCTCAGGATACTATATTTATTATTACTGTCAAGTCTGTGAAGGCTGTTCAGTGATTTCTTAAATACATGTAATAGAATTGTACTGGTATGATAGGTATCTTGTATGATCTATATAATATTGTTCACATTCTATGTCAAAATGCAGATTCTTGTCCACATGCCAATTCCACCCAACAAAAGATAATAATCAAAACAATCAAACATTTTCCCAGATGTTTTCACAATTATGAAAAGAAAGTTTAAACAGTGATGGTCAGCAATGCCACCAATATCAACAAAACAACCAATCACCTCTCACCTTATCTCACTGAACACAACAAACCAAAACCATGACATGACATTGGAAGTCTATATCCCAGCTTGGACAGGTACAAACATTTTAATGGGATCCCCCCTCTTGATAACTGGATTTCCAGCTTCAATACATAAATAAACAATTGATTAAAAACCTGCACAGATTTGCTCCCACTCAAACAGACCACATACTATCACAAAAATGAATGACAACATAAACATGGACAGTAGGGTCAATCACTACAAGCATTGTAAATGGACCATCTTTTTAGTTCACCTGGACCAAAGGTCCAGGTGAACTATTGCCATCACTTGGCGTCCGTCGTCTGTTGTCTGTAAACTTTTCACATTTCAAGCTTCTTCTCCGAAACCACTTGGCCGATTGGAACCGAACTTAGCAGGAATGTTCCTTGGATGGTCCTCTACAAAGTTACTGTTTTTCGTTCCAGTCAGATATTCAATATGGCTGCCAGGGCCAATAATATGCTCTGATTGGCTGAAATTTCAAAGATCTTCTTCTCTGAAACTAATGAACTGACTGAACCCAAACTGTAAATGAATGATCATTGGAATGTCCTTTACCAAGTTACTGTTTTTTATGCCGATCGGAAATCCAAGATGGCCACCATCGCAGGACATAGATTAACATTGGACCCTATGGGAAAATATTCAAATGCCTTCTTCTCAGAAACTACAAATATGATTAAAGCCAAACTGTACATGAATGTTCATTAGATGGTCCTCTACAAACTGTACGTTTTTTGTTCCGGTATGAAATTCAAAATGGCGGCTACGGCAGGACTTAGTTTAACATTGGACCCTATGGGGAAAATGTTTCAAAACGCTTCTTCTCTGAAACCACTTGGATAATTGAAACCAAACTGCCCAGGAATGATCATTGGAAGGTCCTTTACAAGGTGTGTGTTTTTTATGCCGATCGGAAATCCAAGATGGCCACCACCGCAGGACATAGATTAACATTGGACCCTATGGGAAAATGTTCAAATGCCTTCTTCTCAGAAACTACAAATATGATTAAAGCCAAACTGTACATGAATGTTCATTGGATGGTCCTCTACAAACTTTACGTTTTTTGTTCCGATATGAAATTCAAAATGGCGGCTACGGCAGGACTTAGTTTAACATTGGACCCTATGGAAAAAATGTTTCAAAACGCTTCTTCTCTGAAACCACTTGGATAATTGAAACCAAACTGCCCAGGAATGATCATTGGAAGGTCCTCTACAAGGTGTGTGTTTTTTATGCCGATCGGAAATTCAAGATGGCCACCACCGCAGGACATAGATTAACATTGGACCCTATGGGAAAATGTTCAAATGCCTTCTTCTCAGAAACTACAAATATGATTAAAGCCAAACTGTACATGAATGTTCATTGGGTGGTCCTCTACAAACTGTACGTTTTTTGTTCTGATATGAAATTCAAAATGGCAGCTACGGCAGGACTTAGTTTAACATTGGACCCTATGGGGAAAATGTTTCAAAATGCTTCTTCTCTGAAACCACTTGGACAGTTGAAACCAAACTGCCCAGGAATGATCATTGGAAGGTCCTCTGTTTTTTATGCCGATCGGAAATCTAAGATGGCTGCCACCACAGGTCATAGTATTAACACAGGACCATATGGGGAAAATACAAAAATATATTCTTCTCTGAAGCTATTGCACTGATTGAACCTAAACTGTGCATCAATCATTGGAATGTCCTTTACAAACTTTGTGTTTTTTATGTTGATCGTAATTCCAAGATGACTACCACTGCAGGACATAGTTTTTACATAGGACCAATTGGTTTTTTTTATTACCAGGTGAACGATACAGGCTCTTGAGAGCCTCTGGTATTATCTACCAGATACTACCATCACGTGTTTGACCTCTTCATGTCAATCACTACAAACATTGTAAATGGACCATCTTTTATTATCTACCAGATACTACCGTCATGTGTTTGACCTCTTCATGTCAATCACTACAAGCATTGTAAATGGACCATCTTTTATTATCTACCAGATACTACCAATCATGTGTTTGACCTCTTAATGTCAATCACTACAAACATTGTAAATGGACCATCTTTTATTATCTACCAGATACTACCAATCATGTGTTTGACCTCTTTATGTCAATCACTACAAGCATTGTAAATGGACCATCTTTTATTATCTACCAGATACTACCAATCATGTGTTTGACCTCTTCATGTCAATCACTACAAACATTGTAAATGGACCATCTTTTATTACCTACCAGATACTACCATCATGTGTTTGACCTCTTAATGTCAATCACTACAAGCATTGTAAATGGACCATCTTTTATTATCTACCAGATACTACCAATCATGTGTTTGACCTCTTCATGTCAATCACTACAAGCATTGTAAATGAACCATCTTTTATTATCTACCAGATACTATCATCATGTGTTTGACCTCTTAATGTCAATCACTACAAGCATTGTAAATGGACCATCTTTTATTATCTACCAGATACTACCATCACATGTTTGACCTCTTCATGTCAATCACTACAAACATTGTAAATGGACCATCTTTTATTATCTACCAGATACTACCATCATGTGTTTGACCTCTTCATGTCAATCACTACAAGCATTGTAAATGGACCATCTTTTATTATCTACCAGATACTATCATCATGTGTTTGACCTCTTAATGTCAATCACTACAAGCATTGTAAATGGACCATCTTTTATTATCTACCAGATACTACCAATCATGTGTTTGACCTCTTCATGTCAATCACTACAAGCATTGTAAATGAACCATCTTTTATTATCTACCAGATACTACCATCATGTGTTTGACCTCTTAATGTCAATCACTACAAGCATTGTAAATGGACCATCTTTTATTATCTACCAGATACTACCAATCATGTGTTTGACCTCTTCATGTCAATCACTACAAGCATTGTAAATGGACCATCTTTTATTATCTACCAGATACTACCATCACATGTTTGACCTCTTCATGTCAATCACTACAAACATTGTAAATGGACCATCTTTTATTATCTACCAGATACTACCAATCATGTGTTTGACCTCTTCATGTCAATCACTACAAGCATTGTAAATGGACCATCTTTTATTATCTACCAGATACTACCATCACGTGTTTGACCTCTTCATGTCAATCACTACAAACATTGTAAATGGACCATCTTTTATTATCTACCAGATACTACCATCATGTGTTTGACCTCTTAATGTCAATCACTACAAGCATTGTAAATGGACCATCTTTTATTATCTACCAGATACTACCATCATGTGTTTGACCTCTTAATGTCAATCACTACAAGCATTGTAAATGGACCATCTTTTATTATCTACCAGATACTACCATCATGTGTTTGACCTCTTCATGTCAATCACTACAAGCATTGTAAATGAACCATCTTTTATTATCTACCAGATACTACCATCATGTGTTTGACCTCTTAATGTCAATCACTACAAGCATTGTAAATGGACCATCTTTTATTATCTACCAGATACTACCATCATGTGTTTGACCTCTTAATGTCAATCACTACAAGCATTGTAAATGGACCATCTTTTATTATCTACCAGATACTACCATCATGTGTTTGACCTCTTAATGTCAATGACTACAAGCATTGTAAATGGACCATCTTTTATTATCTACCAGATACTACCAATCATGTGTTTGACCTCTTCATGTCAATCACTACAAGCATTGTAAATGGACCATCTTTTATTATCTACCAGATACTACCATCACGTGTTTGACCTCTTCATGTCAATCACTACAAGCATTGTAAATGGACCATCTTTTATTATCTACCAGATACTACCATCATGTGTTTGACCTCTTCATGTCAATCACTACAAACATTGTAAATGGACCATCTTTTATTATCTACCAGATACTACCATCATGTGTTTGACCTCTTCATGTCAATCACTACAAGCATTGTAAATGGACCATCTTTTATTATCTACCAGATACTACCATCATGTGTTTGACCTCTTCATGTCAATCACTACAAACATTGTAAATGGACCATCTTTTATTATCTACCAGATACTACCATCATGTGTTTGACCTCTTCATGTCAATCACTACAAGCATTGTAAATGGACCATCTTTTATTATCTACCAGATACTACCATCATGTGTTTGACCTCTTCATGTCAATCACTACAAGCATTGTAAATGGACCATCTTTTATTATCTACCAGATACTACCATCATGTGTTTGACCTCTTAATGTCAATCACTACAAGCATTGTAAATGAACCATCTTTTATTATCTACCAGATACTACCATCATGTGTTTGACCTCTTAATGTCAATCACTACAAGCATTGTAAATGGACCATCTTTTATTATCTACCAGATACTACCATCATGTGTTTGACCTCTTCATGTCAATCACTACAAGCATTGTAAATGGACCATCTTTTATTATCTACCAGATACTACCATCATGTGTTTGACCTCTTCATGTCAATCACTACAAGCATTGTAAATGGACCATCTTTTATTATCTACCAGATACTACCATCATGTGTTTGACCTCTTCATGTCAATCACTACAAGCATTGTAAATGGACCATCTTTTATTATCTACCAGATACTACCATCATGTGTTTGACCTCTTCATGTCAATCACTACAAGCATTGTAAATGGACCATCTTTTATTATCTACCAGATACTACCATCACGTGTTTGACCTCTTCATGTCAATCACTACAAGCATTGTAAATGGACCATCTTTTATTATCTACCAGATACTACCATCATGTGTTTGACCTCTTCATGTCAATCACTACAAGCATTGTAAATGGACCATCTTTTATTATCTACCAGATACTACCATCATGTGTTTGACCTCTTCATGTCAATCACTACAAGCATTGTAAATGGACCATCTTTTATTATCTACCAGATACTACCATCACGTGTTTGACCTCTTCATGTGATGAAACCTCAGAATTACAGCAGTTTGTGATCTAGGCAACATTTTGATCCCACTACTCAAGAATATATTTTGTTCCTAGAATTTGGATAAAGACTTTTGAGTTGTAAAGATTTATACATGCACTTTCATGTAGGAAAATTTGAAGATACCAAAGAGGCAATCAGAAGAATTGAAGAAGGACAGAAAATGCAATGGCAAAGAAAAAAAGGACAAAAGGACAATCAATGATATACAAAATATTACACAGAAAACTAAAGATCTAGCAATACAAACCCCACTAAAAAACCAGGGATCAACCTAGGTGCTCAGGAAGGGTTAGCAGTTCCTGCTCCACATGTGACACCCATCCTGATACTGTTAAGCGACACGAAATCATCTGATATGAAAATCCTGTTGGACACCAGTGGCAGTGTGCGTAAAAAATACAAATGCCATAAATGAAACGTAAACCCCCACAAAACAAATGGGAGCCCTTTATTATATTTTTCATAATGTTTTGATCATGTATTCTAATGTTTTGATAGATAATGCAAATTAGATTTTCTTAGAAATAGTTTTGTTATCTAGTTGTTATTCTGAATTAAAAATAGGTTAAATAATTCAAGTTAAAAGTAAATGTCCAGTTGAGCTGTTACAGGCTAATTTCTGTGATAAAACAAGATTTAAATAAATGTAGTACCATTGATCTCCAAGTTACATAGCAACTGTAAGGTTTCCAAGATTGTTGATGAAATTCTGTAAAGCTACTTTAGATAACTGACAGAAATACTGTAAGAATAAATAACTTGACCAGAAAATTAAATATAGAATAAGAATACATTATTTAAACATGACGTATGTGCTACACCAAGTAATCCTTGTTTCTGATTGGCTGAAACTTTTTAAAATCTTCTCATCTGAAATTGTCTAAATTATTTAATAGTTGGTACTAATAGTGGGTGTGAGGTCCTCTATGACTTATTGGTCTTTGATCTGGTACTAATAGTGGGTGTGAGATCCTCTATGACTTATTGGTCTTTGATCTGGTACTAATAGTAGGTGTGAGGTCCTTTATGACTTATTGATCTTTGATCTGGTACTAATAGTAGGTGTGAGGTCCTCTATGACTTATTGGTCTTTGATCTGGTACTAATAGTGGGTGTGAGGTCCTCTATGACTTATTGGTCTTTGATCTGGTACTAATAGTGGGTGTGAGGTCCTCTATGACTTATTGGTCTTTGATCTGGTACTAATAGTAGGTGTGAGGTCCTCTATGACTTAATGGTCTTTGATCTGGTACTAATAGTGGGTGTGAGGTCCTCTATGACTTATTGGTCTTTGATCTGGTACTAATAGTGGGTGTGAGGTCCTCTATGACTTATTGGTCTTTGATCTGGTACTAATAGTGGGTGTGAAGTCCTCTATGACTTAATGGTCTTTGATCTGGTACTAATAGTAGGTGTGAGGTCCTCTATGACTTATTGGTCTTTGATCTGGTACTAATAGTAGATGTGAGGTCCTCTATGACTTATTGGTCTTTGATCTGTTACTAATAGTAGGTGTGAGGTCCTCTATGACTTATTGGTCTTTGATCTGGTACTAATAGTGGGTGTGAGGTCCTCTATGACTTATTGGTCTTTGATCTGGTACTAATAGTAGGTGTGAGGTCCTCTATGACTTAATGGTCTTTGATCTGGTACTAATAGTGGGTGTGAGGTCCTCTATGACTTATTGGTCTTTGATCTGGTACTAATAGTGGGTGTGAGGTCCTCTATGACTTATTGGTCTTTGATCTGGTACTAATAGTGGGTGTGAAGTCCTCTATGACTTAATGGTCTTTGATCTGGTACTAATAGTAGGTGTGAGGTCCTCTATGACTTATTGGTCTTTGATCTGGTACTAATAGTAGATGTGAGGTCCTCTATGACTTATTGGTCTTTGATCTGTTACTAATAGTAGGTGTGAGGTCCTCTATGACTTATTGGTCTTTGATCTGGTACTAATAGTGGGTGTGAGGTCCTCTATGACTTATTGGTCTTTTATCTGGTACTAATAGTGGGTGTGAGGTCCTCTATGACTTATTGGTCTTTGATCTGGTACTAATAGTAGGTGTGAGATCCTCTATGACTTATTGGTCTTTGATCTAGTACTAATAGTAGGTGTGAGGTCCTCTATGACTTATTGGTCTTTGATCTGGTACTAATAGTAGGTGTGAGGTCCTCTATGACTTATTGGTCTTTGATCTGGTACTAATAGTAGGTGTGAGGTCCTCTATGACTTATTGGTCTTTGATCTGGTACTAATAGTGGGTGTGAGATCCTCTATGACTTATTGGTCTTTGATCTGGTACTAATAGTAGGTGTGAGGTCCTCTATGACTTATTGATCTTTGATCTGGTACTAATAGTAGGTGTGAGGTCCTCTATGACTTATTGGTCTTTGATCTGGTACTAATAGTGGGTGTGAGGTCCTCTATGACTTATTGGTCTTTGATCTGGTACTAATAGTGGGTGTGAGGTCCTCTATGACTTATTGGTCTTTGATCTGGTACTAATAGTAGGTGTGAGGTCCTCTATGACTTAATGGTCTTTGATCTGGTACTAATAGTGGGTGTGAGGTCCTCTATGACTTATTGGTCTTTGATCTGGTACTAATAGTGGGTGTGAGGTCCTCTATGACTTATTGGTCTTTGATCTGGTACTAATAGTGGGTGTGAAGTCCTCTATGACTTAATGGTCTTTGATCTGGTACTAATAGTAGGTGTGAGGTCCTCTATGACTTATTGGTCTTTGATCTGGTACTAATAGTAGATGTGAGGTCCTCTATGACTTATTGGTCTTTGATCTGTTACTAATAGTAGGTGTGAGGTCCTCTATGACTTATTGGTCTTTGATCTGGTACTAATAGTGGGTGTGAGGTCCTCTATGACTTATTGGTCTTTTATCTGGTACTAATAGTGGGTGTGAGGTCCTCTATGACTTATTGGTCTTTGATCTGGTACTAATAGTAGGTGTGAGATCCTCTATGACTTATTGGTCTTTGATCTAGTACTAATAGTAGGTGTGAGGTCCTCTATGACTTATTGGTCTTTGATCTGGTACTAATAGTAGGTGTGAGGTCCTCTATGACTTATTGGTCTTTGATCTGGTACTAATAGTAGGTGTGAGGTCCTCTATGACTTATTGGTCTTTGATCTGGTACTAATAGTGGGTGTGAGGTCCTCTATGACTTATTGGTCTTTGATCTGGTACTAATAGTAGGTGTGAGGTCCTCTATGACTTATTGGTCTTTGATCTGGTACTAATAGTGGGTGTGAGGTCCTCTATGACTTATTGGTTATTGATCTGGTACTAATAGTGGGTGTGAGGTCCTCTATGACTTATTGGTCTTTGATCTGGTACTAATAGTGGGTGTGAGGTCCTCTATGACTTATTGGTCTTTGATCTGGTACTAATAGTGGGTGTGAGGTCCTCTATGACTTATTGATCTTTGATCTGGTACTAATAGTGGGTGTGAGGTCCTCTATGACTTATTGGTCTTTGATCTGTTAACAATACCTGATCGCCATGAGAAATGTTTGTTTTTGAATGTCTGAAACTTTAAATTTTCATCTCCTAAAGGCCCCCATTACAAGTCCAAATGGTTTGTATCTCAGTCCAAAATGTGTTTTTGAGGTCCTTCACAATGATTCCTTGTATAATCTTGATTTGTCAAAACACATGACTGCCTTTGACAATTTTTGTTTCTGATTGACTGTAACTATAATATTATCTAATTGTTTCTTTTGAATATTTTCTCATATTCTGATTGTTAATTTTAACATGACTTTTTGAAATATTAACTATCTTGAGCTGAGAAATAACAGTGGTTGTGGATATGTTCTATTAAGGAGAAATATCAGTAGTTCTGTATATCTTCAGTTAGGACATTATTGTCCTGTAAGAGAAATTTGAGATTCATTATCACACGAAGAATGTCTTAGTCAGGAAACAGCTAAGAAATAAAACTTTATTTTGAATGACTGATAATCAATGAAAAAAAACAACAAAGACAAATAGAAATAGTTAAATCCATAAGAAATCTGTCAGAAACGTGTTATGATTTATGACATGATAACCTAATTATTTAAAAATTTGATAAATTTTTGATGGAACTTTTATATTTAAAAGAAATGAGATCAGCATGGAGGTTAAAACATCAATTGTATTCTTTGTGCTATTTTATTTCTTCAAACTTATGAAATAGTTTCAGGGTTTGAAGAAATGGAAAATGCCAAAATTTTAAGCACCTTGATAAAATATGCTGCAAATAGACTGTTTTTCACCCATTAACTCTTTTACGGTACCAATAATAATGCTAATCTGAAAATATATATGCTACTAACATCATTTAATGTGTTCAAATATTTTTCTGATATTTATATATTTATTATAGGGTTTTGAACCAAGAGGAACATATATTGGACAGAGACTGGTGACACTTGGAAACATCTACGAAAACAAAGGGAACAAGCTTTCATTACTGCCGTCCAACTTCCATTCCCTTGTTAATGTTAAGAACATTGATGACAGTGATGCTACATCCTATGACCAGAATCAAACAGGAATATTTATAAAACGAAGTACCAATAATAATGACTACTTTTGTAAATTTACCAGTAAGTTTTTAGCCAGTTCTGTATCACTACACTCAGATACTAACCTCTACCATATACGTCACAATAGTTTTTAGCTCACCTGACGGTCATGTGAGCTATTGTCACCACTGAGCGTCCGTCGTCTGTTGTCTGTCCGTTAACTTTTCACATTTTAATCAACTCCTCTGAAGCCACTGAGCCAATTTGAACCAAACTTTGGTGGAATGGACCTTGGATGGCCCCCTTCCAAAATTGTGTCCGGTGATCTCGACTTCCAACCAAGATGGTTGCCAAGCTAAAAATAGAAAAAAGGGGGGATGAAATTTTAATTGTTCATTGCTGCTTTAGTATAAGTCAAAATGAGCTCAAATTTTAACTGCAGCTACATGGCAAGGAGTGGTTTAACATATTTTTCTTTCAGCCGATATACACCGATTATGCAAATTAGGCATATTTTGATAAAAGATCACATTTAAATCTTCTCCTCTGAAACCGCTTAACCAAATTACACTAAACCTGGCAGGGATGGTCCTTGGATGGGTCCCTTTCAATATTGTGTCCGACAGCCCCACCTTCCATTCAAGATGGCTACTGTTACTAAAAATAGAAATTTCTTCTATTGTCCATTGCTGCTTTATTATCAATCAAAATGAGCTCAAATTTTAACTGCAGCTACATGACAATGAGTAGATTAACATATATTCTGGGTTTTTCTGTGAATTTTTTCTTTCAACCGATTTATACTGATTATACAAATTAGACATATTTTGATAAAAGATCACATTTGAATCTTTTCCTCTGAAACCACTGAACCAAATTAAACCAAACATGGCAGGGATAGTCCTTAGGTAGTCCCATTTCAAAATTGTGTCCGTCAGCTCCACCCTCCATTCAAGATGGCTGCTGTTACTAAAAATAGAAATTTCTCTAGTTGTCAATTTCGCTCTATTACAAATCAAAATGAACTCAAATTTTAACTGCAGCTGCATGGCAAGGAGTAGTTTAACATATATTCTGGGTTTTTCTGTGAAATTTTTCTTTCAGCTGATTTATACCGATTATGCAAATTAGGCATATTTTGATAAAAGATCACATTTAAATCTTCTCCTTTGAAACCGCTGAACCAAATTACACTAAACCTGGCAGGGATGGTCCTTGGGTGGGTCTCTTTCAAAATTATGTCTGACAGCCCCGCCCTCCATTCAAGATGGCTGCTGTTACTAAAAATATAAATTTCTTCAATTGTCCATTGCTGCTTTAGTATAAACCAAAATAAGCTTAAGTTTTAACTGCAGCTACATGGGAATGAGTAGTTTAACATACATATATTCCAGGCTTTTCTGTGAAATTTTTCTTTCAGCCGATTTATACCGATTATGCAAATTAGGCATATTTTGATAAAAAATTACATTTAAATCTTTTCCTCTGAAACCGCTGAACCAAATTAAACCAAGCCTGGCAGGGATAGTTCTTGAGTAGTCCCATTTCAAAATTGTGTCCGACAGCTCCACGCTCCATTCAAGATGGCTGCTGTTACTGAAAATATAAATTTCTTCAATTGTCCATTGCTGCTTTATTATCAATCAAAATGAGCTCAAATTTTAACTGCAGCTACATGACAATGAGTAGATTAACATATATTCTGGGGTTTTTCTGTGAAATTTTTCTTTCAACCGATTTATAATGATTAAACAAATTAGACATATTTTGATAAAAGATCACATTTAAATCTTCTCCACTGAAACTGCTGAACCAAATTAAAGCAAATTTGGCTGGGATGGTCCTTGGGTGGTCCCCTTTCAATATTGTGTCCGACAGCCCCGCCCTCCATTCAAAATGTCTCTAGTAACTAAAAATAGAAATTTCTTTATTTGTCAATTTCAGCTTTATTACAAATCAAAATTAACTCAAATTTTAACTGCAGCTATATGGCAATGAGTAGTTTAACATATATTCTGGGTTTTTATGTGAATTTTTTTCAGCCAGTTTATTCCATTTAGGAATATTATGAGATAAAAATCACATCGAAATCTTTTGCTCAGAAATTTGAGTTGAAATGATCTTTGGGTGGCCCACTTTCAAAATTATGTGTAACACTCCCATTTTCTATCAACTTTAGATATCAAATTGAAAACCAGGTGAGCGATTACAGGCTCCTGATAGCCTCTAGTTAGCTCACATGGACACCTTCACTCTCTGACACAGAGAACATAACTAGTTCTCTATCACTACACTCAGATACTAACCTCTACCATACATCAAAACAAAGCTTCCTCCCCTTTACTGCGAGACTGCAGATTTTTGTCATTTGACAACTTCTTCGTCTTCTGCTCAGTGATGTTTGTAAACAAAGTCAGAGTATGTAGGTGTGGCTTATTCGCCATGATAGACATTTTTAATGGCATCTACCAATGGTATGAAAGAGGTGATAATGATTGATGTAGTATACCCATAATCCTTGGGGACATCTCATCTATCATACTGATATCCATCTTATTTTTGGGGACTGCTGGCAGCCTGGCACATATAAAATGAAATGAAAGGACTGCTGGCAGCCTGGCACATATAAAATGAAATGAAAGGATTGCTGACAGCCTGGAACATGTAAAATGAAATGAAAGGACTGCTGGCAGCCTGACACATATAAAATGAAATGAAAGGACTACTGGCAGCCTGGCACATATAAAATGAAATGAAAGGACTGCTGGCAGCCTGGCAAATATAAAATGAAATGAAAGGACTGCTGGCAGTCTGGCACATATGGACTGCTGGCAGCCTGGCACATATACAATGAAATGAAAGGACTGCTGGCAGCCTGGCACATATAAAATGAAATGAAAGACAAACTTAGAGTACCCTAGAGATCAAATCAAGGGAAGATCTGGATTCAAACAGAATAACAGTTAAATTACAAAAGTCAAAGCTAAAGAACAAAAGGCTCAGACAATACAAAATCTCATCAAAATCAGGATTGAAACCAGATGGTCTTGATGAGTCAGCATTTCATTCTCCATTAATGTACACATGTTAGAAAAGTACAAATTACCAAAGTCAGTTAAGAAACAGAAATTCTTAAGTTTGTATTGGAGTGAGTGAGTTAGTGAGGAATTGGATGTTTCATGCCAAAAGAGCAAGTTTTCAGCTATATCATACTCTCTTACTCCTAATTGCTGGGTGCTCAGCCTAGGAAGCACCAATATCCAACTTGATGGTCTTTAGTTTTGCAAGACAGGGGAGAGGGGGGGCTGGGCTACTGTAATTAAAACCCAATATTATTGTTTAGAAGTCAGTAATGTTTTGAAGTAATGTATGACATATAAAAATAAGTATGAGTTAACAATTTTGTACATGTGTTATTTAACCAACTTTGAAGTATTATATCCATCAACTTTTGAGGCAAACCACTGGTAGGTGCTGACTGTCAAAACCCTCTTTAAATAAATACAGAATTAAACTATTGCAATCAGAAGATTTATTATTCATAGTATGTTTTGAGAAACATTATTTTAGATTTTTAAAAAGAAAAAAATATAAAACATGGAAATAAGATGATATAACAATTCTCTAGGCATTATAACTAAATACAGATGAAAATTGTATACTATCTGTGGCAAAAATCAGATTTCATGTCTTAACATAATTGTATAATGCATGTCATCGTGTCTTTACTATTAAGTTTTCTATACTTAACATGCCTTAAAACTTGATAAAGAATACTTATTTTTTCAATCATGTTGTTTAATGTGTAATATTTACCATTATTATTCTTCATGTAAGAAACTTTCATTATAATTGACATGATATTATTGAAACATAATTTTACAAAGAATAAATAGCGTCGTTGTACTATGCACTTGCATAGAGTACTATTGTTGGAGTCATTACTATGCTGATGGGCGGAGCTTAGAACAATGTTACGTCATTTAAATAGGCGGTGTCTAAACTAAACAGGATCACCTGAGCGCTTTTAATTGTACAATTTACAATGTATTATACGTTTTTCTTTAACATTGATGTTGTCGTCTGTCAAAACAATGGCCAGTTCCAGGTTTGGCAATTAAATATTTGACAGTTCATTGTTATTGTTCAAATTAAATATTTCTTGAATTTAAATGAATATGATTTTCCAATCTTTATACTATCAATACATTTTAGACAAATTTCATTTTTTTAAATCACCAAAGACATTCAGAATATAAAATCACCAAAGACATTCAAAGTAATAATAGCAATAATATTGTGTTGTCCATGTTATATGCCGAAATATGTCTCAAGGTTAGAAGGCATAAAACATGGACAACACAATATTATTGTATAAGTAAATTTATAGATCACAGAAAAGTATGGTTTATTGAATTTGACATATATTGTAAAAAATAGAATAATATTAAAATATTCCTATATAGAGTGTGATTACAAACGAAAGGACGTGTCATAATTTTAGTCTATAATTCGAAATTTTTTGAATGAAAAAAAGGCTGTAAAGATCTGTTAATATGAGACAGGCAACCTGTTTGAAGGACGAAGTCCTAAAATTTCAATAATAAGATGATCCGTACACGTTATTATCTTTTATTTTGAATGAATTTTGTAGCCAATTTGTTATGACTGTTCCGTTCATTTTACCTATGCCGCTCTTCCGTCGAGAGTTTCGTAGAAAGAGACATAGCCAGAAATGATAGGTGATTTGCTCATTTGCATATTCAAAATAGCGGCTCAAAGAGAATTTGGATTTTAATACCTAGTTGAACGGGAAACTTTCTGTTAGCATGGGCCGGACAATTTTCCAGGATATAAAATCAAACTATGCACCAGTTTGAACAATATCTCAAAATATTACAGCTGTACCATGAAAACTCAAGGTTCCCACCCAGTTTCAAATTTTGAAGCGTAAGCGCCATTCAAAAGCATTGATAAGAAGTGAAAAAATGTATCCTGCATGGATTTTAAGACCTAAAAGCACCTTTCTTACAATCCCCATTCTAGTTGCCGGGACAAATTCGGTCAGTTCCGGTAACATTGTTGATGAATCTTTCTTCGATAAATATTTTGCTGAAAAATTAAAGGTTCCCACAATAATTTAAAAGAAGGTTTCACAAGTTGTATTACCTTTCTAGTAGAGGTTCAATAGGGTTCACGCAAAAAATCTACTATTTCGTAAAACTGCTTCTGCTAGGCATAGCATTATTTGAGTAAGCACCGCATTCCATTGTAAATGTAAATAAACAATTAAAAAAAGGCTCCACAAGGGTATTTTTTTATTTCGACAAAACAACAGAACAAGTAACTACAATACAATTGGTAACAATGCTGCTGATATATAAAGTTCTTCAGCATCAAGATGAATCATTCTTATTGACGTGTATAGTTATTCATTTACAGTTTAATATAAATGATAGACACATCAGTTTAATATTGATTTAAATCGTGAAAAAGGGGGGGAGGAGGCAGTGCATTAAAAATATGTTCTATCTTTTACACACATCATCAGATTCCTAATGAAACTATGATGACAATTAATTTTGATGCAATCGCAAATGTTTATGAAGTTATTTATGTGATCAAAACTGTGATAAAATATTATTAACAAAAATAGATGCGAGTTTTCATCAGCGTTCATTGATCAGCGTCTTCCGAATTTGGTTCAACGTTTATTTGCTAACGTCATATATGATGCGATTTGGCTAATGAATATTCATGAGCAAAAGTACCTATGATTTCTGGCTATGATTTTTTTATTAGAATTTTATTTCAAGTTTATTTCGATTTTGCATAGAGTAAATAATTAAAGAATTGGGAATTTTTCATTGAAATATATTTCTTTTGCATTTCTAAATATCAATTGATCTATTTTTTTAAACTTCCGGTGAACATATATTTGGCTATCAATATAGAAAGGAAAAATCGGACAGCCTACCGTTAAAAGGACTTCGTCCTGTATAAAGCAGCATAGTTTGGTAGTCATATTTAAGATATGATGAATTTGCTTATCCTTTTTCAAACAAAGATATCAGTTCAGATTATTGTATTTGAGTTTTATTCTCTAATTTTTCCTGTAATTTCATTATTTTATTTTCCAGGTAAAGAATTCAGCCAGTTTGCCCACATAGCCTTCACAACAGAGGATGATTCAAATTTATTTACTGCTGAAAATATACGACAGATGTGTCGTATAGAAGACCAAATTATCCGAACGCATTCCTCTTTTTCTGAAATTTGTTTGACGAAAAGTAGTAATGAATGTTGTCCTAGCTGGTCACTTGGCAACTACATTTCCAACTTGTCACATAAATCTAATTGCTCACTTATAACTGAGAACGATGTGAAAAATGTATATGATACTATTCATAAATGCTCAACATATTATTTTAATTATACACTGGAACATGATTGTGAAGCTGTGACTCGCAGGGGAAGAGTATATTCTCGATGTAAGGACATTCCTCAGCAGTGTGTACGATTAAATGCCATATTTGATATTCTGCATCACATTACAGACATCAATTTTATACCAGAAAGTGCCAATGAATGGACTCCACCATTTCTACGCTATGCCATAACATTTTTACCCGTATCTTCCAGTGTTAGTACTGTAGATTTATACAAACACATTGAGTCATGGACCCAGTCAACCAATCAAAATATCAAAATAGCAGGGATTGATTTTGGAATCAAATATACATTATTTAGTGATTACCTCTATCAAGATACGATATGGATCATTGGTGCTATCTGTGTTATATTTACTACCGTGTGGATATACACATCCTCAATATTTGTTACCATAATGACCTTTGTGGTTATTGGATCTTCCCTGGTTATGGCGTACTTTCTCAACAAGCTTATTTTTGAAATCACGTTTTTTCCGTACATGAATCTCATAACTGCTGTTATTGTAATTGCTATTGGTGCTGATGATGTTTTTTTATATTGTAAAATTTGGCATATGTCCAAATCGGAACGAAATAATGGAACTATGGAAAAAATTGTGTCTGACACACTTCATCATGCCACATTATCAATGTTTGTGACAAGTTTGACAACATCCGCTGCTCTTTATTCAAATGGTGCTAGCTCAATTACCGCAATTAAATGTTTCAGCATCTATGCCGGTACAACCGTACTATGTAATTTTATAATTATGATCATATTAATTCCTGCCACTCTCATCATTAATGATAAATGGTGTAATTGTGAAAGTTGGTACAATCCAGATTTTTCATCCAGTAAAAATGTGTGTTACTGCTTATGCAAAATACCATACAAAGTTTATCACTGTATATCTGATTGGTCAAGGATATTTTTCGAGAAACTATTACCATTTGTTATTGTGAAATTTCGATTTATATGGATATTTGTGTTGGGTGCTTTAGGAATTGGAGGTGTGGTTGTGATATTTTTCCATCCAAAGCTCAAATTACCAACCTCCGACAAATTTCAAGTTTTTTCATCAGATCATTTAATTGAAAAATATGAATTCCAAATCAGAAATAATTTTTGGTTCGAAAAATCAAAAGATGTTGAAGAATTGACGTTACTGCCGTTAACATTTATATGGGGTGTCTTTGCCACAGACAAAGGAGACTATCTTAACCCATCTAGTCATGGCAGTTTGGAATTTGATAAAACGTTCAATGCCATTACTCCAAGTGCTCAAACATGGTTATTACAATTTTGTGATAAACTAAAGCATACTGATTTTTATCAGCATACACCTGGATTTCAGCTCACTAATTGTTTTTTTGATAAATTTCGAGATTATTTACATAAGCCTTGTTTGTTCATTGAAGATTTTCCATGTTGTAACAATACATATCCAAAATCAGAAGAAATTTCATATTGTTTGTACAAATACATTCCAATGGTCATGAATACTCCCGGTGTTCATTATAGTCAAAGTTCTCCAGGAGTTAAGTACTATGAGAACAAAATCAATATTTTCATCGTGGAGTATATGAGCAATGAACATTTTTCATTTTCTTATACAAAGACCAAAGATTTTTATACAAAAGTCAATAGCTGGTTTACTCAGGAACTTTTATCAGCACCTCCCGAAATGAAAAATGGCTGGTTCGTTAGCAACTTAGCTATGTTTGATCTCCAAAGAAGTCTTTCAGAAGAAACGCCTGTTACCATGGGTATTTCTCTCGGTGTTGTTGCCGCTGTGATTTTTCTTACTACATTAAATCTTTTCATCAGTATTTTTGCATTAATTAGTGTTGCGTGTGTAATGTTTGTAACCATAGGAACACTGGTGCTCTTGAATTGGGAATTGAATATTTTAGAAGCTGTGATAATAACCGTAGCTTTAGGCATGTCAGTAGATTATACCCTCCATTATGCCGTTATTTATCGTTTATCTCCAGATATAGACCGTGAGAATAGAATCATAAATTGTATTCATAGTTTGGGAAGTGTTATAACCATGGCAGCACTAACAACATTCCTAGCAGGTTTACTCATGATGCCTGCCACAGTCTTAATCTACAAAAAATTTGGAATATTTCTTATGCTGATTATATCAGTCAGTTGGACCTATTCCACCATATTTTTCTTGTCTGTCTTATGTGCTTTTGGTCCACTTGGAAACTTTGGACAATTTCATTGGCCTAGCTTAGACGTTTGCTCTGCTGCTCCAGAAGAACATCATGACAAAACTAGGTACACAATTTCTGAATCTACAATTTCTACTTCTAGTGCTTATCCTCACACAACAAGTACAGCTACAACTTCTACTAGTGAATCTAGAGAACTTGAATCAATGTCAGATGACCTTCTGGATCCTTTCCCACTACCCACACGAAGGCCAAGGTCAAGAAATCAATATCATGAGTATATGAAAGCACGAACCAGAAGTGACAGTCCTCCTAGGGGTGAAGGCCAGTCAAGAAGAGGAAGTCGTGTAAGGTTTTCTATCGGTAGTATTGAGAAAACAAGTCCCAGTCATGACGTTGAGACTGAGCTCATGCGATATGGAAAACGTAGATCTGTGGCTGAAGATTCTGTATTTGAAGTCTCTGAAGAATCTCTATCTCCTACTGAGGGTATAAAAACATAATTGTATTTATTTCTGTCACTTTCACCTGGAGGCCATTTTTATTGATAAGATTTATAACTAACTTGCTCATATAAATATTACAGATTAAGAAGAAAATTTGATAATTGCTAAATGATTTTTTCTCTCCTCCCAACTACCATCACCAAAAGTAAAAATAAATAATGAAAAAAAAAAATGGATTGAAAACACCAGGTATCTACAAACCTACTAATCATACTTTGTTATATAAATTAGTGTCTTTGTTATTTAGTGGTGCGGAAAACATTCTTTTGGGGTTAAATGATCCTGAATTTTAAACTTGTGATTGATTCAGACCAAATGTCTCAAATTAATTTAGATTTGGCAAAATGTTGGAAAGTGTGACAAATGTCCTTCTTTTTTGTATGAAGAAACATGTGTAGTGTTAAATAATTACCATTATCATATTTTATATATTATTTTTATTATTTATTATTCTTGTAAAATTTTATATATCATTTATAACCTTTTATGTTGCAATTGCTTAACATGTTTCACAAACAATGTAAGAAATTTTCTATTGACTGCCAAACTATTTGATAACCATATAGTCTGTATTTGATTGGTTCAACAGACACCTTTTATGTATGAAATTAAATGTTTTTATGCTCATGGTATATTGTGGTTATTTTATGTTCTATAGGTAAATAGACCAGTTGCACATTTCAGACTTGATTCTAAAATTATCTGTTTTACACATTTTTATAGGAGATATTACCCTTGAAGACAAAAGGTTATCTTCTTTCCTCCCTTGAAGACAAAAGATTGTCTTCTTTCCTCCCTTGAAGACAAAAGGTTGTCTTCTTTCCTCCCTTGAAGGCAAAAGGTTGTCTTCTTTCCTCCCTTGAAGACAAAAGGTTGTCTTCTTTCCTCCCTTGAAGACAAAAGGTTATCTTCTTTCCTTCCTTGAAGACAAAAGGTTGTCTTCTTTCCTCCCTTGAAGACAAAAGGTTATCTTCTTTCCTCCCTTGAAGATAAAAGGTTATCTTCTTTCCTCCCTTGAAGATAAAAGGTTATATTCTTTCCTCCCTTGAAGACAAAAGGTTGTCTTCTTTCCTCCCTTGAAGACAAAAGGTTATCTTCTTTCCTCCCTTGAAGACAAAAGGTTATCTTCTTTCCTCCCTTGAAGACAAAAGGTTGTCTTCTTTCCTCCCTTGAAGACAAAAGGTTGTCTTCTTTCCTCCCTTGAAGACAAAAGGTTATCTTCTTTCCTCCCTTGAAGACAAAAGGTTGTCTTCTTTCCTCCCTTGAAGACAAAAGGTTGTCTTCTTTCCTCCCTTGAAGACAAAAGGTTGTCTTCTTTCCTCCCTTGAAGACAAAAGGTTGTCTTCTTTCCTCCCTTGAAGACAAAAGGTTGTCTTCTTTCCTCCCTTGAAGACAAAAGGTTGTCTTCTTTCCTCCCTTGAAGACAAAAGGTTATCTTCTTTCCTCCCTTGAAGACAAAAGGTTATCTTCTTTCCTCCCTTGAAGACAAAAGTTGTCTTTTTTCCTCCCTTGAAGACAAAAGGTTGTCTTCTTTCCTCCCTTGAAGACAAAAGGTTTTCTTCTTTCCTCCCTTGAAGACAAAAGATTATCTTCTTTCCTCCCTTGAAGACAAAAGGTTATCTTCTTTCCTCCCTTGAAGACAAAAGGTTATCTTCTTTCCTCCCTTGAAGACAAAAGGTTGTCTTCTTTCCTCCCTTGAAGACAAAAGATTTTCTTCTTTCCTCCCTTGAAGACAAAAGGTTGTCTTCTTTCCTCCCTTGAAGACAAAAGGTTATCTTCTTTCCTCCCTTGAAGACAAAAGGTTATCTTCTTTCCTCCCTTGAAGACAAAAGGTTGTCTTCTTTCCTCCCTTGAAGACAAAAGGTTGTCTTCTTTCCTCCCTTGAAGACAAAAGGTTGTCTTCTTTCCTCCCTTGAAGACAAAAGGTTGTCTTCTTTCCTCCCTTGAAGATAAAAGGTTGTCTTCTTTCCTCCTTTGAAGACAAAGGTTATCTTCTTTCCTCCCTTGAAGACAAAAGGTTGTCTTCTTTCCTCCCTTGAAGACAAAAGGTTGTCTTCTTTCCTCCCTTGAAGACAAAAGGTTGTCTTCTTTCCTCCCTTGAAGACAAAAGGTTGTCTTCTTTCCTCCCTTGAAGACAAAAGGTTATCTTCTTTCCTCCCTTGAAGACAAAAGGTTTTCTTCTTTCCTCCCTTGAAGACAAACGGTTGTCTTCTTTCCTCCCTTGAAGACAAAAGGTTGTCTTCTTTCCTCCCTTGAAGACAAAAGGTTGTCTTCTTTCCTCCCTTGAAGACAAAAGGTTATCTTCTTTCCTCCCTTGAAGACAAAAGGTTGTCTTCTTTCCTCCCTTGAAGACAAAAGGTTGTCTTCTTTCCTCCCTTGAAGACAAAAGGTTACCTTCTTTCCTCCCTTGAAGACAAAAGGTTATCTTCTTTCCTCCCTTGAAGATAAAAGGTTATCTTCTTTCCTCCCTTGAAGATAAAAGGTTATATTCTTTCCTCCCTTGAAGACAAAAGGTTGTCTTCTTTCCTCCCTTGAAGACAAAAGGTTATCTTCTTTCCTCCCTTGAAGACAAAAGGTTATCTTCTTTCCTCCCTTGAAGACAAAAGGTTGTCTTCTTTCCTCCCTTGAAGACAAAAGGTTGTCTTCTTTCCTCCCTTGAAGACAAAAGGTTATCTTCTTTCCTCCCTTGAAGAGAAAAGGTTGTCTTCTTTCCTCCCTTGGAGACAAAAGGTTGTCTTCTTTCCTCCCTTGAAGACAAAAGGTTGTCTTCTTTCCTCCCTTGAAGACAAAAGGTTGTCTTCTTTCCTCCCTTGAAGACAAAAGGTTGTCTTCTTTCCTCCCTTGAAGACAAAAGGTTGTCTTCTTTCCTCCCTTGAAGACAAAAGGTTGTCTTCTTTCCTCCCTTGAAGACAAAAGGTTATCTTCTTTCCTCCCTTGAAGACAAAAGGTTATCTTCTTTCCTCCCTTGAAGACAAAAGGTTGTCTTTTTTCCTCCCTTGAAGACAAAAGGTTGTCTTCTTTCCTCCCTTGAAGACAAAAGGTTTTCTTCTTTCCTCCCTTGAAGACAAAAGGTTATCTTCTTTCCTCCCTTGAAGACAAAAGGTTGTCTTCTTTCCTCCCTTGAAGACAAAAGGTTATCTTCTTTCCTCCCTTGAAGACAAAAGGTTATCTTCTTTCCTCCCTTGAAGACAAAAGGTTGTCTTCTTTCCTCCCTTGAAGACAAAAGGTTGTCTTCTTTCCTCCCTTGAAGACAAAAGGTTGTCTTCTTTCCTCCCTTGAAGATAAAAGGTTGTCTTCTTTCCTCCTTTGAAGACAAAGGTTATCTTCTTTCCTCCCTTGAAGACAAAAGGTTGTCTTCTTTCCTCCCTTGAAGACAAAAGGTTGTCTTCTTTCCTCCCTTGAAGACAAAAGGTTGTCTTCTTTCCTCCCTTGAAGACAAAAGGCTGTCTTCTTTCCTCCCTTGAAGACAAAAGGTTATCTTCTTTCCTCCCTTGAAGACAAAAGGTTTTCTTCTTTCCTCCCTTGAAGACAAACGGTTGTCTTCTTTCCTCCCTTGAAGACAAAAGGTTGTCTTCTTTCCTCCCTTGAAGACAAAAGGTTGTCTTCTTTCCTCCCTTGAAGACAAAAGGTTATCTTCTTTCCTCCCTTGAAGACAAAAGGTTGTCTTCTTTCCTCCCTTGAAGACAAAAGGTTGTCTTCTTTCCTCCCTTGAAGACAAAAGGTTACCTTCTTTCCTCCCTTGAAGACAAAAGGTTATCTTCTTTCCTCCCTTGAAGACAAAAGGTTATCTTCTTTCCTCCCTTGAAGACAAAAGGTTGTCTTCTTTCCTCCCTTGAAGACAAAAGGTTGTCTTCTTTCCTCCCTTGAAGACAAAAGGTTATCTTCTTTCCTCCCTTGAAGACAAAAGGTTGTCTTCTTTCCTCCCTTGAAGACAAAAGGTTGTCTTCTTTCCTCCCTTGAAGACAAAAGGTTTTCTTCTTTCCTCCCTTGAAGACAAAAGGTTGTCTTCTTTTCTCCCTTGAAGACAAAAGGTTGTCTTCTTTCCTGCAGATTTCAATGAAAATAACATATTTTCCCCATAAATATGTACAATATGTAACATTTAAAAAATTATCTACAAATTATAAAAAATTATACCGGTACTCAAATTCTTTTGTCTTCTATTGTTCTTGCAAGAAACATGTAGCATTTGGCCAGTATAAAGGGAAATAGCTTGTATGAAAATTGTATAAAAGCATATAATTTTATAATTAAATTTGGAATATACAAAAGATCTATTTATACCTTTGTATAAAGCAAGGAACATTTTTGTTTTGTCTAAAAAAAAAATGTTCATCATTCATGATAATAAAATAAACTGTTTAGGTAAAAAAAAATTCTCAAAAGTAATGAATCTCATTTTATGCTATCTTAGTTTGGACGTAAGTTTTTTCATCTTTGATAATTATGATAATGACTGTTGGTAAGTAATTGTGTAGGTTTTATGTGTGTATTGTCTGACTCTCTGTGTATATAAATATAGATATCAGTCACATGAAAAGTAACTGAGTGATAGAACTTTTGTGTACATGCAAGTAAATTTCATATTCTTGCCAGTGGTGACATATAACAGTGTCTAAAGCAAGAAATTCAAATGATATTGTTTTGTCACATTTAAACCACTGATATTAATGTATTAAACATGAGGTCAACTTCTTGATATGTTCAGGTTGACCACCACCACCACATACAATTCTGTTGGAGCATTGTTCTGTTGATATGTTCAGGTCGACCACCACCACTATGACATACAATTCTGTTGTAGCATTGTTCTGTTGATATGTTCAGGTCGACCACCACCACCATGACATACAATTCTGTTGTAGCATTGTTCTGTTGATATGTTCAGGTCGACCACCACCACCATGACATACAATTCTGTTGTAGCATTGTTCTGTTGATATGTTCAGGTCGACCACCACCATGACATACAATTCTGTTGGAGCATTGTTCTGTTGATATGTTCAGGTCGACCACCACCATGACATACAATTCTGTTGGAGCATTGTTCTGTTGATATGTTCAGGTCGACCACCACCACTATGACATACAATTCTGTTGTAGCATTGTTCTGTTGATATGTTCAGGTCGACCACCACCACCATGACATACAATTCTGTTGTAGCATTGTTCTGTTGATATGTTCAGGTCGACCACCACCATGACATACAATTCTGTTGGAGCATTGTTCTGTTGATATGTTCAGGTCGACCACCACCATGACATACAATTCTGTTGGAGCATTGTTCTGTTGATATGTTCAGGTCGACCACCACCACTATGACATACAATTCTGTTGTAGCATTGTTCTGTTGATATGTTCAGGTCGACCACCACCACTATGACATACAATTCTGTTGTAGCATTGTTCTGTTGATATGTTCAGGTCGACCACCACCACCATGACATACAATTCTGTTGTAGCATTGTTCTGTTGATATGTTCAGGTCGACCACCACCATGACATACAATTCTGTTGTAGCATTGTTCTGTTGATATGTTCAGGTCGACCACCACCATGACATACAATTCTGTTGTAGCATTGTTCTGTTGATATGTTCAGGTCGACCACCACCATGACATACAATTCTGTTGTAGCATTGTTCTGTTGATATGTTCAGGTCGACCACCACCATGACATACAATTCTGTTGTAGCATTGTTCTGTTGATATGTTCAGGTCGACCACCACCATGACATACAATTCTGTTGTAGCATTGTTCTGTTGATATGTTCAGGTCGACCACCGCGACAACATACAATTCTGTTGTAGCATTGTTCTGTTGATATGTTCAGGTCGACCACCACCACCACGACATACAATTCTGTTGTAGCATTGTTCTGTTGATATGTTCAGGTCGACCACCACCACCACGACATACAATTCTGTTGTAGCATTGTTCTGTTGATATGTTCAGGTCGACCACCACCACCACGACATACAATTCTGTTGTAGCATTGTTCTGTTGATATGTTCAGGTCGACCACCGCGACAACATACAATTCTGTTGTAGCATTGTTCTGTTGATATGTTCAGGTCGACCACCACCATGACATACAATTCTGTTGTAGCATTGTTCTGTTGATATGTTCAGGTCGACCACCACCATGACATACAATTCTGTTGTAGCATTGTTCTGTTGATATGTTCAGGTCGACCACCACCACCACGACATACAATTCTGTTGTAGCATTGTTCTGTTGATATGTTCAGGTCGACCACCGCGACAACATACAATTCAAGTTCCATCAGTTAGCATGTTGGTATATTAAGCAATTTATGAAAAAATTCTTATAGAAAGTGTAGATTAAGGCCACACCAAATTAATTTGTAGTTTCATGGATTTTAAGACAAAATATCATTTTGATTAATTACAATTTTTCAGCATTTTGTGGAAAGAAATGTCTCAATTTAAATCCCACATCATTTTGTGGCACCTGCTTATTCAGAAAAATATATTTGAAAAAAAGATGCTCACTGCCTCCTTCAAAAATCAAATTGAATACAAATCAATTTTGTGTGGCCTAAAACTTTATTAAAACTAATATTATTTAGGGTGCTTATTAGATCTACCATGTGCAGTGGGTTCAACAGTTTTAGGGTTACATGCAGTACTGGAGTAAACAAAGTGTGTAACTGTTATTTTCTTATGATGTGAAATATGATTCTATTTGTAGAACATTTGTAAAAACATAGAGAGTTGTGCTATTAAAATTTCCATTTTGTATCATGTTTTTGTAAGTTTACTTGGAAAATAATCAAATATTTACTTGTAAATTATTTGTGATTTTAGGTCTGTGATTATTACATTACAGAAATGTTGGATATAAGTTGTAGAGAAGAATGGCAACAGTAGCCATATCAACAACACTTCTGTTATATGTCATAAATATACTGTTATAAAAATTGGCACCACCAGTTTTTACCAATTACAGAGATTTAATATTATGTGTGACAGTGCCACCATTGTTGTTGTTGTTTACAATAGGACTGAGTCCCAAGTTCTTTACCTTGCTTAATTCATTTTATCTCTACATTTTTAATATCGACTTTCTACTTAAGTTATGTTTATGCATATCTGAGTTAAGTATGACAAGGTTGTCTTATGTTGTCTGCCAATGTTTCACCTTCATTTTACCTACCTACATGAAGAATTTCGAGCACATCAACCTGAATGCTCCTAGGTAACACTTCCAGTATAGCCAATGGCAGAAAAGTCCATGTTAAATCTTCGATGATGACAGTTTCAACCTCATACATTAAAATGATTCAAATGAAGGATGTGTCATTGTTGAATATAAATGATTACCATTTACAAAAGTTTCAGCTGACTTGAAGCTGAGTAACACAGAGTATAGTGTAAACAATACATGCCTCATAGCTTCCTCAACCATTTTGATGAATTCTTATTTTATTTTAATAGAACTTTGGGGGATGTCTCTTATAATTCATTAAAGAAAAATGTAATCATCAAAAAGTATAATAATGAACCCAGTACTAAATACAAGTAGTAAATAAAATGGTTGTCATGGAGAAACTAAAAATATTACTGTTCTTTGTCCTATCTCCATTACAAAAATGAAAAATCATTTATTTATTTTTTTTGACAGAAAAATAAAAAAATCAATACTTAAGCATGTGTTAAAAATACTTACACAATACCTACAAATGATGATCGATATTATTTAAATGACCGACAATAGTTTGCATCCACATTTTTCAAGCTTACCTGACAGAGTTAGTTGCCTGTTTTACTTAATCCCTTACTTCCATTATGTTGATTTTCGGATAACTCCAAATTTGGCACCAGTCCTGTGAACTTCAAGATAACGAGATTCAACTGTAGGTAACCTACATTATAAAAATAGAAGATAAAAATATAAGACGGATGTCAAATTTATAAGGCTTTAGTATGAGTAATTAAATAGTTTTAAAATATAAAGTACATGTATGGCCAGGATACATATAGTTAAATTTAGTTATTTTGTCTTGTGTGTTATACATGTATATTCAAGCTTTTCATGTACATTGTCTGAACTTGTAATAAAGTAAATGTTTACTATGCTTTAAAGTACAGTAGTAAGTGAAAGTAAGGTTTTAATATGCGTAAAGAACAGTAGTAAGTAAGTGAAAATAAAGTTTTAATATGCTTAAAGTACAGTAGTAAGTAAAGATAAGGTTTTAATATGCTTAAAGTACAGTAGTAAGTAAAGATAAGGTTTTAATATGCTTAAAGTACAGTAGTAAGTAAAGATAAGGTTTTAATATGCTTAAAGTACAGTAGTAAGTGAAAATAAGGTTTTAATATGCTTAAAGTACAGTAGTAAGTGAAAGTGAGGTTTTAATATGCTTAAAGTACAGTGATAAGTGAAAGTAAGGTTTTAATATTATTAAAGTGCTAAGTGAAAGTAAGGTCTTAATATACTAAAGAACAGTAGTAAGTGAAAGTAAGGTTTTAATATGCTTAAAGTACAGTAGTAAGTGAAAGTAAGGTTTTAATATGCTTAAAATACAGTAGTAAGTGAAAGTAAGTGAAAGTAAGGTTTTAATATGCTTAAAGTACAGTAGTAAGTGAAAGTAAGGTTTTAATATGCTTAAAGTACAGTAGTAAGTGAAAATAAGGTTTTAATATACTTAATGTACAGTAGTAAGTGAAAGTAAGTTTTAATATGCTTAAAATACAGTAGTAAGTGAAAGTAAGTGAAAGTAAGGTTTTAATATGCTTAAAGTACAGTAGTAAGTGAAAGTAAGGTTTTAATATGCTTAAAGTACAGTAGTAAGTGAAAGTAAGGTTGTAATATGCTTAAAATACAGTAGTAAGTGAAAGTAAGGTTTTAATATGCTTAAAGTACAGTAGTAAGTGAAAGTAAGGTTTTAATATGCTTAAAGAACAGTGGTAAGTGAAAGTAAGGTTTTAATATGCTTAAAATACAGTAGTAAGTGAAAGTAAGTGAAAGTAAGGTTTTAATATGCTTAAAGTACAGTAGTAAGTGAAAGTAAGGTTTTAATATGCTTAAAGAACAGTGGTAAGTGAAAGTAAGGTTTTAATATGCTTAAAATACAGTAGTAAGTGAAAGTAAGTGAAAGTAAGGTTTTAATATGCTTAAAGTACAGTAGTAAGTGAAAATAAGGTTTTAATATACTTAATGTACAGTAGTAAGTGAAAGTAAGGTTTTAATATACATAAAGAACAGTAGTAAGTGAAAGTAAGGTTTTAATATGCTTAAAACACAGTAGTAAGTGAAAGTAAGGTTTTAATATGCTTAAAATACAGTAGTAAGTGAAAGTAAGGTTTTAATATGCTTAAAGTACAGTAGTAAATGAAAGTAAGGTTTTAATATGCTTAAAGAACGGTAGTCAGTGGAAATAAGGTTTTAATATGCTTAAAGTACAGTAGTAAGTGAAAGTAAGGTTTTAATATGCTTAAAAAACAGTGGTAAGTGAAAGTAAGGTTTTAATATGCTTAAAAAACAGTAGTAAGTGAAAGTAAGGTTTTAATATGCTTAAAGTGCAGTAGTAAGTGAAAGTAAGGTTTTAATATACGTAAAGAACAGTAGTAAATGAAAGTAAGGTTTTAATATGCTTAAGATACAGTAGTAAGTGAAAGTGAGGTTTTAATATGCTTAAAGTATAGTGCTAAGTGAAAGTAAGGTCTTAATATACGTAAAGAACAGTAGTAAGTGAAAGTAAGGTTTTAATATGCTTAAAGTACAGTAGTAAGTGAAAGTAAGGTTTTAATATGCTTAAAGTACAGTAGTAAGTGAAAGTTAGGTTTTAATATGCTTAAAGAACAGTGGTAAGTGAAAGTAAGGTTTTAATATGCTTAAAATACAGTAGTAAGTGAAAGTAAGGTTTTAATATGCTTAAAATACAATAGTAAGTGAAAGTAAGGTTTTAATATGCTTAAAGTACAGTAGTAAGTGAAAATAAGGTTTTAATATAATTAATGTACAGTAGTAAGTGAAAGTAAGGTTTTAATATACTTAATGTACAGTAGTAAGTGAAAGTAAGGTTTTAATATACATAAAGAACAGTGGTAAGTGAAAGTAAGGTTTTAATATGCTTAAAATACAGTAGTAAGTGAAAGTAAGGTTTTAATATACGTAAAGTACAGTAGTAAGTGAAAGTAAGGTTTTAATATGCTTAAAATACAGTAGTAAGTGAAAGTAAGGTTTTAATATGCTTAAAATACAGTAGTAAGTGAAAGTAAGGTTTTAATATGCTTAAAATACAGTAGTAAGTGAAAGTAAGGTTTTAATATGCTTAAGGTACAGTAGTAAATGAAAGTAAGGTTTAATATGCTTAAAAAACAGTAGTAAGTGAAAGTAAGGTTTTAATATGCTTAAAATACAGTAGTAAGTGAAAGTAAGGTTTTAATATACGTAAAGTACAGTAGTAAGTGAAAGTAAGGTTTTAATATGCTTAAAATACAGTAGTAAGTGAAAGTAAGGTTTTAATATGCTTAAAATACAGTAGTAAGTGAAAGTAAGGTTTTAATATGCTTAAAATACAGTAGTAAGTGAAAGTAAGGTTTTAATATGCTTAAGGTACAGTAGTAAATGAAAGTAAGGTTTAATATGCTTAAAAAACAGTAGTAAGTGAAAGTAAGGTTTAATATGCTTAAAAAACAGTAGTAAGTGAAAGTAAGGTTTTAATATACGTAAAGAACAGTAGTAAATGAAAGTAAGGTTTTAATATGCTTAAAGTACAGTAGTAAATGAAAGTAAGGTTTTAATATGCTTAAGACACAGTAGTAAGTGAAAGTAAGGTTTAATATGCTTAAAGTACAGTAGTAAGTGAAAGTAGAGTTTTAATATACGTAAAGAACAGTAGTAAGTGAAAGTAAGGTTTAATATGCTTAAAGTACAGTAGTAAGTGAAAGTAAGGTTTAATATGCTTAATGTACAGTGATAAGTGAAAGTAAGGTTTTAATATTATTAAAGTGCTAAGTGAAAGTAAGGTCTTAATATACGTAAAGAACAGTAGTAAGTGAAAGTAAGGTTTTAATATGCTTAAAGTACAGTAGTAAGTGAAAGTAAGGTTTTAATATGCTTAAAGTACAGTAGTAAGTGAAAGTAAGGTTTTAATATGCTTAAAGAACAGTGGTAAGTGAAAGTAAGGTTTTAATATGCTTAAAATACAGTAGTAAGTGAAAGTAAGGTTTTAATATGCTTAAAATACAGTAGTAAGTGAAAGTAAGGTTTTAATATGCTTAAAGTACAGTAGTAAGTGAAAATAAGGTTTTAATATACTTAATGTACAGTAGTAAGTGAAAGTAAGGTTTTAATATACTTAATGTACAGTAGTAAGTGAAAGTAAGGTTTTAATATACATAAAGAACAGTGGTAAGTGAAAGTAAGGTTTTAATATGCTTAAAATACAGTAGTAAGTGAAAGTAAGGTTTTAATATACGTAAAGTACAGTAGTAAGTGAAAGTAAGGTTTTAATATGCTTAAAATACAGTAGTAAGTGAAAGTAAGGTTTTAATATGCTTAAAATACAGTAGTAAGTGAAAGTAAGGTTTTAATATGCTTAAAATATAGTAGTAAGTGAAAGTAAGGTTTTAATATGCTTAAGGTACAGTAGTAAATGAAAGTAAGGTTTTATTATGCTTAAAGAACAGTAGTAAGTGAAAGTAAGGTTTTAATATGCTTAAAGAACGGTAGTCAGTGGAAATAAGGTTTTAATATGCTTAAAGTACAGTAGTAAGTGAAAGTAAGGTTTTAATATGCTTAAAAACAGTGGTAAGTGAAAGTAAGGTTTTAATATGCTTAAAGTGCAGTAGTAAGTGAAAGTAAGGTTTTAATATACGTAAGGAACAGTAGTAAATGAAAGTAAGGTTTTAATATGCTTAAAGTACAGTAGTAAATGAAAGTAAGGTTTTAATATGCTTAAAGTACAGTAGTAAGTGAAAGTAAGTTTTAATATGCTTAAGATACAGTAGTAAGTGAAAGTAGAGTTTTAATATACGTAAAGAACAGTAGTAAATGAAAGTAAGGTTTTTAATATACGTAAAGAACAGTAGTAAGTGAAAGTAAGGTTTTAATATGCTTAAAGTACAGTAGTAAATGAAAGTAAGGTTTTAATATGCTTAAGATACAGTAGTAAATGAAAGTAAGGTTTTAATATGCTTAAGATACAGTAGTAAGTGAAAGTAAGGTTTTAATATGCTTAAGATACAGTAGTAAGTGAAAGTAAGGTTTTAATATACGTAAAGAACAGTAGTAAATGAAAGTAAGGTTTTTAATATGCTTAAAGTACAGTAGTAAATGAAAGTAAGGTTTTAATATGCTTAAGATACAGTAGTAAATGAAAGTAAGGTTTTAATATGCTTAAAGTACAGTAGTAAATGAAAGTAAGGTTTAATATGCTTAAAGTACAGTAGTAAGTGAAAGTAGAGTTTTAATATACGTAAAGAACAGTAGTAAGTGAAAGTAAGGTTTAATATGCTTAAAGTACAGTAGTAAGTGAAAGTAAGGTTTAATATGCTTAATGTACAGTAGTAAGTGAAAGTAAGGTTTTAATATGCTTAAAAAACAGTAGTAAGTGAAAGTAAGGTTTAATATGCTTAAAGAACAGTAGTAAGTGAAAGTAAGGTTTTAATATGCTTAAAATACAGTAGTAAGTGAAAGTAGAGTTTTAATATGCTTAAAGTACAGTAGTAGGTGAAAGTAGAGCTTTAATATGCTTAAAGTACAGTAGTAAGTGAAAGTAAAGTTTTAATATGCTTAAAAAAACAGTAGTAAATGAAAGTAGAGTTTTAATATGCTTAATGTACAGTAGTAAGTGAAAGTAGAGTTTTAATATGCTTAAAGTACAGTAGTAGGTGAAAGTAGAGCTTTAATATGCTTAAAAAAACAGTAGTAAATGAAAGTAGAGTTTTAATATGCTTAAAGTACAGTAGTAAGTGAAAGTAAGGTTTTAATATGCTTAAAAAACAGTTGTAAGTGAAAGTAAGGTTTTAATATGCTTAAAAAACAGTAGTAAGTGAAAGTAGAGTTTTAATATGCTTAAGAAAGAGTGATAAGTGAAAGTAAGGTTTTAATATTCTTAAAGTACAGGAGTAAATGAAAGTAAGGTTTTAATATGCTAAGTACAGTAGTACGTGAAAGTAAGGTCTTAATATTCTTAAAGTGCAGTAGTAAGTGAAAGTAAGGTTTTAATATGCTTAATGTACAGTAGTAAATGAAAGTAAGGTTTTAATATTCTTAAAGTGCAGTAGTAAATGAAAGTAAGGTTTTAATATGCTTAAGGTACTGTAGTAAGTGAAACTCATTAAATTATAGCACATGCTCAAGGTATGAGCATCTGTTGGTGTACATGGTTAAATTAGTCATATAGTGATATATAGTTAAATTGTGTAAGCAAGCAAATAATGCTGAATTGTGGCACATCTAGATTTACTTGAGTGGTAATTGTGGCACATCTAGATTTACTGGAGTGGTAATTGTGGCACATTTAAATTTACTTGAGTGGTAATCGTGGCACATCTAGATTTACTTGAGTGCTAATTGTAGCACATCTAGATTTGCGAGTGGTAATTGTGGCACATCTAGATTTACTTGAGTGGTAATTGTGGCACATCTAGATTTACTTGAGTGGTAATTGTAGAATATCTAGATTTACATGAGTGGTAATTGTAGCACATCTAGATTTACTTGAGTGGTAATTGTGGCACAATTTACTTGAGTGGTAATTGTGACACATCTAGATTTACATGAGTGGTAATTGTAGCACATCTAGATTTACTTGAGTGGTAATTGTGGCGCATGTAGATTTACTTGAGTGGTTATTGTAGCACATCTAGATTTACTTGAGTGGTAATTGTAGCACATCTAGATTTACTTGAGTGGTAATTGTGGCACAATTTACTTGAGTGGTAATTGTGGCACATCTAGATTTACTTGAGTGGTAATTGTAGCACATCTACATTTAATTGAGTGGTAATTGTAGCACATCTAGATTTACGTGATCGGTAATTGTAGCACATCTAGATTTACTTGAGTAGCAGTTGTAGCGCATCTAGATTTTCTTGAGTGGTAATTGTGGCATATCTAGATTTACTTGAGTGATAATTGTAACACATCTAGATTTACTTGAGTGGTAATTGTGGTACATCTTGATATACCTGAGTGGTAATTGTGGCACATCTAGATTTACTTGAGTGGTAATTGTAGCACATCTAGATGTACTTGTGTGGTTAGTGTGGCACATCTAGATTTACTTGAGTGGTTACTGTGGCACATCTAGATTTACTAGGGTGGTAATTGTGGTGCATCTAGATATACCTGAGTGGTAATTGTGGCACATATAGATTTACTTGAGTGGCAGATGTAGCACATCTAGATTTACTTGAGTGGTAAGTGTGGCACATCTAGATTTACTAGGATGGTAATTGTGGCTCATGTAGATTTACTTGAGTGGTAATTGTGGCACATCTAGATTTACTAGGATGGTAATTGTGGCACATTTAGATTTACTTGAGTGGTAATTGTAGCACATCTAGATTTACCCGAGTCTTAATTGTAGCACAGCTAGATTTACCTGAGTGGTAATTGTGGCACATCTAGATTTACTAGGATGGTAATTGTGGCACATCTAGATTTACCTGAGTGTTAATTGTAGCACAGCTAGATTTACTTGAATGGTAATTGTAGCACAGCTAGATTTACCTGAGTGGTAATTGTATAACTGTTAATATAACTTGTCAGATTATAAAAGTTGTATTGATAGTTATTAATGTTAGTTGAAGTTTGTTTTATTTGTTTTGTGTACATGGATAATGTTTTGTGTTGACATCTAAATACTGTTACATTAACATAGGGTAGATATTTAGTTCTTCTGTAGATGGAGATTTTCCATGTGAGGCAACACGTAGGGGACATCTGTATGTGAGGCAGACTTCTGCTAGGTAGCTGTATGTGGGGCTGTCTTCTGTTGGGTCGCGTCACATAATGCTCTCTTTTGTTGGGTCACTCCATGTGAGGCTGCCATGTATTGGGTAGCTGCATGTGGGGCTGTCCTCTATTGTGTCACTCCATGTGAGGCTTTATTCTATTGGGTAGCTGGATGTGAGGTTGTCTTGTATTGTTTATCTGCTTGTGAGGCTGTCCTCTATTAGATCGCTTGAATATCTAATGATACGTTGGAATTATCGATATGTAACCATTAAAACTTTGTATGAAATGGCATTTACTTTCCCACAATTTTTATATGACCACAACAACCTATTAATTTGCTCCAGACAAAGATTCTACATTTGTGCACATCCTTATGCTACAATATAGGTAATTGGTAAACACAAATAATTAAAGAAAATCACATTCTAAATTTCTTTAGTGTTATTTTGATCTTTTTGCAATGAAAGTTACTCAATTTACGACATTATCACATCGTTACTAAAATGTTAGTTATAGTTAGGTTATCATAAGTTTGTGTGGCAAGAACTGCACTAACTACACGATAGAAGACACATTCCTGCTGTATATCATTGTATTAAATGTAAATGATTGACAGAATTGTCCATTATACACCAAGAGAGCAATTCTCCTGTCATTGTCTAAAACTTACATCAATTCAATCCTGTAAATACATTTTTGGAATTAGATTACAAAATTTACAGATGACAATATGTTAAAACATGCATCTTAAAACATCCATGTAATACAGCCCATCAAGAATGCAACATGTTCATAGTGCCTCCTTTTTAGCTCACCTGGCCATAGGCCATGTGAGCTTATGTCATGGGTAAGCGTCCGTCGTCCGTCCGTCCGTTAGCTTTTCACATTTAAATCTTCTTCTCTGAAACCGCTGAACAGATTTCAACCAAACTTGCCAGAAATGTTCACAGGATGGTCCTGATTTGAAATCCAACATGGCTGCCAGGGTCCATAATGTGTTCTCATTGGCTGAAATTTTAAAAATCTTCTTGTCAGAAACCACTAAGTCAATTGAATTGTGACTCTGCAGGAATGATCATTGGGTGGTCCTGTACTATAATTGTGAATCGTTTGCCGATCGGAAATTCAAGATGGCCGCCATGACTCGACTTAGTTTAACATTGGACCCTATGGGAATTTCACATTTTCATCTTTTTTTCTGAAACCACAAAACAAATTTGAATCAAACTTGGCAGAAATATTCATTGTATGGTCATATACAAGATTTTTGTTTTTGGCGCTGATCGGAAATCCAACATGGCTGCCAGGGCCCATAATGTGTTCTGATTGGTCGAAATTTTAAAAATCTTGTTAGAAACCACTAAGCCAATTGAATTGTGACTTTGCAGGAATGATCATTGGGTGGTCCTGTACTAAACTTGTGAATCGTTTGCCAATCGGAAATTCAAGATGGCCGCCATGACTCGACTTAGTTTAACATTGGACCCTATGGGAATTTCACATTTTCATCTTTTTTTCTGAAACCACAAAAAGATTTGAACCAAACTTGGCAGAAATGTTCATTGGATGGTCATATACAAGATTTGTGTTTTTGGTGCTGATCGGAAATCCAACATGGCTGCCAGGGCCCATAATGTGTTCTGATTGGTCGAAATTTTAAAAATCTTCTTGTTAGAAACCACTAAGCCAATTGAATTGTGGCTTTGCAGGAATGATCATTGGGTGGTCCTGTACTAAATTTGTGAATGGTTTGCTGATCGGAAATTCAAGATGGCCACCATGACTCGACTTAATTTGAACATAGGACCCTATGGAAAAAATGTTTAAAAGTCTTCTCCTCTGAAACCAGTAAGTCAGTTTAAAGCAAACATGGCATGAATGGTCCTTAGGTGGTCAACTTTCAAAATTATGTCCTGTGACCCCAACCTCCATCCAAGATGGCCGCCATCAGCAAACATATTTTTAACATAGGACCCTATGGGAAAAATGTTCAAAAAACATTTTCCTCTGAAATCAGTAAGCCAATTTAAAGCAAACATGGCATGAATGGTCCTTAAATGGTCAACTTTCAAAATTATATCCAGTGACCCAAAACTCCATCCAAGATGGCCACCATTAGTGGACATAGTTTTAACATAGGACCCTATGGGAAATATGTTTAAAAATCTTCTTCTCTGAAACCAGTAAGCCAATTTAAAGCAAACATGGCATGGATGGTCCTTAAGTGTTCAATTTTCAAATTGTGTCCAGTGACCCTGACCTCCATCCAAGATGGCCGCCTTCAGCGGACATACTGTAGTTTTAACATAGGACCCTATGGGAAAAAATGTTTTAAAATCTTCTCCTCTGAAACCAGGAAGCCAATATAGCAAACATGTCATCGATGGTCCTTGGGTGGTCAACTTCCAAAATTGTGTTCAGTGATCCCGATCTCGGTTCAAAATGGCCGCCGTCAGCAGACATAGTTTTAACATAGGACTCTATGGGAAACTTGTTTAAAAGTCTTCTCTTCTGAAACCAGTCAGCCGATTTAAAGCAAACATGGCATGGATGGTCCTTGGGTAGTATACTTTCAAAATTGTGTCCGGTGACCACGACCTCCATCCAAGATGGCTGCCATGAGCAGATATAGTTTTAACATAGAACCCTATGGCAGTATGGGATTTGAATAGTAACTTAGATGTATTCGGCATGCAGATATTCTTAAGAGGACTTATTTATGTCAGGTGAGCGATACAGGCTCACCTGAGCCTCTAGTTGCAATATATACTCAATTTGATTTAGTGAACATGGTTTTTTCCTGAGTTTTTATTGAAATTTGTATCTAAACCTCAAAACCACAAGATCAAGACACAATAAGGTCTGTGACATAGTAAAATAGTCTCCCTTTATCCCACTCAAATCACTTAAGCCTCTGATGCTGGGTCAAAGAGTAAATAATATCCCTTTATCCCACTGCACCTGAGCCTCTGATGCTGAATCAAAGAGTAAATAATCCCCCTTTATCACAGTCACTGCACCTGAGCCTCTGATGCTGGGTCAAAGAGTAAATAATCTCCCTTTATCCCACTCACTGCACCTGAGCCTCTGATGCTAGGTCAAAGAGTAAGTAATTTCCCTTTATCCCACAACACCTGAGCCTGTTATGCTGGATCAAAGAGTAAATAATCCTCCTTTATCACACAACACCTGAGCCTGTGATGCTGGGTCAAAGAGTAAATAATCCCCCTTTATCCCACTGCACCTGAGCCTCTGATGCTGGATCAAAGAGTAAAGAATCCCCCTTTATCCCACAACACCTGAGCCTCTGATGTTAGGTCAAAGAGTAAATAATTTCCCTTTATCCCACAATACCTGAGCCTGTGATGCTGGGTCAAAGAGTAAATAATACCCCTTTATCCCACAACACCTGAGCCTCTGATACTGGGTCAAAGAGTATATAATCCCCCTTTATCCCACAACACCTGAGCCTCTGGTGCTGGGTCAATGAGTATATAATCCCCCTTTATCCCACAACACCTGAGCTTGTGATGCTGGGTCAAAGAGTAAATCATCCCCCTTTATCCCACAACACCTGAGCCTCTGATGCTGGGTCGAAGAGTAAATAATACCCCTTTATCACACAATACCTAAGCCTGTGATGCTGGGTCAAAGAGTAAATCATCCCCCTTTATCCCACAACACCTGAGCCTCTGATGCTGGGTCGAAGAGTAAATAATACCCCTTTATCACACAACACCTAAGCCTGTGATGCTGGGTCAAAGAGTAAATAATCCCCCTTTATCCCACAACACCTGAGCCTCTGATGCTGAGTCAAGGAATAAGTAATCCCCTTTATCCCCCGACACTTGAACCTCTGATGCTGGGTCAAAGAGTAAATAATTCCCCTTTATCCCACTGCACCTGAGCCTCTGATGCTGGATCAAAGAGTAAAGAATCCCCCTTTATCCCACAACACCTGAGCCTCTGATGTTAGGTCAAAGAGTAAATAATTTCCCTTTATCCCACAATACCTGAGCCTGTGATGCTGGGTCAAAGAGTAAATAATGCCCCTTTATCCCACAACACCTGAGCCTCTGGTGCTGGGTCAATGAGTATATAATCCCCCTTTATCCCACAACACCTGAGTTTGTGATGCTGGGTCAAAGAGTAAATCATCCCCCTTTATCCCACAACACCTGAGCCTCTGATGCTGGGTCGAAGAGTAAATAATACCCCTTTATCACACAACACCTAAGCCTGTGATGCTGGGTCAAAGAGTAAATAATCCCCCCTTTATCCCACAACACCTGAGCCTCTGATGCTGAGTCAAGGAGTAAGTAATCCCCTTTATCCCCCGACACCTGAGCCTCTGATGCTGGGTCAAAGAGTAAATAATCCCCCCTTTATCCCACAACACCTGAGCCTCTGATGCTGAGTCAAGGAGTAAGTAATCCCCTTTATCCCCCGACACCTGAGCCTCTGATGCTGGGTCAAAGAGTAAATAATTCCCCTTTATCCCACTCACTGCACCTGAGCCTCATGCTAGGTCAAAGAGTAAATAATCCCCCTTTATCCCACTCACTGCACCTGAGCCTCTGATGCTAGGTCAAAGAGTAAATAATTTCCCTTTATCCCACAACACCTGAGCCTGTGATGCTGGATCAAAGAGTAAATAATCCCTCTTTATCCCACAACACCTGAGCCTCTGATGCTGGGTCAAAGAGTAAATAATCCCCCTTTATCACACAACACCTGAGCCTGTGATGCTGGGTCAAAGAGTAAATAATCCCCATTTATCCCACTGCACCTGAGCCGCTGATGCTGGATCAAAGAGTAAAGAATCCCCCTTTATCCCACTCACTGCACCTGAGCCTCTGATGCTAGGTCAAAGAGTAAATAATTTCCCTTTATCCCACAATACCTGAGCCTGTGATGCTGGGTCAAAGAGTAAATAATCCCCCTTTATCCCACAACACCTGAGCCTCTGATACTGGGTCAAAGAGTATATAATCCCCCTTTATCCCACAACACCTGAGATTGTGATGCTGGGTCAAAGAGTAAATAATACCCCTTTATCACACAACACCTAAGCCTGTGATGCTGGGTCAAAGAGTAAATAATCACCCTTTATCCCACAACACCTGAGCCTCTGATGCAGAGTCAAGAAGTAAGTGATCCCCTTTATCCCCCAACACATGAGCCTCTGATGCTAGGTCAAAGAGTAAATAATTTCCCTTTTTCACACTGCTTCTGAACCTCTCATGCTGGGTCAAAGAGTAAATAATCTCCCTTTATCCCACAACACCTCGGCCTGTGATGCTGGGTCAAAGAGTAAATAATTCCCCTTTATCCTACAACACCTGAGCCTCTGATGCTGGGTCAAATAGTAAATAAACCCCCTTTATCCCACTCACTGCACCTGAGCCTCTGATGCTAGGTCAAAGAGTAAATAATTTCCCTTTATCCCACAACACCTGAGCCTGTGATGCTGGGTCAAAGATTAAATAATCCCCCTTTATCCCACAACACCTGAGCCTGTGATGCCGAGTCAAAGAGTAAATAATTCCCCTTTATCCCACAACACCTGAGCCTCTGATGCTGGGTCAAAGAGTAAAGAATCCCCCTTTATCCCACTCACTGCACCTGAGCCTCTGACGTTAGTTCAAAGAGTAAATAATTTCCCTTTATCCCACAATACCTGAGCCTGTGATGCTGGGTCAAAGATTAAATAATCCCCCTTAATCCCACAACACCTGAGCCTCTGATGATGGGTCAAAGAGTATATAATCCCCCTTTATCCCACAACACCTGAGCTTGTGATGCTGGGTCAAAGAGTAAATAATTCCCCTTTATCCCACTCACTGCACCTGAGCCTCATGCTAGGTCAAAGAGTAAATAATCCCCCTTTATTCCACAACACCTGAGCTTGTGATGCTGGGTCAAAGAATAAATAATCCCCCTTTATCCCACAACACCTGAGCCTCTGATGCTCGGTCGAAGAGTAAATAATACCCCTTTATCACACAACACCTAAGCCTGTGATGCTGGGTCAAAGAGTAAATAATCCCCCTTTATCTCACAACACCTGAGCCTTTGATGCAGTCAAGGAGTAAGTGATCCCCTTTATCCCCCAACACCTGAGCCTCTGATGCTAGGTCAAAGAGTAAATAATTTCCCTTTTTCACACTGCATCTGAGCCTCTCATGCTGGGTCAAAGAGTAAATAATCCCCCTTTATCCCACAACATCTCGGTCTGTGATGCTGGGTCAAAGAGTAAATAATTCCCCTTTATCCCACAACACCTGAGCCTGTGATGCTGAGTCAAATAGTAAATAAACCCCCTTTATCCCACTCACTGCACCTGAGCCTCTGATGCTAGGTCAAAGAGTAAATAATTTCCCTTTATCCCATGGCATCTGAGCCTCTGATGCTGGGTCAAAGATTAAATAATCCCCCTTTATCCCACAACACCTGAGCCTGTGATGCTGGGTCAAAGATTAAATAATCCCCCTTTATCCCACAACACCTGAGCCTGTGATGCTGAGTCAAAGAGTAAATAATCCCTCTTTATCCCACAACACCTGAACCTCTGATTCTGGGTCAAAGAGTAAATAATACCCCTTTATCCCACAACTACTGAGCCTGTGATGCTGAGTCAAAGAGTAAATAATTCCCCTTTATCCCACAACACCCGAGCCTCTGATGCTGGGTCAAAGAGTAAAGAATTCCCCTTAATCCCACTCACTGCACCTGAGCCTCTGACGTTAGGTCAAAGAGTAAATAATTTCCCTTTATCCCACAATACCTGAGCCTGTGATGCTGGGTCAAAGATTAAATAATCCCCCCTTATCCCACAACACCTGAGCCTCTGATGATGGTTCAAAGAGTAAAGAATCCCCCTTTATCCCACTCACTGCACCTGAGCCTCTGACGTTAGGTCAAAGAGTAAATAATTTCCCTTTATCCCACAATACCTGAGCCTGTGATGCTGGGTCAAAGATTAAATAATCCCCCCTTATCCCACAACACCTGAGCCTCTGATGATGGGTCAAAGAGTATATAATCCCCCTTTATCCCACAACACCTGAACTTGTGATGCTGGGTCAAAGAGTAAATCATCCCCCTTTATCCCACAACACCTGAGCCTCTGATGCTGGGTCAGAGTAAATAATCTTCCTTTACCCCACTCACTGCACCTGCGCTTCTGATACTGGGTCAAAGAGTAAATAATCCTCCTTTATCCCACAACAACTAAGCCTCTGATGCTGGGTCAAAGAGTAAATAATCCCCCTTTATCCCATAGCACCTGACCCTCTGATGCTGGGTCAGAGTAAATAATCCCCCTTTATCCCACAACTCCTGAACCTGTGATGCTGCGTCAAATAGTAAATAACCCCCCTTTATCCAACAACACCTGAGTCTCTGATGCTGGGTCAAAGAGTAAATAATACCCCTTTATCCCACAACACCTAAGCCTGTGATGCTGGGTCAAAGAGTAAATAATTCCCCTTTATCCCACAACACCCGAGATGCTGATGCTGGGTCAAAGAGTATAATCCCCCTATATCCCACTCACTGCACCTGAGCCTCAGATGCTGGGTCAAAGAGTTAATAATACCTCTTTATTCCACAATACCCGAGCCTCTGCTACTAGGTCAAAGAGTATGTAATCCCCCTTTATCCCACAACACCTGAGCCTCTGATGCTGGGTCAAAGAGTAAATAATACCCCTTTATCCAACTGCACCTGAGCCTCTGATACTGGGTCAAAGAGTAAATAATACCTCTTTATCCCACAACACCTGAGCCTCTGATGCTGGGTCAAAGAGTAAATAATACCTCTTTATCCCACAACACCTGAGCCTCTGATGCTGGGTCAAAGAGTAAATAATCCCCCTTTATCCCACTGCACCTGAACCTCTGATGTTGGGTCAAAGAGTAAATAATACCCCTTTATCCCACAACACCTGAGCCTCTGATGCTGGGTCAAAGAGTAAATAATACCCCTTTATCCCACAACACCTGAGCCTCTGATGCTGGGTCAAAGAGTAAATAACCCCCCTTGATCCTGCTACACCTGAGGATCTGATGCGGGGTCAAAGAGTATATAATCCCCCTTTATTCCACAACACCTGAGCGTCTGATGCTGGGTCAAAGAGTAAATAATACCCCTTTATCCCACAACACCTGAGCCTCTGATACTGGGTCAAAGAGTAAATAGTCCCCCTTTATCCCACTGCACCTTAGCCTCTGATGTTGGGTCAAAGAGTAAATAATTCCCCTTTATCCCACAACACCTGAGCCTCTGATGCTGGGTCAAAGAGTATATAATCCCCCTTTATCCCACTGCACCTGATCCTCTGATGTTGGGTCAAAGATTAAATATTCCCCCTTTATCCCACAACACCTGAACCTCTGATGCTGGGTCAAAGAGTAAATAATCCTTCTTTATCCCACAACATCTGAGCCGCTGATGTTGGGTCAAAGAGTAAATAACCCCCCTTGATCCTGCTGCACCTGAGCCTCTGATGCTGGGTCAAAGAGTAAATAATCCCCCTTTATCCCACAACACCTGAGCCTCTGATGCTGGGTCAAAGAGTAAATAATCCCCCTTTATCCCACAACACCTGAGCCTCTGATGCTGGGTCAAAGAGTAAATAATCCCACACCACCTGAGCCTCTGATGCTTGGTCAAAGAGTAAATAATCCCGCTGCACCTGAGCCTCTAATGCTGGGTCAAAGAGTAAATAATCCCCCTTTATCCCACAACACCTGAGCTTCTGATGCTGGGTCAAAGAGTAAATAATCCCTCTTTATCTCACAACACCTAAGCCTTTGAAACTGGTTCAAAGAGTAAATAACTTTAATTTATCCTACACGACCCAAGCCTCTGATGCTGGGTCAAAGAGTGAAAAACCTCCCTGTCAAAGTGTAAATTGTCTCGCTATCCCCATCACAATCTAAGTTTCGTCTCTATAAGCCCCTGATGATGAGTTAAAGAGTAAATAGTCTCTCTTTATCCAACAGCACCCGTGCCTTTGTTGTTGGGTCAAAGAGTGGAATTGTCTCACTTATGCATTTCATCTTGAGTCTCATAGTCATTCTTTATTCCACACAATCTAAGTTTCTGATTGTGGGTTAAAAAGTCTCTGATACTGTGAAAGAGGAGAATAGTCTACCTTTAATCCTTCCCATCTAAGCCTCTGATACTGGTTAGAGTTAAATAGTCTCTCTTTATCTCTCGTCACCAAAGTATCTGATGCTGAGTTATAAAGTAGAATAGTCTCCCTTTAATCCCCAACACCTATGCCTCTGATAATGGAGTCTTCCTTTATCTTGCAGAGTTAAAAAATGCAGTTATTTCCCTTGTATATCAACTGTGACTTATAGTATGGAACTGATGATGTCATTATGTGAAATTATATTTTGAATAGGGTATCTGTAAAACATATCAATAAAAAGTCAAGCAAGTTTTAGAAATACGTAAACTTTAATTATTTTCTATTAAATCTATGTAAAGTGCACTTTCCTTACTTTGGCAACTAAAGGGAGATAACTGTTATTATTTCCATTAGTAAAGGTGTACTGTATTTAAAGAAGGATGTTTGAATGACATCTCATTTAACAAAATTTACACACAAGTCAGACATATTCTACTTTTTTTATGGAATTGTTTTTTGGCCTCTGACGAATGTTCTTAACGATTTGTAATACCAACTGAGCTTTTAGTGTCTGTTGTCAAAAGCCTTTTCACATCCATTTGTGAACTGTGCACACAGTGAAGCCAAACAATGTAGTGATGCTCTGTGTGATGAGGAGAATAAGACATGTACAATTAAAATGAGGTGGAAAATGAAGTAAATTTTTAAAATAACTTCTTCTCGAGAACCATCTGTTGAATACCTGTTCAGCTCCTTTATATACATATGATTATACCATGCACATTTATTTAAGAAGTCTTAACTTTGATTAAGACAACAATTCTTTAGAATATTCCTGGCAATTTCTAAATTTATTGAATATTAGACCAATGTGCCGATAGAAGAATTTACAAAAATTAGGTAAGTAAATTAAATACTCAGTAAAATGGCATATATCATCATCACTTGTAAACTATAGCTAAATAAGGTTGGTTTAAAAAGATATATCCACAAATTATTTATTTCAACATCTGACAACCTGGATAGTAAAATAATTCATGTGAATGGTTCATATTCACTGGTATTAAACTGATGTTCGTAACTTAAGTTACCTACATCCCAACATGGCGGACACGGAAAATGGTAAATTAGAATATCATTGTTTTCTCTTTGTTTTTAGCTTATTTTCAAATATTGTCATTTCAAATGTATAGATATTTTAACAATTAACTGTAGTGATATGCTTAAATTAACTGTAAATTCTCCTATGTGGCGCAAAACCTACTTTAAGAAATACAAATGATGTAAGTAACTTTAGAATTATTTTTGAACGATGTTCGTAACTTTCAAATATGATGTTGGTAACTTTAAAGTTTGGTATTTGTCAAATCATATTTAAAACATTTAAAGAACAACGCTTTTGTAATAAATAAAATTTGAAAACAAAGAAAAACATCCTTGAAGTGAGAGAGAGGGTAATAGAGGTGGGAGAGATTATATAATACACGAGAGAGAAAAAATACAGAGCGGAGGATGAGAGGGTTATGAAAGAGTGAGATGAACGAAAGATGAGGGTAGCGGGAGAAGAACACCTTGTACAACGCTCGTTTCCAATTAGCAATAATAAACACGTGGCTTTGCGTTTCCTGTAATCTTTTGTAATCTTACAGCGATGGATATCGAGAATGACCAGATAATTAATAGTGCTGAGGCCGATGCGGCGAGTCGATACAACATATGTAGTTGTTTAGTATTATATTGATATTTCTATTTGGTCTTGGACTGTGTGCTCTAGAAGGGTCTTTCATAAACTACGACCTTGCAATAGGGCGTTTTGACTTCCGACCTTTGGGTGTTTAGGACCTCCCATGGATGGCGACCTCCGACATCATCATTAAATTCGATTAGGGTCATTCTGGGTCTCATATATAAATTTTAACAAAGTATATTTGTATGTAAATTAACAGTTCTATGTGTAAATATGCCGTGAATTATTACCAAATTAATTGTCCTTTGTGTTTTTTGCTTATTTTAATAAAAATGGACACACCAGATCAAGTATTTTAAGAATGACACATCTAATTATTTCCCTTTAATGCTGAAATGAAACCAGATTCATTTATTATTAATTTGTTAGACTATTGTATTAAATACTGATAAATAAAGATTTATAATACTTTTTAACGAATCTATAATTTGTAAGTATTAAAATTGGATTAATCTATGGTAAAGCTGTTTTCGAAAAGTTCATTTTTTTATATCATACCATTTCAAGTTTTACAAATACATAAACATTTATAAATATGCATTGAAATTGACAGGATGTTAGTCTGAACAGTCTTGACGGTATATAAACGAATTAGTTTAATATCAATAGTTTTTATACCCATACCCCCCACAAACAAAGTTTGGGGGGTATATAGGAATCACCCCATCCGTCCATGTACCTTGTAAGCGCAACTCTTCCTAAACCGCTTATTGGATTTTTATGAAACTTTACACATTTGTAGTACACTACCTGCAGATGTGCATGAAGGAATATGGCTGCTGTCCAAAATTCAAAAGGAGAGATAATTCAACTTATACTTTCACGAAAAGGGGGGCATGTACCTTGTAAGCGCAACTCCTACTAAACTGTTTATTGAATTTTTATGAAACTTTACACAGTTGTAGTACACAACCTGCAGATGTGCATGAAGGAATACCGTTGCTGTCTAAAATTTAGAAGGGGAGATAATTCAACTTATACTTTCACGAAAAGGGGGGTCGTGTACTTGTGGCGACCCCTAGATGTATGTTCTTGGTTAGTTTATTTTGGAGATGGGATGTTGTCTCCTTGCCATAACTCCATATCCGTTAATTTTTCATAGGTAACTTGCTAATATACCTGTATTCCAAAGTTTGAACATCATAGTATTGCAAGCGGGGGGTATCACTCAGTGAGGTCACTCACAGTTCTAGTTTAAATCAGGATCGCATTCATGAATTTCCTTCACCCATGTTAAATATAATTATACACATAGATTTCCTACAAGTCCCTTATCTATATTCTTGTATACTTTAGTAAATATGTTGCTATAGGTAATATATCTCTACCGACAATATTTATGTAGTACAGATACATTGCTTTCAGCAGCAAACGTATTAAAGGGGTACGCACAAGATACACATAGGTTAGAAAGGGACTTATTGTAGCAAGTCTATAATTGTTTACATTGACATGATTACGATGTTTCATGGATCAACAAGTCTTCAACTGTCAATAAGTCGCATGTGACGCTAAAGCAAATCAACATCCTAAAAATGTGAGAAAGGTAGAATACTGTACATGTATGCGACCCTGAATTGTTTTTCTTCTTAATACTCGTTCTATATGCTTTCGTTTCGTTGCTTGTTGTTCTTTTTACTTTTAAGTTGTCTGCATGCTTAATTTTGGTTTTAAATTGAAACCAAGAGTTTCTTAACGAGCAATTAAACACCTTCTTATTATTTAACAGTTATGGAAATATGCAGTTACGGACATCCCTTTAAATATCTTTCTAAAGTTACGAACATCACTTCAAAGAGTTACGTACATCCTTCAATTTTTTTCAAGTTAATATTTCAATGCTCTCATAAGAGTTTCGTCATTTTTATGTATGCATTCGAGTATCTAATATTCCCACCTGTAATTATACCGTTGGACTTACTAATAAGCGCTACTGATAAAGAGAAAACAAGGATATTCTAATTTACCATTTTCCGTGTCCGCCATGTTGGGATGTAGGTAACTTAAGTTACGAACATCAGTTTAATACCAGTGATATTGACAAAAATCTAAGGATAACTTTTCATTTTTTGTTTCAGTTTAAATTGTGAAACTTAATTTAGGTTGTCCCCCTTAGCCATGTTAAAATGATTTAGTGTTTTATATCATTTTCTACAAGATTTATGTTGATTTCATCATTAATGAAAAACGACATTTACAATTAACAAATTGTAATTAGTAACATGTCAACTCTAGGTGATTTATTGATAGACAGAAGTTAGAGTTAAAAATATATTAATTGAGTGATCTGATGATGATATTGATTGAGTGACCTCGTGATTTATTTTGACTTGCGTTGATTTGATAATATCATTCTCTTAGAAATAACCACCTACTTCTACACTAAGGCAGTCCATTGTAATGACCTATTTTATAGTTTATAGTATGACATGACAAGGGAGATAACCCATCCAACTTCTACACTGAGACAGTCCATTGTAATTACCTATTTTATCGTTTGTGGTATGACCTGACAGGGGAGATAACCCACCTACTTCTTCACTGGGGCAGTCCATTGTAATCAGTAAATATCTCAAGTGACAACAATTGTTATTGTTTATTGACATTTGTTGTTGCTATATACATTTACCAACTATTTGTTTTTTATAATTTGTTATGTTAATGTCAAGTGCATATAAATTCTGTATTAATTTTGTTTATTTTAAACATATATCATAATTATATGAAATCTGAACTAATAAAAGAATTAATTTATAAAATATTGTCATGTTTTAATCTTTAGAAAACAAGTTATCACAAGGCTCATATTTTCAAAGTTCAATTATAGCAAGAGTTAGGAGTTATGATGTTTAATGCTGCTGTCTACAATATTTCAGTGATATCATGGCGGTCAGTTTTATTGGTGGAGGAAACCGGAGTACCTGGAGAAAACGACCGACCTGTCACTAGTCACTGACAATAATAGCAAGGTTATAATCCTGTTGTGAAATGTGTAAATAGAAAGAATACACATTGTGCTATCCCTTATTATTATAGATGAAGGACTTAATTAATTTCCTCTTAATTTCATCAACATTTATATTTATAATTGTTTTGATTTTGATTTGTCATAGATCATGTGAGCTTTTGCCACCATGCAATTTCTCATCATGTTAGGTTTTCATGGTTTAATCTCGTGACATTCATAATCCAAATTGGCTCACTAGAATGGGAAGGTCAATTGGTACTGCCCTTTAAGATTGTAATTGGAACTTCTGTCCTAAACTCAGAGGAAGTGTGCTTTACAATTATGTACTAAGCTCGGAGGGAGGAATTGTAGTTGACACTCGTGTACTAAACTTGGAGGAATTGTATTTGACACTCCTGTACTAAACTCGGAGGAATTGTATTTGACACTATGTCCTAAACTCGGAGAAATTTTATTTGACACTCCTGTCCTAAACTTGTAGGAATTGTATTCGACACTCCTGTCCTAAACTTGGAGGAAATGTATTTGACACTCCTGTACTAAACTCGGAGGAATTGTATTTAACACTCATGTCCTAAACTTGGAGGAATTGTATTTGGAACTCATGTCCTAAACTCGGAGGAATTGTAATTGACACTCCTGTCCTAAACTCGGAGGAATTGTATTTGACACTCCTGTCCTAAACTCGGAGAAATTGTATTTGGAACTCCTGTCCTAAGCTCAGAGGAATTGTATTTGGAACTCATGTCCTAAACTCGAAGGGAGGAATTGTATATGACACTCATGTCCTAAGCTCGAAGGAATTGTATTTGGAATTCCTGTCCTAAGCTTGGAGAAATTGTATATGACACTCCTGTACTAAGCTCGAAGGAATTGTAGTTAGAACTTCTGTCCTAAACTCGGAGGGAGGAATTGTATTTGACACTCCTGTCCTAAACTTGGACGAATTGTATTTGGAACTCCTGTCCTAAGCTCAAAGGAATTGTATTTGACACTCATGTCATAAGCTCGGAGGTAGAAATTGTATTTGACACTCATGTCCTAATCTCGAAGGAATTGTATTTGGAACTCATTTCCTGAAAACTCGGAGGAATTGTATTCGGAACTCCTGTCCTAAGCTGGGAGGTATTGTATTTGGAATTCCTTTCCTGAACTCAGAGGAATTGTACTTGACAATCCAGTCATACATCAGAGAGATTGTATTTGACACTCCTGTCCTAAACTCGGAGGGAGGAATTGCATTTGACACTCATGTCCTAAACTCTGAGGAATGTATTTGGAATTCCTTTCCTAAACTCGGAAGAATTGTATTTGACACTCCTGTCCTAAACTCAGAAGAATTGTATATGACACCCCTGATTGGCTGGATAATATTTAAATATCTATGTGGTCAAATGAATATAAATAGTTCAACTCAAACAACCAGGAATGACTATTTTCTATGGCTTCTTTTACAGATGATATCTTTAACTTTGGCTTACCGACTTTTATCGTAATTTCTTAGCTTAGTTCACGTAGTAGAGATGTGTCTTAATCAATAAGACCGTGTCCAGAAGGTGGAACAATTCATATTTGCTATAGCTGTTTAATGATTTACTGAAAAATTGGAATATTCAGAATTTTCTTCAACATATACTTAATTGGATCTAATGTACATAATTTGAAACTTTGTCTTTTGCCATAGATAACAGTGAATGAAATACAGCCATACATATATCAAAATTGTTGAGGCGTTTCCCCTATTACCATTTTTTGTTAAATTTAAATTTCCAACCCGATTATTACAATGCTATGACCATATGTAAGCATTAAACAATATGAAGCAATCTAAATGGACAAACGTACACAGAAAGCCATCGCTCAATACGTAAACATTATTACAATGTGTCATTTTGGAATTTTCCCATGAAATGTAATTCTATTGTAAGTAAAAATGGTCAATTATAAGTTTGATTTTGATTCTTTCTACTACCTCACTTAGTGTCAGGGTGAAGCTACCTCACTTAGTATCAGGGTGAGGCTACCTCACTTAGTGTCAGGGTGAAGCTACTTCACTTAGGGTCAGGATGAAGCTACTTCACTTAGGGTCAGGGTGAAGCTACTTTACATAGGATCAGTGTGAGGCTAATTTACATAGGATCAGGATGTAGCTACTTTACTTAGGATTCGGGTGAAGCTACCTCACTTAGGATCAGGATGAAGCTACTTTACTTAAGATCAGTGTGAGACTAATTTACTTAGGATCAGGGCTAAGCTACTTTACTTAGAATCAGGGTGAAGCTACCTCACTTAGGGTCATGGTGAAGATACCTCACTTAGGATCAGGACGAAGCTACTTTACTTACGATCAGTGTGAGGCTAATTTACTTAAGATCAGGGCGAAACTACTTTACTTAAGATCAGTATGAGGCTAATTTACTTAGGATCAGGGTGAAGCTACTTTACTTATAATCAGGGTGAAGCTACCTCACTTAGGATCAGTGTGAAGCTACCTCATACAGGATCAGAGCGAAGCTACTTTACTTATGATCAGTGTGAGGCTAATTTACTTAGGATCAGGGCGAAGCTACCTCACTTAGGGTCATGGTGAAGTTAGCTCACTTAGGATCAGGGCAAATATACTTTATTTAGGATCAGTGTGAGGCTAGTTTACTTAAGATCAGGGCGAAACTACTTTACTTAAGATCAGTATGAGGCTAATTTACTTAGGATCAGGGTGAAGCTACTTTACTTATAATCAGGGTGAAGCTACCTCACATAGGATCAGTGTGAAGCTACTTCATTCAGGATCAGGGCGAAGCTACTTTACTTACGATCAGTGTGAGGCTAATTTACTTAGGATCAGGGCGAAGCTACTTTACTTAGGATCAGGATCAGGCTAATTTACTTAGGATCAGATGAATCTATTTTACTTAGGATAAGTGTGAATCTACTTAACATAGGATCAGGGTGAAGCTACCTTACTTAGGATCAGGGTGAAGCTAATTTACTTAGGATCAGTGTGAGGCTAATTGACTTAGGATCAGGGTGAGGTTACTTTCCTTAGGGTCAGTGTGAGGCTTATTTACTTAGGATCAGGGCTAAACTACTTTACTTAGAATGAGAGTGAAGCTACCTCACTTAGGGTCATGGTGAAGTTACCTCACTTAGGATTAGGGCGAATATACTTTACTTAGGATCAGTGTGAGGCTAATTCACTTAAGATCAGGGCGAAGCTACTTTACTTAGGATCAGTGTGCGGCTAATGTACTTAGGATCAGGGTGAAGCTACTTTACTTAGGATCAGTGTGAGGCTAATTTACTTAGGATCAGGGCGAAGCTACTTTACTTAGGATTTGGGTGAAATTACCTTACTTAGGATCATGATGAATCTACTTGACTTAGAATCAGGATGAAGCTACTTTACTTAGAATCAGGGCGAAGCTACTTTACTTAGGATCAGTGTGAGGCTAATTTACTTAAGATCAGGGCGAAACTACTTTACTTAAGATCAGTATGAGGCTAATTTACTTAGGATTAGAGCGAAGTTACTTTACTTATAATCAGGGTGAAGCTACCTCACTTAGGATCAGTGTGAATCTACCTCATTCAGGATCAGGGCGAAGCTACTTTACTTAGGATCAGTGTGCGGCTAATTTACTTAGGATCAGGGTGAAGCTACTTTACTTAGGATCAGTGTGAGGCTAATTTACTTAGGATCAGGGCGAAGCTACTTTACTTAGGATCAGTGTGAGGCTAATTTACTTAAGATCAGGGCGAAACTACTTTACTTAAGATCAGTATGAGGCTAATTTACTTAGGATTAGAGCGAAGTTACTTTACTTATAATCAGGGTGAAGCTACCTCACTTAGGATCAGTGTGAATCTACCTCATTCAGGATCAGGGCGAAGCTACTTTACTTAGGATCAGTGTGCGGCTAATTTACTTAGGATCAGGGTGAAGCTACTTTACTTAGGATCAGTGTGAGGCTAATTTACTTAGGATCAGGGCGAAGCTACTTTACTTAGGATCAGTGTGAGGCTAATTTACTTAGGATCAAATGAATCTATTTTACTTAGGATAAGGGTGAATCTACTTTACATAGGATCAGGGTGAAGCTACCTTACTTAGGATCAGGGTGAAGCTAATTTACTTAGGATCAGTGTGAGACTAATTGACTTAGGATCAGGGTGAGGTTACTTTCCTTAGGGTCAGTGTGAGGCTTATTTACTTAGGATCAGGGCTAAACTACTTTACTTAGAATGAGAGTGAAGCTACCTCACTTAGGGTCATGGTGAAGTTACCTCACTTAGGATTAGGGCGAAGATACTTTACTTAGGATCAGTGTGAGGCTAATTCACTTAAGATCAGGGCGAAGCTACTTTACTTAGGATCAGTGTGCGGCTAATGTACTTAGGATCAGGGTGAAGCTACTTTACTTAGGATCAGTGTGAGGCTAATTTACTTAGGATCAGGGCGAAGCTACTTTACTTAGGATTAAGGTGAAATTACCTTACTTAGGATCAGGATGAATCTACTTGACTTAGAATCAGGATGAAGCTACTTTACTTAGAATCAGGGCAAAGCTACTTTACTTAGGATCAGTGTGAGGCTAATTTACTTAGGATCAGGGCGAAGCTACTTTACTTAGGATCAGTGTGAGGCTAATTTACTTAGGATCAGGGCGAAGCTACTTTACTTAGGATTAGGGTGAAATTACCTTACTTAGGATCAGGATGAATCTACTTTACTTAGAATCAGGATGAAGCTACTTTACTTAGGATCAGGGCGAAGCTACTTTACTTAGGATCAGTGTGAGGCTAATTTACTTAGGATTAGGGCGAACCAACTTTACTTATGATGAGGGTGAAGCTACCTCACTGAGTGTCAGGGTGAAACTACCTCACGTAGGATCAGTGTGAAGCTAATTTATTTAGGACCAGGGAGAATATACTTTACTTAGGATCAGTGTGAGACTAATTTACTTAGGATTAGGGTGAAGATACGTTACTTAGGATCAGGGTGCAGTTACTTTACTTAAGGTCAGGGTGAAGCTACCTCACTTAGGATCTGTGTGAAGCTACTTTTCTTAGGATCAGTGTGAGGCTAATTTACTTATGTTCCGGGTGAAGCTACTTTACTTAGGATGAGGGTGAAGCTACTTTACCTAGGATCAGGGTGAAGTTACTTTACTTAGGATCAGGGTGAAGCTACTTTACTTTGGATCAGGATGAGGCTAATTTACTTAGGATCAGGGTGAATCTATTTTATTTGGATCAGGGTGAATCTGCTATACATAGGATCAGGGTGAAACTATTTTACTTAGGATCAGGGTGAAGCTACTTTACTTAGGATCAGTGTGATGCTACTTTACTTAGGATCAGGGTGAAGCTACTTTACTTAGGATCAGGGTGAATCTACTTCAGTTAGGATCAGGATGAAGCTACTTTTTTACTTAGGATCAGGGTGAAGCTACTTTACTTAGGATCAGGATGCAGCTACTTTACTTAAGATCAGGGTGAAGCTACTTTACTTAGGATAAGGATGAGGCTACTTTACTTAGGATCAGGGTGAATCTCTTTTGCTTAGGATCAGGGTAAGTTACTTTACTTAGGATCAGGGTGAAGCTATTTTACTTAGGATCAGGGTTTTGCTACCTATCTTAGGATCAGGGTGAAACTAATTTACTTATGATCAGGGTGAAGCTAATTTACTTAGAATAAGGGTGAAATTACTTTACTTAGGATCAGGGTGAAGCTAATTTACTTAGGTTCAGGGTGAAGCTACTTTACTTAGAATCAGGGTGAAGCTAATTTACTTAGGATCAGGGTGAAGCTAATTTACTTAGGAACAGGGTAAAGCTACTTTACTTAAGATCATGGTGAAGCTATTTTACTTAGGACCAGGGTGAATCTACTTTACTTAGGATCAGGGTGAAGCTAATTTACTTAGGATCAGGGTGAAGCTAATTTACTTAGGAACAGGGTGAAGTTACTTTACTTAAGATCATGGTGAAGTTATTTTACTTAGGACCAGGGTGAAGTTACCTCACTTAGGATCAGGGTGAAACTACTTCACTTAGGATCAGGGTGAAGTTACTCTTCATAGTGTTATTTGTTTTAGATAGAAATATTTACTATTTATGTTTTAATAGCCAATGTGCTTCTCCTCACCCATGTAATACATCAGAAAGTATTAATTTAAATCAAAATATATATTTTGACCAAATTTAATTTCAAGAAATAATCAATGCTTGAAACCGGTTCAGTAAGCTGAAATTGGGCCCTTTCAAACATACTGAGAAGAAGAAAAAAAAGTTTAAAGTTTTTATCATTTTTAGATTGTTATATAAATTGTCCATTAATCACATTATACCTATAATTTATTTTGTTTGTATTGCATCGTCATGTCTCGACGATCCAACAATATCAACAAACCGAACAACCACTTCTCCAATCAACTCATTGCACCATGACAAATTACATCGGAAAATCCTGGCTTAAAACAGACCCCACAATGACCGAAAGAAAAAGGACAAAAGGACAAACTACGATCTACAAAACATACACATAAAACTAAATATCGAGTAACACAGACCTCACAAAAAACCAGAGGCGAACTCAGATGATCCGGAAAGGTAAGTAGTTCCTGCTCCACTAGTGGTACCCGTCGTGTTAATCTATTACAAACCCGATGATAAGTCATGAATGAGGAAAGAACCGGAAAGTGCTTATGACACGTGGAACATATCCGTGGTACTGACTCAGATATACCATAACGGTTAACAAAGTCGTGGTGGCGACCGTAAAACTTTCAAAGTGATGATTTCAACTTGTCCAATAGAAATCATTGGTCAATAACTTCCTTGTTAGCAATAACCTTCTTTCAAGGAAATCCTGATAGGAACCACAATCTCTCGAATATCGTATCAACTGTGAGAAATATACTCCGTATGAAGGTGCTGCTGGTTTGCGTTTCCACACTATTGTTTTAACTATTATTATGTAATTACTTTCATGCTACTTATTTATAAAATATCATTGTTTATTCATAATTCTCATTATCACAAATAATTATTGTATCTTTCATTTTTTTTCTTTCTAAAAGATGTTTAAATCTAAAACATAATAGAACGTTGACAAAAACGTATCAGCTAATTGGTTAGATACTTGAGTGATGGGTCAACGACCTTTTTCAAGTCAACACCATAGATAAATAGATGAAAACGTGACAAAATAAAGAAATGAGGTCGGTATAGAACTGTCTTCAGTACGGTTAGGTAATTGTATTTGTATGCCAATTAAACCACAAACAAATTGTGATGTTGCGTAACAGTTGTAATATAGTACCGAGTGATACCCTAACAATACATAGACGAAGCTAGCATGTAACATAATAAGTACGAATAGTCTACTCAGGTTCAACAAAACCTTAAGTTATAGACGAAGCTAGCATGTAACATAATAAGTACGAATAGTCTACTCAGGTTCAACAAAACCTTAAGTTATAGACGAAGCTAGCATGTAACATAATAAGTACGAATAGTCTACTCAGGTTCAACAAAACCTTAAGTTATAGACGAAGCTAGCATGTAACATAATAAGTACGAATAGTCTACTCAGGTTCAACAAAACCTTAAGTTATAGACGAAGCTAGCATGTAACATAATAAGTACGAATAGTTTACTCAGGTTCAACAAAACCTTAAGTTATAGACGAAGCTAGCATGTAACATAATAAGTACGAATAGTCTACTCAGGTTCAACAAAACCTTACGTTATAGACGAAGCTAGCATGTAACATAATAAGTACGAATAGTCTACTCAGGTTCAACAAAACCTTAAGTTATAGACGAAGCTAGCATGTAACATAATAAGTACGAATAGTCTACTCAGGTTCAACAAAACCTTATGTTATAGACGAAGCTAGCATGTAACATAATAAGTACGAATAGTCTACTCAGGTTCAACAAAACCTTAAGTTATAGACGAAGCTAGCATGTAACATAATAAGTACGAATAGTCTACTCAGGTTCAACAAAACCTTAAGTTATAGACGAAGCTAGCATGTAACATAATAAGTACGAATAGTCTACTCAGGTTCAACAAAACCTTAAGTTATAGACGAAGCTAGCATGTAACATAATAAGTACGAATAGTCTACTCAGGTTCAACAAAACCTTAAGTTATAGACGAAGCTAGCATGTAACATAATAAGTACGAATAGTCTACTCAGGTTCAACAAAACCTTAAGTTATACAACAGAACTGTAAAAATGATATACTTACTGTTTTTGTCCAAAAGTTCGGGAAAATAGAAAAAAGAGGGGGGAATGATAATTAGGGGTATTATCCGCACAGTAATCAGTGTTTCAGTACTTATACGGTTCATCAATATATTTATTATTGAAATTTATAGTTCCTAATGTAATTATTATCAAAACCAATTAAGGATTGATCGCAATTTTTGTTCGGTTCATTCGAAATAACCTCAATCAGGTTGTACACACCGTGTAGGGGGTTACGCAAAGGTGTGTGCAACCTGATTGAGGTTATTTCGAATGAACCGAACAAATAATTACGATCAATACTTATAAATGAATTCAAACTGTTTGTAATGATAATTGCAAAATATATTAATTTTTTTCAAAATAAGACAAATAATCGGAAACAAATTTAAATAACCCCAAAGGTGCCTCATTTAAAGAAAATCACCCGATGACAACGGCGTCTATTTATAGATTCCGTTCATTGACAAATAACCTCAATATTTTAAACCAATCAAAACACGTATAAAATGACATGTGACTCTAAAATTAATTTATTGTTCTTTATCCCTCAGGCTTAGGTGACTTTAACTGATTTTGGCTGCTCTGTTTAGGCTCATTATACCTTTAAATTATTTTGCTTTCCAAATCTTTGATTTTGAGCGTACTTGATGTTGATTATTCAAGAAAAGCGTCGTGTATACTAAATTAGATATCTACTTTTAATAAGGGGTCCTATGTGGTTGCTATTTTGTGATAGGTAGATTTACATCTTTCTAAGCAATCAGTTCCCATCAGCAATACATTTGTATGAGTTCAATACTCACCAGTGTCGAGGTGTACTCGATGCAACTTTATGGGAGAACTGAAGGTTTATTGCTTTCCTCCGCCTATAGAAATGGCTGCAATTATAACTTAAATATTAGTGGCGTTAATCAAGCATAATCAATATTATCTTAATTGCGTAGCATCTGTCGTAATGGTATTTAATGCCTGGTAATAAATATATGTGTCAAAAATAAGATATAGTTTGGAAAAAATTATCTGGTTCGTTCTATTTAGACTATGGACAAGACAAGTTTTTCTTAGTTAGGTTTTAAAATATAGATCTCTATAATCGAGAAAGTGAAATTAAACCAATATGTCATGTTCAAGTTTATGTTGTTAATTAAGACAAAATATCTGCATATATCATACTATTACCGAATTTGCAGTGATGTTATACTGTTTGAAGCCATGATAAAGTTATCAGTTTTGAGTTCTACACGTACTTTATATGTTCTCTTAATAAAATAAAAAATCATTATATTGACTATACGAGTGCTTTCATGTCAATTCGCATACATCTTTACTATAAGACCACACAACTGTCGTACTACTGCAGTATCACATAATATGAGTAGGCACATCGACACTATACGGTGGTACTGTCAGTCTAAGAACATATGCTCTTACATAGGACATAAAGTTCAACTGGTATGACATTTAAATGATATTTTAAATGCAAGCAACCCTTTGTTTGATACATAATTGCGGTATTGATCAAGTATCAGTCATTGTATGCTGTGAGAATCATTTTCATATATTTCGGATCAATAAACCTTTGGATTATTGGACCTTTGGAAAATCGGATCATCGCCAATAAGCTCAAACTTCCTGCCTTTATCGACAGCGGTACACAGCGAGACTATCAAAAGTGCGAAACCAGACTCTGCATAAAATATATTCCAACAGCCCCAGTGTATGAAGTTAACATTTCACAACTCAAACGTTATTCTAGATCTTGTGTCCAGTACAACGACGTTTTAGACATAGCTCAGCTGCTGGCAATAAAGCTACTCAAACAGCTACGTTGCACATAGATTGAAGTCATCGATACAAAAATGTTACGGTCGTCACCAGAAACTTGTTGACCGCTACGAAATATGCATTTTTCAGATGGCAATGGATTTATCTCTTTTACGTATATCTTTTCTTTCCTCTATGACCGACAAGATCTTTACCGGACTTGACTGTAGAGAGTAACACATAAGAAACAATTTCGCTCACGGTTTTAAGTAGGATCGGTGTTGCTCATCTTTCTTAGTTTTTGTGTATTGTGTTTTTGTTTTGTTTGTCTTCGTCATGACATTGTGCCTGTGTCTCTGAATTGTCCATTATCGAATGCTTCATTCGGGTTTCTCTAGCATTCGTTTAAGAATACGGCAACAATAAGGAACATGTAATGTAGTGGACTATAAATAAAAGTGGTAACACAAAGCAAGTTGTATACAAAAGAATTATTAAAGGGCTCTTCAGCTGGTTTCCTCCACCAATAAAAATGACCGCAACGATATAAGTGAAATATTTTTGAAAACCAAAACCATAGAATGTATGATTTGTTTGGTCTGATTTTATAACGATTTCATATATACAGGAAGTACATACAAATGTGAAAACTGTCAATGTCTACAACGAAACAAAGCATTGGTAATCATAATCTACACTTCTATAATTACATCAATTTATTTATTACAAAATATCATGAAATCTATTAAATTGATGTGGGTTGTATTACGTAAAGAGGGTTTAGAGAATATAAAAGATTGACTGCTCCAGAATCAAGACACTTCCTTTTGTCATACAGTACATAGGTTATAGTTTATTGTACTTGTATGTCTTTAACTGTTCTGACTTATGTGTGCTAGATAAGTATATTTGAACTTATAATCCGTGGTTTTTGCACTTTTAATAATGTTATCACTACATATATACCATTAGTTAGGATGTTTAGTAGTATTTGTATCTAGATCATAGCTATAGCAACAGCAACAATAAAACGATAACAGCTAATGTCAGTTTCGGCGTTAATTAAAATTGAGAGGGAAACGCTTGTATTGCATCATATTTTAGTTTTTAATTGCAATAAAAAGAACTAAATATTAATTATTACACCTTGCCTGTTTATCTTGTTTACACATTGTCTATCTATCTTGGAGTTACACCTTGCCTGTTTATCTTGTTTACACGTTGTCTATCTATCTTGGAGTTACACCTTGCCTGTTTATCTTGTTTACACGTTGCCTATCTAGCTTGGAGTTACACCTTGCCTGTTTTTTCTTGTTTACACATTGCCTATCTAGCTTGGAGTTACACCTTGCCTGTCTATATCTTGTTTACACGTTGCCTATCTAGCTTGGAGTTACATCTTGCCTGTTTATCTTGTTTACACCTTGTCCTATCTAGCTTGGAGTTACACTTGCCTGTTTATCTTGTTTACACGTTGCCTATCTAGCTTGGAGTTACACCTTGCCTGTTTATCTTGTTTATACGTTGCCTATCTAGCTTGGAGTTACACCTTGCCTGTTTATCTTGTTTACACGTTGCCTATCTAGCTTGGAGTTACACCTTGCATGTTTATCTTGTTTGCACGTTGCATATCTAGCTTGGAGTTACACCTTGCCTGTTTATCTTGTTTACACATTGCCTATCTAGCTTGGAGTTACACCTTGCCTGTTTATCTTGTTTACACGTTACCTATTTAGCTTGGAGTTACACCTTGCCTGTTTATCTTGTTTACGAATTGCCTGTTTTTCTTGTTTACACGTTGCCTATCTAGCTGGGAGCTACACCTTGCCTGTCTATATCTTGTTTACACCTTGCCTATCTAGCTTGGAATTACATCTTGCCTGTTTATCTTGTTTACACCTTGCTTATCTAGCTTGGAGTTACACTTGCCTGTTTATCTTGTTTACACGTTGCCTATCTAGCTTGGAGTTACACCTTGCCTGTTTATCTTGTTTACACGTTGCCTATCTAGCTTGGAGTTACACCTTGCCTGTTTATCTTGTTTACACGTTACCTTTCTAGTTTGGAGTTACACCTTGCATGTTTATCTTGCTTACACGTTGCATATCTAGCTTGGAGTTACACCTTGCCTGTTTATCTTGTTTACACATTGCCTATCTAACTTGGAGTTACACCTTGCCTGTTTATCTTGTTTCCACGTTACCTATCTAGCTTGGAGTTACACCTTGCCTGTTTATCTTGTTTACACCTTGCCTATCTAGCTTGGAGTTACGCCTTGCCTGTTTATCTTGTTTACACATTGTCTATCTATCTTGGGATTACACATTGCCTATCAAGCTTGGAGTTACACCTTGCCTATCTATCTTGGAGTTACACATTGCCTATCTATCTTGGAGTTACACCTTGCCTGTATATCTTGCTTACACATTGTCTATCTATCTTGGGATTACACATTGCCTATCTATCTTGGAGCTATACATTTCCTATCAAGCTTGGAGTTACACCTTGCCTATCTATCTTGGAGTTACACATTGCCTATCTAGCTGGGAGTTACACTTTGCCTATCTATCTTTGAGTTACACCTTGCCTATCTAGCTGGGAGTTACACTTTACCTATCTATCTTGGAGCTACACTTTGCCTATTTATCTTGCTTACACCTTGCCTATATAGATTGGAGTTACACCTTGACTATTTATCTTGGTGTACACTTTGCCTATCTATCTTGGAGTTGGAGTTACACTTTGACTATAGTTCTTGGAGTTACGCCTTGCATATCCATCTTGGAGTTACACCTTGTCTATCTACCTTGGAGTTACACCTTGTCTATCTACCTTGGAGTTAGACCTTGTCTATCTACCTTGGAGCTACACCTTGTTTATCTATCTTGGAGTTACACCTTGTCTATCTACCTTGGAGTTACACCTTGTCTATCTACCTTGGAGTTACACCTTGTTTATCTACCTTGGAGCTACACCTTGTATATCTACCTTGGAGTTACACCTTTTTTATCTACCTTGGAGTTACACCTTGTCTATCTACCTTGGAGTTACACCTTGTTTATCTACCTTGGAGCTACACCTTGTCTATCTACCTTGGAGTTACACCTTGTTTATCTACCTTGGGGCTACACCTTGTATATCTACCTTGGAGTTACACCTTGTCTATCTACCTTGGAGTTACACCTTGTCTATCTACCTTGGAGTTACACCTTGTTTATCTACCTTGGAGTTACACCTTGTCTATCTACCTTGGAGTTACACCTTGTTTATCTACCTTGGAGCTACACCTTGTCTATCTACCTTGGAGTTACACCTTGTTTATCTACCTTGGAGCTACACCTTGTATATCTACCTTGGAGTTACACGTTGTTTATCTACCTTGGAGCTACACCTTGTTTATCTATCTTGGAGCTACACATTGCTTATCTATCTTGGAGCTACACCTTGTCTATCTACCTTGGAGCTACACCTTGTTTATCTATCTTGGAGTTACACCTTGTTTATCTACCTTGGAGTTATACCTTGTTTATCTATCTTGGAGCTACACCTTGCTTATCTATCTTGGAGTTACACCTTGCTTATCTATCTTGGAGCTACACCTTGTTTATCTATCTTGGAGCTACACCTTGTTTATCTACCTTGGAGTTACACCTTGTGTATCTACCTTGGAGTTACACCTTGTTTATCTACCTTGGAGCTACACCTTGTCTATCTACCTTGGAGTTACACCTTGTTTATCTACCTTGGAGCTACACCTTGTATATCTACCTTGGAGTTACACGTTGTTTATCTACCTTGGAGCTACACCTTGTTTATCTATCTTGGAGCTACACATTGCTTATCTATCTTGGAGCTACACCTTGTCTATCTACCTTGGAGCTACACCTTGTTTATCTATCTTGGAGCTACACCTTGTTTATCTATCTTGGAGCTACACTTTGTTTATCTACCTTGGAGTTACACCTTGTCTATCTACCTTGGAGTTACACCTTGCTTATCTATCTTGGAGCTACACCTTGCTTATCTATCTTGGAGCTACACCTTGTTTATCTATCTTGGAGCTACACCTTGTTTATCTACCGTGGAGCTACACCTTGTTTATCTAACTTGGAGTTACACCTTGCTTATCTATCTTGGAGCTACACCTTGTCTATCTACCTTGGAGCTACACCTTGTTTATCTATCTTGGAGCTACACCTTGCTTATCTATCTTGGAGCTACACCTTGTCTATCTACCTTGGAGCTACACCTTGTTTATCTATCTTGGAGCTACACCTTGTCTATCTACCTTGGAGCTACACCTTGCTTATCTATCTTGAAGTGACACCTTGCTTATCTATCTTGGAGCTACACCTTGTTTATCTATCTTGGAGCTACACCTTGTTTATCTATCTTGGAGTTACACCTTGTCTATCTACCTTGGAGTTACACCTTGCTTATCTATCTTGGAGCTACACCTTGCTTATCTACCTTGGAGTTACACCTTATTTATCTATCTTGGAGCTACACCTTGCTTATCTACCTTGGAGCTACACCTTGTCTATCTACCTTGGAGTTACACCTTGCTTATCTATCTTGGAGCTACACCTTGTTTATCTATCTTGGAGTTACACCTTGTCTATCTACCTTGGAGTTACACCTTGCTTATCTATCTTGGAGCTACACCTTGTTTATCTACCCTGGAGCTACACCTTGCTTATCTATCTTGGAGTTACACCTTGTTTATCTATCTTGGAGCTACACCTTGTCTATCTACCTTGGAGCTACACCTTGCTTATCTATCTTGGAGTTACACCTTGTTTATCTATCTTGGAACTACACCTTGTTTATCTATCTTGGAGCTACACCTTGTCTATCTATCTTGGAGCTACACCTTGTCTATCTACCTTGGAGCTACACCTTGTCTATCTACCTTGGAGTTACACCTTGTTTATCTATCTTGGAGTTACACCTTGTTATCTATCTTGGAGCTACACCTTGTTTATCTACCTTGGAGCTACACCTTGTTTATCTACCTTGGAGCTACACCTTGTTTATCTATCTTGGAGCTACACCTTGCTTATCTACCTTGGAGCTACACCTTGTCTATCTATCTTGGAGTTACACCTTGTCTATCTACCTTGGAGTTACACCTTGTTTATCTATCTTGGAGCTACACCTTGTTTATCTATCTTGGAGTTACACCTTGTTTATCTATCTTGGAGCTACACCTTGCTTATCTATCTTGGAGTTACACCTTGCTTATCTACCTTGGAGCTACACCTTGCTTATATACCTTGGAGCTACACCTTGTTTATCTATCTTGGAGTTACACCTTGCTTATCTATGTTGGAGCTACACCTTGCTTATCTATCTTGGAGTTACACCTTGCTTATCTACCTTGGAGCTACACCTTGCTTATCTACCTTGGAGCTACACCTTGCTCATCTACCTTGGAGCTACACCTTGTTTATCTATCTTGGAGCTACACCTTGTCTATCTATCTTGGAGTTACACCTTGTTTATCTATCTTGGAGTTACACCTTGCTTATCTATCTTGGAGTTACACCTTGCTTATCTAACTTGGAGCTACACCTTGCTTATCTATCTTGGAGCTACACCTTGCTTATCTACCTTGGAGTTACACCTTGCTTATCTATCTTGGAGTTACACTTTGCTTATCTATCTTGGAGCTACACCTTGCTTATCTATCTTGGAGTTACACCTTGCTTATCTATCTTGGAGTTACACCTTGTCTATCTACCTTGGAGTTGCACCTTGTCTATCTACCTTGGAGTTACACCTTGTTTATCTATCTTGGAGCTACACCTTGTCTATCTACCTTGGAGCTACACCTTGCTTATCTATCTTGGAGCTACACCTTGTTTATCTATCTTGGAGCTACACCTTGTTTATCTATCTTGAAGCTACACCTTGCTTATCTATCTTGGAGCTACATCTTGTCTATCTACCTTGGAGCTACACCTTGTCTATCTACCTTGGAGCTACACCTTGTTTATCTACCTTGGAGTTACACCTTGTCTATCTACCTTGGAGTTACACCTTGTTTATCTACCTTGGAGCTACACCTTGCTTATCTATTTTGGAGCTACACCTTGTCTATCTACCTTGGAGCTACACCTTGTTTATCTACCTTGGAGTTACACCTTGTTTATCTATCTTGGAGCTACACCTTGTTTATCTATCTTGGAGCTACACCTTGTCTATCTACCTTGGAGTTACACCTTGTTTATCTACCTTGGAGTTACACCTTGTTTATCTACCTTGGAGTTACACCTTGTTTATCTATCTTGGAGCTACACCTTGTTTATCTACCCTGGAGCTACACCTTGCTTATCTATCTTGGAGTTACACCTTGCTTATCTATCTTGGAGCTACACCTTGTTTATCTACCTTGGAGCTACACCTTTTCTATCTACCTTGGAGCTACACCTTGCTTATCTATCTTGGAGTTACACCTTGTTTATCTATCTTGGAACTACACCTTGTTTATCTATCTTGGAGCTACACCTTGTCTATCTATCTTGGAGCTACACCTTGTCTATCTACCTTGGAGCTACACCTTGTCTATCTACCTTGGAGTTACACCTTGTTTATCTATCTTGGAGTTACACCTTGTTATCTATCTTGGAGCTACACCTTGTTTATCTACCTTGGAGCTACACCTTGTCTATCTACCTTGGAGCTACACCTTGCTTATCTACCTTGGAGCTACACCTTGTTTATCTACCTTGGAGCTACACCTTGTTTATCTATCTTGGAGCTACACCTTGCTTATCTACCTTGGAGCTACACCTTGTCTATCTATCTTGGAGTTACACCTTGTCTATCTACCTTGGAGTTACACCTTGCTTATCTACCTTGGAGTTACACCTTGCTTATCTACCTTGGAGCTACACCTTGCTTATATACCTTGGAGCTACACCTTGTTTATCTATCTTGGAGTTACACCTTGCTTATCTATGTTGGAGCTACACCTTGCTTATCTATCTTGGAGTTACACCTTGCTTATCTACCTTGGAGCTACACCTTGCTTATCTACCTTGGAGCTACACCTTGCTTATCTACCTTGGAGCTACACCTTGTTTATCTATCTTGGAGCTACACCTTGTCTATCTATCTTGGAGTTACACCTTGTTTATCTATCTTGGAGTTACACCTTGCTTATCTATCTTGGAGTTACACCTTGCTTATCTATCTTGGAGCTACACCTTGCTTATCTATCTTGGAGCTACACCTTGTTTATCTACCTTGGAGTTACACCTTGCTTATCTATCTTGGAGTTACACCTTGCTTATCTATCTTGGAGCTACACCTTGCTTATCTATCTTGGAGTTACACCTTGCTTATCTATCTTGGAGTTACACCTTGTCTATCTACCTTGGAGTTGCACCTTGTCTATCTACCTTGGAGTTACACCTTGTTTATCTATCTTGGAGCTACACCTTGTCTATCTACCTTGGAGCTACACCTTGCTTATCTATCTTGGAGCTACACCTTGTTTATCTATCTTGGAGCTACACCTTGTTTATCTATCTTGAAGCTACACCTTGCTTATCTATCTTGGAGCTACACCTTGTCTATCTACCTTGGAGCTACACCTTGTTTATCTACCTTGGAGTTACACCTTGTCTATCTACCTTGGAGTTACACCTTGTTTATCTATCTTGGAGTTACACCTTGCTTATCTATCTTGGAGCTACACCTTGTCTATCTATCTTGGAGTTACACCTTGTTTATCTACCCTGGAGTTACACCTTGTCTATCTACCTTGGAGCTACACCTTGTTTATCTACCTTGGAGTTACACCTTGTCTATCTACCTTGGAGTTACACCTTGTCTATCTACTTTGGAGCTACACCTTGTTTATCTACCTTGGAGCTACACCTTGTTTATCTACCTTGGAGCTACACCTTGTTTATCTATCTTGGAGCTACACCTTGTTTATCTACCTTGGAGCTACACCTTGTTTATCTACCTTGGAGCTACACCTTGTTTATCTACCTTGAAGCTACACCTTGTTTATCTACCTTGGAGCTACACCTTGTTTATCTACCTTGGAGCTACACCTTGTTTATCTACCTTGGAGCTACACCTTGTTTATCTACCTTGGAGCTACACCTTGTTTATCTACCTTGGAGCTACACCTTGTTTATCTATTTTGGAGCTACACCTTGTCTATCTACCTTGGAGCTACACCTTGTTTATCTACCTTGGAGCTACACCTTGTTTATCTACCTTGGAGCTACACCTTGTTTATCTACCTTGGAGCTACATCTTGTTTATCTATCTTGGAGCTACACCTTGTTTATCTATCTTGGAGTTACACCTTGCCTATCTACTTTGGAGCTACACCTTGTTTATCTACCTTGGAGCTACACCTTGTTTATCTACCTTGGAGCTACACCTTGTTTATCTATCTTGGAGCTACACCTTGTTTATCTACCTTGGAGCTACACCTTGTTTATCTACCTTGGAGCTACACCTTGTTTATCTATCTTGGAGCTACACCTTGTTTATCTATCTTGGAGTTACACCTTGTCTATCTACCTTGGAGCTACACCTTGTTTATCTACCTTGGAGCTACACCTTGTTTATCTACCTTGGAGCTACACCTTGTTTATCTACCTTGGAGCTACATCTTGTTTATCTATCTTGGAGCTACACCTTGTGTATCTATCTTGGAGCTACACCTTGCTTATCTATCTTGGAGCTACACCTTGCATATTTATCTTATGGCTATAACTTTACAATATTAGCCATATATATGTATCGGAGTTACCCCCTGTCAAATATTATTTTCCAATTTTTCTCATGTCATACACGGAATTGAATTCTTTAAAGCTTGCTGAGCAAGTATTGCCCATCATAACAGACGGAAGCAACAACAATACTTCACCACAGGTTCATGAAACTTTTGCACTTCATAAATATTGGCATATGGGTGTACGCTTCCGAAATTGTTCGATTCATATTTGTCCTTGATTAATCCCTATAACTGCTGATCAATAAGAAACTCAACGGGTACAAAGACAAAACGTCAGAAGTTTACTGAACCATTTTAGGTATGGGAGACGTCGTGAGGGTCTCATTTCCATAGCAAACACTTTTAGAGTTGCTGCCCTTCTATTGTTTGTATATTTTAGACAGATGTTGGTATTTTATAAAACATGGATTCGTAATTTAGCTTAAGCATATTATATTCATCCAAAGCTGAAATAAATTGGGCAGAAGTTATCACAATGTATGAAGCCCTCTCCTTGTACAGTAATTATAGCATAATATATGACATTTGAGCAATATTTAGAACAAGACAACAAGAGTTCGGATCTCTGGCGAACTTCAGGGCCAGAGTGAATACCATCACCTGGACCCAGACACATCTCGAATATGCAGCAGAATACCAAGTGTACATAGTTGTAAATATTACACGGTTTGATTTTACTGTGCATACCATCCAGCTTTGGACTTTTACTTTTTGGCCAAGTGAGTGGTCTCCTGACTGTTTGATGTGCTCCCGAGTCAATTACACTCAAGTACAGAGCCCGACTAGTAACTGGGAAGATGAAGAAGAAGATAACAATCAACACATTAGGAAGAATAAATATAAGAAAGAGTTTGAAGATACCAAAGGGGTAATCAGAATCCGTATATCGAAGGACACACAACACAAAGGTCAAAAGAAAAAGGACAAAAGGACAAACAACGATCTACAAAGCATTACACATAAAACTAAAGATCGAACAACACGAACCCCACTAAAAACCGGGGACGAACTCGGGTGCTCCGGAAGGGTAGGCAGTTCCTGCTCCGCTAGTGGCATCCGTCGTGTTACTCTAGTTACAAACACGGCGATAATTCATCAAAGGACCGGAATCAATGTGGAATCAGATTAATGAGGGAGTAGATATGGAACGAACGGGAGGATGACTTGTTTTTGAATACTTCAATGACTCAATCAAAGCTCTTGGTATCTTTTATTTTCTTTTATTAATAGTAACATTACTTTCTGATGTGAGCATTTCGTGATCATTCAGTAATTAACGAATATCGTAAAAAGTGAGTTTACTGATATATAATTACACGATGACGTCTATATAGGGGGACATTCGCATAAAGACGTCATCGTGCAATTCTACACGTATATCATTTATCATTATTGATGACAAGACAATCCGTAGACCATCCTTGACTTAATAGTCTAGTGATTAGATTTATAAATACTGAATACAAACTGCTAGGTCGATCATGACGCACGAGTTGTGAAATATAACCTCCATATTCAGGAGTTGTTGGTATATTACTATCAAGTCGTCTTTTGACATAGAGTCTGGCAGAAATTTGACCATTGCTGTCAAACTTAAGGTAAATGTCAAGAAATAAGACAGAGGAAGTTGTTTCTGTTATTTCTTTTATCTCTGTTCTGTATAGTAATAGTAATAGTATCATTGATATACCTGAAAGTCAGATTAAAGACTTGAACTGCTGTAGATATTCTTTTATCTCTTTTCTGTATAGTAATAGTAATAGTATCATTGATATACCTGAAAGTCAGATTAAAGACTTGAACTGCTGTAGATATTCTTTTATCTCTTTTCTGTATAGTAATAGTAATAGTATCATTGATATACCTGAAAGTCAGATTAAAGTCTTGAACTGCTGTAGATATTCTTTTATCTCTGTTCTGTATAGTAATAGTAATAGTATCATTGATATACCTGAAAGTCAGGTTAAAGTCTTGAACTGCTGTAGATATTCTTTTATCTCTTTTCTGTATAGTAATAGTAATAGTATCATTGATATACCTGAAAGTCAGATTAAAGTCTTGAACTGCTGTAGATATTCTTTTATCTCTTTTCTGTATAGTAATAGTATCATTGATATACCTGAAAGTCAGATTAAAGTCTTGAACTGCTGTAGATATTCTTTTATCTCTTTTCTGTATAGTAATAGTAATAGTATCATTGATATACCTGAAAGTCAGATTAAAGACTTGAACTGCTGTAGATATTCTTTTATCTCTTTTCTGTATAGTAATAGTATCATTGATATACCTGAAAGTCAGATTAAAGACTTGAACTGCTGTAGATATTCTTTTATCTCTTTTCTGTATAGTAATAGTAATAGTATCATTGATATACCTGAAAGTGAGATTAAAGGCTTGAACTGTTGTAGATATTCTTTTATCTCTGTTCTGTATAGTAATAGTATCATTGATATCACTGAAAGTCAGGTTAAAGTCTTGAACTGCTGTAGATATTCTTTTATCTCTTTTCTGTATAGTAATAGTATCATTGATATACATGAAAGTCAGGTTAAAGTCTTGAACTGCTGTAGATATTCTTTTATCTCTTTTCTGTATAGTAATAGTAATAGTATCATTGATATACCTGAAAGTGAGATTAAAGGCTTGAACTGTTGTAGATATTCTTTTATCTCTGTTCTGTATAGTAATAGTATCATTGATATCACTGAAAGTCAGGTTAAAGTCTTGAACTGCTGTAGATATTCTTTTATCTCTTTTCTGTATAGTAATAGTATCATTGATATACATGAAAGTCAGGTTAAAGTCTTGAACTGCTGTAGATATTCTTTTATCTCTTTTCTGTATAGTAATAGTAATAGTATCATTGATATACCTGAAAGTCAAATTAAAGACTTGAACTGCTGTAGATATTGTTTTTCTAGGAGTAAAAAGGAAAGGGATCAAGTTTGTTTCCATTGGGGATGCTGATGATGAAACTGTTGCCTTCCGAATTTGATAAACATGCTATCGATAAGGAACTCTAACATACTGGTGGCTTAATTTTCTGTGTAGACTTTTTGCCTTTAGATATGTGTACGACAAAATAAGTTAATTCGTGACCCAAAACTATAGATTTGTAATAATAACGTAGATATGACTATAGACTTGTAATGATAACGTGGATATGACTATAGACTTGTAATAATAACGTAGATATCACTATAGACTTGCAATAATAACGTAGATATCACTATAGACTTTTAATAATAACGTAGATATCACTATAGACTTGTAATAATAACGTAGATATCACTATAGACTTGTAATAATAACGTGGATATCACTATTGACTTGCAATAATAACGTAGATATGACTATAGACTTTTAATAATAACGTAGATATCACTATAGACTTGTAATAATAACGTAGATATCACTATAGACTTTTAATAATAACGTAGATATCACTATAGACTTGTAATAATAACGTAGATATGACTATTGACTTGCAATAATAACGTAGATATGACTATAGACTTTTAATAATAACGTAGATATCACTATAGACTTGCAATAATAACGTAGATATCACTATAGACTTTTAATAATAACGTAGATATGACTATAGACTTGTAATAATAACGTAGATATGACTATTGACTTGTAATAATAACGTAGATATGACTATTGACTTGCAATAATAACGTAGATATGACTATAGACTTTTAATAATAACGTAGATATCACTATAGACTTGTAATAATAACGTAGATATCACTATAGACTTTTAATAATAACGTAGATATGACTATAGACTTGTAATAATAACGTAGATATGACTATAGACTTGTAATAATAACGTAGATATCACTATAGACTTGTAATAATAACGTAGATATCACTATAGACTTGTAATAATAACGTAGATATCACTATAGACTTGTAATAATAACGCAGATATCACTATAGACTTGTAATAATAACGTAGATATCGAATAAAGTGTGCATGACACGTTTCTGGAACAACCATCACCAGGCACGCTTATAAACAAATGTATGGAATGCCAAATAATTTAAAAGTCTTTGTGAGCAAGAAAACCAAACAGCCTAAACAGAATTGATAGAATACCTCTAATGTCACCTATATCTGATGGAGGAGAACCTTAATTGTATTAATAATATGTGTAGGCACTGCCTATAGAGAGGACGTAAGTGAACGTGTATGTGCAAAAAAAAAGGTTTTTATAAGACTAAGAGGTACTATGAACCTGCTTGTTTTGACAAATTTACTATTTCATACTCTTAGTCTCCCCAGGGTGTTTATAACTTGAACTAACATCTAGCCTGTAACTAGATGTAATACTTTATACCACAGAAGCTCTTCAACCTATTAAACATTTTTCCTGCTTCTGGTTAGACTTGAACTAACATCTTCTAGTTTGTAACTAGATGTAATACTTTATACAACAGAAGCTCTTCAACCTATGACACATTTTTTCCTGCTTCTGGTTAGACCTGAGTACTAAATCTTCCTATAGTTTGTACACATGTGAAGAAGCAGAGCATAAGAATAACAAATATTGACACAATATTATTAGATGTAAAGCATTATCAAATACCATCCACAATGTTTGCGTAGGAAAAAATTACGAAATTAGGAAAACATTTGCCCAAGCCGGTGACAGTGATACAAGTTTGTGTTTACACAAGACGTCAAAATTTTATGCGAAATTGACATAGAAGTAGTTTTTTAATTTATTGAACGAAAATACAATATTTTATTTAATAAAAACAAAACAAAGTTGCTATTATTTAAATCTTTTTCGTGAAAGTATTTACTTTCGTATCTATGTTGGCTTTACACATGTGGGTTTAAATGTCAGCGCCTGCACATTTTTAGTCTCCTGTGAGGACTCCAGAAATAATCGATCAGTATAGATACACCATGGGTGGGACTAAAATTAACTCGCTCTGAATTTTAGTCCCACCCATGCTAATATATACATACACAATCATTTCCCATACAGAACTAAAACATACAACATTACATTCAAGGTGGTAGTTCATACATTCTGACCATGCAAACCCAGGACACCTGTATTCACAGTACTTCAATGTTGAAATATACTTATTTTTTAGTTTTGAGGGTGTGAATGGATATTTTTTGTATAGTTTCATTGTGAACGATTCATTGTATATTTTGTGATACACATTTAGACATTTGAAGAAGCAGTGTATAAGAATAAAAAATATTGACAATATCTGTTGTAACTATTGTTTTTACACACTTCATGGAATGATGGATATGTAACCAGCAACACAATCTAGGTAATACTGGACCAGAAAGATGCACAAGTGCATGCATGCCTAACAACTCAAACTTTCCAGTCTGGAGATACAGAGCAGAACATTTCTTCAAATTTCCTCAGAAAGTCGAAATATAAATCAGGGGATCTGAATGAGTTTAGTCAAACACATTTTCCATCATAAACTTGACATGGCAAGACACAAATTACTAAAGGTTGACTTTTTCAAATTCGTTAAATGTTTAAAGTCATCAAAAAGACTATTTTTCGTTTAATATTTGGAGAGTTCTACCTACTTTATCGTAAATTACTTCTTCTACATCCGCCGTTGATAATGGTTTCCATGTTTGTTTAAATGCTATTTTATGGTGGGATTCCGAGGACAAATCACTACTTTAAAATTAATTCATATCTGTTGTGATCAATTCAAGGACAACATATTATTAGATGTAAAGCATTTTCAAATACCATCCACAATTTTTGCGTAGGAAATATTACGAAATCAGAAAAAAAAGATTGCCCAAGACGGTGACAGTGTCATGTGTCATACGAGTTTGTGTTTACATAAGACGTCACGATTATATTTTATGCAAATTTGACATACAAAATGTAGTTGCCAAATAGATGTATTTGTTTAATTAATTGAACGAAAATACAATATTTTATTTTATAAAAACAAAACAAAGTTGCTATTATTAAATTTTTTTCATGAAAGTATTTACTTTCGTATCTATGTTGGCTTACACATCCGGGTGTAAATGTCAGTGCCCCAACAATTTTAGTCTCGAGACCAGCGCGAGAAATAGTGCATCAGTAGTATGTGGTCTACCGGAATGAGGACTTACGTCCTCTAATAACATTATTTGTAGCGTTACTTACTAATATGAGTAGGCACGGCCTATAGAGAGGACGGAAGTATTTGAAATTAAATGATACTAAAAATACCTTTATATCCCTTATGACATCCACTGGAAAGTTAAATGAAGTTGAACAGAAAATTACGAGAAAAAAAGTATGGAATCTTTTATTGTTGGACTAGGGACAATGCAAACATTGACGGCTAACTTGTACTAGTACGCGGGTGGTATCAACCATTATAAAGGGGGTAGTAGACGCCGGTGTCTGTAAAATTAAAGTATGGTCTTTTAAGTCATAAGAAAAGAGTTTTATTACGAAAATATCAATTAATGCAACCAACATACATAAGCAATATTGGCCTATATAATACCATGCTATGTACAGCAGAAACATGTTCATGAAGTGTAAATGATGAATGACGTACGTTCAGTGCCGTCTTATCAGTAATATAGACCCCGGTCAAAGCAGTGCACTGAGACCCCTATCTATACAAACACTCACAGAAATAAAACTGTAAATGGTCGATAAAATTAAACATATATTTCTTGTATTGGTACTTCCAACAAAATCAGTATTTAAACATTAAAAACCATGCCGTATACAACATACATAGATTAGTATGGGGTTCGTTTGCTCGTGGGACCACCGGGCAACTGCCCATTGTGCCCATACATAAGACCGCACTGCGTACGGTTACTGTAATACTGATAATCTTCATTTCGACATTTTAAAGTATGTGTATTTCGGCCAATATTATGCTAGCTCCAAGCGAACAAAATAGTTTTTAGTTTTAACAGAATGATATAGGCACGGCTTCCATCAGACATGTCTTTGCTTTCACATACAAAATAATTATATATATTAAGGCAATATTCAGTATCTAAATCATACTCTTTAACGTTATCTGTGAGAAAATTATACAGAGAATATTTTTCCTTCTTGTGTAATGTTATTATACAAATACAGCCTTTCTATGAAGTCGATTCAAGTTTATATGGACCTAAGAGATGTATATCGACCGAGGACGTAGTCCGAGGTCGATATACAACTTGTATCGACTGAATAGAAAGGCTTTATTTTTTATATTATTAATTGATAATCTTACTGTCATTTGATTTGTTCAATGCCCATCACATATTTTTTATATTATTAATTGCCACGCAAAACATGAAACAGAAGATCTACAAATGGATATTCATCCGGGACTAGGTGTACTTGCTACTGGAAACTAGAACTAAAGTAAGACAACGGCGACGACTGTGCCATACCATAATACGACCCCAACATTTTTGCGGTCGTATAAAAATAATATAAGACTCAAACATTAACAACAAACAATCTATTCAACAGGAATAACAATAAAACAAAAATGTATGTAGTGACATGAATGATAATCATTTCCTAGGGAAAATGTTATAGTCTATGGTGATATTTTGACAATTAGTAATCATTGGTACTGGAAATTGACATATCGACTTAGAAATGGATACATTACTACATGTTTCTTGTGCAGGAATATCAAGAGATTTAAGAAAGTCATCTACACCATCATTGTCAGGTAACAGATCATTAAATACGGTCACTGTCTGCGAACTTGACAGTGCTTGAAGTTCAAATGAGTTGCCAAATGCAGTACCAGAATCATGTTCAATCGTTAAACGTCATGTTCGTTAAGCGTCATGAAAATATTGGAATTGTTTAATCTATTTTTAGTAACCGTGCAATCGCAAAAGTCAACCTGCCAAAATACAGAACACCACATGATGGGCATTGAACAAATCAAATGACCGTAAAATTATCAGTTAATAATATTACCTTTTAAAGTTTCAACAACAAGCTGGTTAACAATTTTATAGCATTTATTTTAGAAAGACTGAGTGTAATAAATAATAGCAGATATACATATAGTATGAACGGCATAATAAATAGTTAAATAGATACAATTCATTGTGTCTTATTATTCTAAACCATTTTCGGCAGATGTTGGTAGTATTCAAATATTTTGTAGGATCAGACTGACAGAAAATCTTTTAAAACTATACACGAAACCAGTGTCATACAAATGCAACGTAAAACTAAATCGAAGATGGATTTTTTTTGGTTATTTTGTGATGATATGCATGCATATCAAATTAACCAATGCTTAAGCTGTAAATAATAGCTGAAGGATACGATATGATATATTTTTTTTCGTAGTGTTGGAAAAAAAGCTGGAGATATTCTGTCCCTGAGTACCTGTGGCCAAATATTCTCTTCTCTTACTATGCATAAAAAAATCTTCTTTCCTTTATATTTTTCACAATGTATCTATAGATGTTACGTATATATTAATTTTTTTTTCTTTTGGGTAGTAAGATGAATAAATAAATGGGTACTGATAGAAATAATTAAAACTAACAGAAATAAGGAAAAACTAATGCATTATGTCCCTTGTTCCATGCGAGCACATCATGGTTAGAAAGTGTTTGTTTTATTATCTTAGCTAAAGAAATAATAAATGCAAAAATTGTATTAAAATGAAAAATGTTTATGTTCAACTATCTTTTCTTATCAGAGATATATGAACCCGTGGCAAGGGGCACGTTCTTTGCAATCCTGACGACTTTTAACATTAATAACCGGAAGTAGTTCCAGATTACTGCGCATCCGATTTTCTGCAGATTTAACCATGTATTGATTTCCGGTGTATCATTCCCGGTGCATGAAATTTAAGCCATTAGTGATATGGATCTGGAATCAAAATATTGCTATTTCTACCATTGTGAATAATTTAAATCTTATGAGGAATGGTAGTGTAAAATAAAATGAAAAAAATAAAACGTTTGGATAGATGAAATTTCCTAAAAGGATCGAGAATTAAACTCACTCTGATCTTTATTTTCCCGTGTCCATATTTGATCAATGCTACTAGATGAATAGATTTTGTCAGATTATGATTGTAGTCCTTCTTTGACTGCAGACAACATTTGTGTCATATGCAGTTTTATAGACAGTACTGTTGTTGACAGGTAGAAGAACCGGCAATATATCTTTCTTTATATTAATTCTTGAGAAGTTTTGGTGTCCAATATAAAGTAGGTAAGTCATCATTTTCCTCTATTAATCGGAATATTCAGTAATGAGATGATTTCAATATTTTTGTAAGTAGGATTACCATAGTTCTTCTTTGGTTTTTGTAAGAAGAATTACCATAGTTCTTTGGTTTTTATAAGTAGGATTACCATAGTTCTTCTTTGGTTTTTATAAATAGGATTACCATAATTCTTCTTTGGTTTTTTTAAGTAGGATTACCATAGTTCTTCTTTGGTTTTTTTAAGTAGGATTACCATAGTTCTTCTTTGGTTTTTATAAGTAGAATTACCATAATTCTTCTTTGGTTTTTATAAGTAGGATTACCATAATTCTTCTTTGGTTTTTGTAAGTAGTATTACCATTGTTCTTCTTTGGTTTTTATAAGTAAGATTACCATAGTTCTTCTTTGGTTTTTATCAATAGGATTACCATAGTTCTTCTTTGGTTTTTATAAATAGGATTACCATAATTCTTCTTTGGTTTTTATAAATAGGATTACCATAGTTCTTCTTTGGTTTTTATAAGTAGGATTACCATAGTTCTTCTTTGGTTTTTATAAATAGGATTACCATAATTCTTCTTTGGTTTTTATAAGTAGGATTACCATAATTCTTCTTTGGTTTTTATAAATAGGATTACCATAGTTCTTCTTTGGTTTTTATAAATAGGATTACCATAATTCTTCTTTGGTTTTTATAAGTAGGATTACCATAGTTCTTCTTTGGTTTTTGTAAGTAGGATTACCATAATTCTTCTTTGGTTTTTATAAATAGGATTACCATAGTTCTTCTTTGGTTTTTATAAGTAGGATTACCATAGTTCTTCTTTGGTTTTTATAAATAGGATTACCATAATTCTTCTTTGGTTTTTATAAGTAGGATTACCATAATTCTTCTTTGGTTTTTATAAATAGGATTACCATAGTTCTTCTTTGGTTTTTATAAGTAGGATTACCATAGTTCTTCTTTGGTTTTTATAAGTAGGATTACCATAGTTCTTCTTTGATTTTTATAAATAGGATTACCATAATTCTTCTTTGGTTTTTATAAGTAGGATTACCATAATTCTTCTTTGGTTTTTATAAATAGGATTACCATAGTTCTTCTTTGGTTTTTATAAATAGGATTACCATAATTCTTCTTTGGTTTTTATAAGTAGGATTACCATAGTTCTTCTTTGGTTTTTATAAGTAAGATTACCATAGTTCTTCTTTGGTTTTTATAAGTAGGATTACCATAGTTCTTCTTTGGTTTTTGTAAGTAGGATTACCATAATTCTTCTTTGGTTTTTATAAATAGGATTACCATAATTCTTCTTTGGTTTTTATAAATAGGATTACCATAATTCTTCTTTGGTTTTTATAAATAGGATTACCATAGTTCTTCTTTGGTTTTTATAAGTAGTATTACCATAGTTCTTCTTTGGTTTTTATAAGTAGGATTACCATAGTTCTTCTTTGGTTTTTATAAGTAGGATTACCATAGTTCTTCTTTGGTTTTTATAAGTAGGATTACCATAGTTCTTCTTTGGTTTTTATCAATAGGATTACCATAATTCTTCTTTGGTTTTTATAATTAGGATTACCATAGTTCTTCTTTGGTTTTTATAAGTAGTATTACCATAGTTCTTCTTTGGTTTTTATAAGTAGGATTACCATAGTTCTTCTTTGGTTTTTATAAATAGGATTACCATAATTCTTCTTTGGTTTTTATAAGTAGGATTACCATAATTCTTCTTTGGTTTTTATAAATAGGATTACCATAGTTCTTCTTTGGTTTTTATAAATAGGATTACCATAATTCTTCTTTGGTTTTTATAAGTAGGATTACCATAGTTCTTCTTTGGTTTTTGTAAGTAGGGTTACCATAGTTCTTCTTTGGTTTTTGTAAGTAGGATTACCATAATTCTTCTTTGGTTTTTATAAATAGGATTACCATAATTCTTCTTTGGTTTTTATAAATAGAATTACCATAATTCTTCTTTGGTTTTTATAAATAGGATTACCATAGTTCTTCTTTGGTTTTTATAAGTAGTATTACCATAGTTCTTCTTTGGTTTTTATAAGTAGGATTACCATAGTTCTTCTTTGGTTTTTATAAGTAGGATTACCATAGTTCTTCTTTGGTTTTTATAAGTAGGATTACCATAGTTCTTCTTTGGTTTTTATAAATAGGATTACCATAATTCTTCTTTGGTTTTTATAAGTAGGATTACCATAGTTCTTCTTTGGTTTTTATAAGTAGGATTACCATAGTTCTTCTTTGGTTTTTATAAATAGGATTACCATAATTCTTCTTTGGTTTTTATAAGTAGGATTACCATAGTTCTTCTTTGGTTTTTATAAGTAGGATTACCATAGTTCTTCTTTGGTTTTTATAAATAAGATTACCATAATTCTTCTTTGGTTTTTATAAATAGGATTACCATAATTCTTCTTTGGTTTTTATAAATAGGATTACCATAATTCTTCTTTGGTTTTTATAAGTAGGATTACCATAGTTCTTCTTTGGTTTTTATAAATAGGATTACCATAATTCTTCTTTGGTTTTTATAAATAGGATTACCATAATTCTTCTTTGGTTTTTATAAGTAAGATTACCATTGTTCTTCTTTGGTTTTTATAAGTAGGATTACCATAGTTCTTCTTTGGTTTTTATAAGTAGGATTACCATAGTTCTTCTTTGGTTTTTATAAGTAGGATTATCATAATTCTTCTTTGGTTTTTATAAGTAAGATTACCATAATTCTTCTTTGGTTTTTGTAAGTAGGATTACCATAGTTCTTCTTTGGCTTTTATAAATAGGATTATCATAATTCTTCTTTGGTTTTTATAAGTAAGATTACCATAGTTCTTCTTTGGTTTTTGTAAGAAGAATTACCATAGTTCTTCTTTGGTTTTTGTAAGTAGGATTACCATAGTTCTTCTTTGGCTTTTATAAATAGGATTACCATAGTTCTTCTTTTGTTTTTGTAAGTAAGATTACCATTGTTCTTCTTTGGTTTTTATAAGTAGGATTACCATAGTTCTTCTTTGGTTTTTATAAGTAGGATTACCATAGTTCTTCTTTGGTTTTTATAAGTAAGATTACCATAGTTCTTCTTTGGCTTTTATAAATAGGATTACCATAGTTCTTCTTTGGTTTTTGTAAGTAGGATTACCATAGTTCTTCTTTGGTTTTTTTAAGTAGAATTACCATAGTTCTTCTTTGGTTTTTATAAGTAGGATTACCATAGTTCTTCTTTGGTTTTTATAAATAGGATTACCATAATTCTTCTTTGGTTTTTATAGGTAGGATTACCATCGTTCTTCTTTGGTTTTTGTAAGAAGAATTACCATAGTTCTTTGGTTTATATAAGTAGGATTACCATAGTTCTTCTTTGGTTTTTGTAAGAAGGATTACCATAGTTCTTCGTTGGTTTTTATAAGTAGGATTACCATAGTTCTTCTTTGGTTTTTGTAAGAAGGATTACCATAGTTATTCTTTGGTTTTTGTAAGTAGGATTACCATAGTTCTTCTTTGGTTTTTATAAGTAAGATTACCATTGTTCTTCTTTGGTTTTTATAAGTAGGATTACCATAGTTCTTCTTTGGTTTTTATAAGTAGGATTATCATAATTCTTCTTTGGTTTTTATTAGTAGGATTACCATAGTTCTTCTTTGGTTTTTGTAAGTAAGATTACCATAGTTCTTCTTTGGTTTTTGTAAGTAGGATTACCATAGTTCTTCTTTGGTTTTTATAAATAGGATTACCATAATTCTTCTTTGGTTTTTATAAATAGGATTATCATAATTCTTCTTTGGTTTTTATAAGTAAGATTACCGTAGTTCTTCTTTGGTTTTTGTAAGTAGGATTACCATAGTTCTTCTTTGGCTTTTATAAGTAGGATTACCATCGTTCTTCTTTGGTTTTTGTAAGAAGAATTACCATAGTTCTTCTTTGGTTTTTATAAGTAGGATTACCATAGTTCTTCTTTGGTTTTTATAAGTAGGATTATCATAATTCTTCTTTGGTTTTGATAAGTAAGATTACCATAGTTCTTCTTTGGTTTTTGTAAGTAGGATTACCATAGTTCTTCTTTGGCTTTTATAAATAGGATTATCATAATTCTTCTTTGGTTTTTATAAGTAAGATTACCATAGTTCTTCTTTGGTTTTTGTAAGAAGAATTACCATAGTTCTTCTTTGGTTTTTGTAAGTAGGATTACCATAGTTCTTCTTTGGCTTTTATAAATAGGATTACCATAGTTCTTTGGTTTTTATAAGTAGGATTACAATAGTTCTTCTTTGGTTTTTATAAGTAGGATTACCATAGTTCTTCTTTGGTTTTTATTAGTAGGATTATCATAATTCTTCTTTGGTTTTTATAAGTAAGATTACCATTGTTCTTCTTTGGCTTTTATAAGTAGGATTACCATAGTTCTTCTTTGGTTTTTATAAGTAGGATTATCATAATTCTTCTTTGGTTTTTATAAGTAAGATTACCGTAGTTCTTCTTTGGTTTTTGTAAGTAGGATTACCATAGTTCTTCTTTGGTTTTTGTAAGTAGGATTACCATAGTTCTTCTTTGGCTTTTATAAATAGGATTACCATAGTTCTTCTTTGGTTTTTGTAAGTAAGATTACCATTGTTCTTCTTTGGTTTTTATAAGTAGGATTACCATAGTTCTTCTTTGGTTTTTATAAGTAGGATTACCATAGTTCTTCTTTGGTTTTTATAAGTAAGATTACCATAGTTCTTCTTTGGCTTTTATAAATAGGATTACCATAGTTCTTCTTTGGTTTTTGTAAGTAGGATTACCATAGTTCTTCTTTGGTTTTTTTAAGTAGAATTACCATAGTTCTTCTTTGGTTTTTATAAGTAGGATTACCATAGTTCTTCTTTGGTTTTTATAAATAGGATTACCATAATTCTTCTTTGGTTTTTATAGGTAGGATTACCATCGTTCTTCTTTGGTTTTTGTAAGAAGAATTACCATAGTTCTTTGGTTTATATAAGTAGGATTACCATAGTTCTTCTTTGGTTTTTGTAAGAAGGATTACCATAGTTCTTCTTTGGTTTTTATAAGTAGGATTACCATAGTTCTTCTTTGGTTTTTGTAAGAAGGATTACCATAGTTATTCTTTGGTTTTTGTAAGTAGGATTACCATAGTTCTTCTTTGGTTTTTATAAGTAAGATTACCATTGTTCTTCTTTGGTTTTTATAAGTAGGATTACCATAGTTCTTCTTTGGTTTTTATAAGTAGGATTATCATAATTCTTCTTTGGTTTTTATTAGTAAGATTACCATTGTTCTTCTTTGGTTTTTATAAGTAGGATTACCATAGTTCTTCTTTGGTTTTTATAAGTAGGATTATCATAATTCTTCTTTGGTTTTTATAAGTAAGATTACCGTAGTTCTTCTTTGGTTTTTGTAAGTAGGATTACCATAGTTCTTCTTTGGCTTTTATAAGTAGGATTACCATCGTTCTTCTTTGGTTTTTGTAAGAAGAATTACCATAGTTCTTCTTTGGTTTTTATAAGTAGGATTACCATAGTTCTTCTTTGGTTTTTATAAGTAGGATTATCATAATTCTTCTTTGGTTTTTATAAGTAAGATTACCATAGTTCTTCTTTGGTTTTTGTAAGTAGGATTACCATAGTTCTTCTTTGGCTTTTATAAATAGGATTATCATAATTCTTCTTTGGTTTTTATAAGTAAGATTACCATAGTTCTTCTTTGGTTTTTGTAAGAAGAATTACCATAGTTCTTCTTTGGTTTTTGTAAGTAGGATTACCATAGTTCTTCTTTGGCTTTTATAAATAGGATTACCATAGTTCTTCTTTGGTTTTTGTAAGTAAGATTACCATTGTTCTTCTTTGGTTTTTATAAGTAGGATTACCATAGTTCTTCTTTGGTTTTTATAAGTAGGATTACCATTGTTCTTCTTTGGTTTTTATAAGTAGGATTACCATAGTTCTTCTTTGGTTTTTATAAGTAGGATTACCATAGTTCTTCTTTGGTTTTTGTAAGTAAGATTACCATAGTTCTTCTTTGGTTTTTGTAAGTAGGATTACCATAGTTCTTCTTTGGTTTTTATAAATAGGATTACCATAATTCTTCTTTAGTTTTTATAAATAGGATTACCATAGTTCTTCTTTGGTTTTTATAAATAGGATTATCATAATTCTTCTTTGGTTTTTATAAGTAAGATTACCGTAGTTCTTCTTTGGTTTTTGTAATTAGGATTACCATAGTTCTTCTTTGGCTTTTATAAGTAGGATTACCATCGTTCTTCTTTGGTTTTTGTAAGAAGAATTACCATAGTTCTTCTTTGGTTTTTATAAGTAGGATTACCATAGTTCTTCTTTGGTTTTTATAAGTAGGATTATCATAATTCTTCTTTGGTTTTGATAAGTAAGATTACCATAGTTCTTCTTTGGTTTTTGTAAGTAGGATTACCATAGTTCTTCTTTGGCTTTTATAAATAGGATTATCATAATTCTTCTTTGGTTTTTATAAGTAAGATTACCATAGTTCTTCTTTGGTTTTTGTAAGAAGAATTACCATAGTTCTTCTTTGGTTTTTGTAAGTAGGATTACCATAGTTCTTCTTTGGCTTTTATAAATAGGATTACCATAGTTCTTTGGTTTTTATAAGTAGGATTACCATAGTTCTTCTTTGGTTTTTATAAGTAGGATTACCATAGTTCTTCTTTGGTTTTTATAAGTAGGATTATCATAATTCTTCTTTGGTTTTTATAAGTAAGATTACCATTGTTCTTCTTTGGCTTTTATAAGTAGGATTACCATAGTTCTTCTTTGGTTTTTATAAGTAGGATTATCATAATTCTTCTTTGGTTTTTATAAGTAAGATTACCGTAGTTCTTCTTTGGTTTTTGTAAGTAGGATTACCATAGTTCTTCTTTGGCTTTTATAAGTAGGATTACCATCGTTCTTCTTTGGTTTTTGTAAGAAGAATTACCATAGTTCTTTGGTTTTTATAAGTAGGATTACCATAGTTCTTCTTTGGTTTTTATAAGTAGGATTACCATAGTTCTTCTTTGGTTTTTGTAAGTAGGATTACCATAGTTCTTCTTTGGTTTTTATAAGTAGGATTACCATAGTTCTTCTTTGGTTTTTATAAATAGGATTACCATAGTTCTTCTTTGGTTTTTGTAAGTAGGATTACCATAGTTCTTCTTTGGTTTTTGTAAGTAGGATTATCATAGTTCTTCTTTGGTTTTTATAAGTAGGATTACCATAGTTCTTCTTTGGTTTTTATATGTAGGATTACCATAGTTCTTCTTTGGTTTTTATAAGTAGGATTACCATAGTTCTTCTTTGGTTTTTATAAGTAGGATTACCATAGTTCTTCTTTGGTTTTTATAAATAGGATTACCATAATTCTTCTTTGGTTTTTATAATTAGGATTACCATAGTTCTTCTTTGGTTTTTATAAGTAGTATTACCATAGTTCTTCTTTGGTTTTTATAAGTAGGATTACCATAGTTCTTCTTTGGTTTTTATAAATAGGATTACCATAATTCTTCTTTGGTTTTTATAAGTAGGATTACCATAATTCTTCTTTGGTTTTTATAAATAGGATTACCATAGTTCTTCTTTGGTTTTTATAAATAGGATTATCATAATTCTTCTTTGGTTTTTATAAGTAAGATTACCGTCGTTCTTCTTTGGTTTTTGTAAGTAGGATTACCATAGTTCTTCTTTGGCTTTTATAAGTAGGATTACCATCGTTCTTCTTTGGTTTTTGTAAGAAGAATTACCATAGTTCTTCTTTGGTTTTTATAAGTAGGATTACCATAGTTCTTCTTTGGTTTTTATAAGTAGGATTATCATAATTCTTCTTTGGTTTTGATAAGTAAGATTACCATAGTTCTTCTTTGGTTTTTGTAAGTAGGATTACCATAGTTCTTCTTTGGCTTTTATAAATAGGATTATCATAATTCTTCTTTGGTTTTTATAAGTAAGATTACCATAGTTCTTCTTTGGTTTTTGTAAGAAGAATTACCATAGTTCTTCTTTGATTTTTGTAAGTAGGATTACCATAGTTCTTCTTTGGCTTTTATAAATAGGATTACCATAGTTCTTCTTTGGTTTTTGTAAGTAAGATTACCATTGTTCTTCTTTGGTTTTTATAAGTAGGATTACCATAGTTCTTCTTTGGTTTTTATAAGTAGGATTACCATAGTTCTTCTTTGGTTTTTGTAAGTAAGATTACCATAGTTCTTCTTTGGTTTTTGTAAGTAGGATTACCATAGTTCTTCTTTGGTTTTTATAAGTAGGATTACCATAGTTCTTCTTTGGTTTTTATAAGTAAGATTACCATAGTTCTTCTTTGGCTTTTATAAATAGGATTACCATCGTTCTTCTTTGGTTTTTGTAAGTAGGATTACCATAGTTCTTCTTTGGTTTTTTTAAGTAGAATTACCATAGTTCTTCTTTGGTTTTTATAAGTAGGATTACCATAGTTCTTCTTTGGTTTTTATAAATAGGATTACCATAATTCTTCTTTGGTTTTTATAAGTAGGATTACCATCGTTCTTCTTTGGTTTTTGTAAGAAGAATTACCATAGTTCTTTGGTTTTTATAAGTAGGATTACCATAGTTCTTCTTTGGTTTTTGTAAGAAGGATTACCATAGTTCTTCTTTGGTTTTTATAAGTAGGATTACCATAGTTCTTCTTTGGTTTTTGTAAGAAGGATTACCATAGTTATTCTTTGGTTTTTGTAAGTAGGATTACCATAGTTCTTCTTTGGTTTTTATAAGTAAGATTACCATTGTTCTTCTTTGGTTTTTATAAGTAGGATTACCATAGTTCTTCTTTCGTTTTTATAAGTAGGATTATCATAATTCTTCTTTGGTTTTTATAAGTAAGATTACCATTGTTCTTCTTTGGTTTTTATAAGTAGGATTACCATAGTTTTTCTTTGGTTTTTATAAGTAGGATTATCATAATTCTTCTTTGGTTTTAATAAGTAAGATTACCGTAGTTCTTCTTTGGTTTTTGTAAGTAGGATTACCATAGTTCTTCTTTGGCTTTTATAAGTAGGATTACCATCGTTCTTCTTTGGTTTTTGTAAGAAGAATTACCATAGTTCTTTGGTTTTTATAAGTAGGATTACCATAGTTCTTCTTTGGTTTTTATAAGTAGGATTACCATAGTTCTTCTTTGGTTTTTATAAGTAGGATTACCATAGTTCTTCTTTGGTTTTTATAAGTAGGATTACCATAGTTCTTCTTTGGTTTTTATAAGTAGGATTACCATAGTTCTTCTTTGGTTTTTGTAAGTAGGATTACCATAGTTCTTCTTTGGTTTTTATAAGTAGGATTACCATAGTTCTTCTTTGGTTTTTATAAGTAAGATTACCATTGTTCTTCTTTGGTTTTTATAAGTAGGATTACCATAGTTCTTCTTTGGTTTTTATAAATAGGATTACCATAATTCTTCTTTGGTTTTTATAAGTAGGATTACCATCGTTCTTCTTTGGTTTTTGTAAGTAGTATTACCATAATTCTTCTTTGGTTTTTGTAAATAGTATTACCATAGTTCTTCTTTGGTTTTTATAAGTAGGATTACCATAGTTCTTCTTTGGTTTTTGTAAATAGTATTACCATAGTTCTTCTTTAGTTTTTATAAGTAGGATTACCATAGTTCTTCTTTGGTTTTTGTAAGTAAGATTACCATAGTTCTTCTTTGGTTTTTGTAAGTAAGATTACCATAGTTCTTCTTTGGTTTTTATTAGTAGGATTACCATAGTTCTTCTTTGGTTTTTATAAGTAGGATTACCATCGTTCTTCTTTGGTTTTTGTAAGAAGAATTACCATAGTTCTTTGGTTTTTATAAGTAGGATTACCATAGTTCTTCTTTGGTTTTTGTAAGAAGAATTACCATAGTTCTTTGGTTTTTATAAGTAGGATTACCATAGTTCTTCTTTGGTTTTTGTAAGAAGAATTACCATAGTTCTTCTTTGGTTTTTGTAAGTAGTATTACCATAGTTCTTCTTTGGTTTTTGTAAGAAGAATTACCATAGATCTTCTTTGGTTTTTGTAAGAAGAATTACCATAGTTCTTCTTTGGTTTTTGTAAGAAGAATTACCATAGTTCTTCTTTGGTTTTTATAAGTAGGATTACCATAGTTCTTCTTTGGTTTTTGTAAGTAGGATTACCATAGTTCTTCTTTGTTTTTTTTAAGTAGGATTATCATAGTTCTTCTTTGGTTTTTGTAAGTAAGATTACCATAGTTCTTCTTTGGTTTTTGTCAGAAGAATTACTATAGTTCTTCGTTGGCTTTTATAAGTAGGATTACCATAGTTCTTCTTTGGTTTTTATAAGTAGGATTACCATAGTTCTTCTTTGGGTTTTGTAAGTAGGATTACCATAGTTCTTCTTTGGTTTTTATAAGTAGGATTACCATAGTTCTTCTTTGGTTTTATTAAGTAGGATTACCATAGTTCTTCTTTGGTTTTTATAAGTAGGATTACCATAGTTCTTCTTTGGTTTTATTAAGTAGGATTACCATAGTTCTTCTTTGGTTTTTATAAGTAGTATTACAATAGTTCTTCTTTGGTTTTTATAAGTAGTATTACCATAGTTCTTCTTTGGTTTTTATAAGTAGTATTACCATTGTTCTTCTTTGGTTTTTATAAGTAAGATTACCATAGTTCTTCTTTGGTTTTTGTAAGAAGAATTACCATAGTTCTTTGGTTTTTATAAGTAGGATTACCATAGTTCTTCTTTGGTTTTTGTAAGAAGAATTACTATAGTTCTTTGGTTTTAATAAGTAGGATTACCATAGTTCTTCTTTGGTTTTTGTAAGTAAGATTACCATAGTTCTTCTTTGGTTTTTATAAATAGGATTACCATAGTTCTTCTTTGGTTTTTGTAAGTAAGATTACCATAGTTCTTCTTTGGTTTTTATAAGTAGGATTACCATAGTTCTTCTTTGGTTTTTGTAAGTAGGATTACCATAGTTCTTCTTTGGTTTTTGTAAGAAGAATTACCATAGTTCTTTGGTTTTTATAAGTAGGATTACCATAGTTCTTCTTTGGTTTTTGTAAGTAAGATTACCATAGTTCTTCTTTGATTTTTATAAGTAGGATTACCATAGTTCTTCTTTGGTTTTTATAAGTAGGATTACCATAGTTCTTCTTTGGTTTTTGTAAGTAGGATTACCATAGTTCTTCTTTGGTTTTTGTAAGTAGGATTACCATAGTTCTTCTTTGGTTTTTGTAAGTAGGATTATCATAGTTCTTCTTTGGTTTTTATAAGTAGGATTACCATAGTTCTTCTTTGGTTTTTATAAGTAGGATTACCATAGTTCTTCTTTGGTTTTTATAAGTAGGATTACCATAGTTCTTCTTTGGTTTTTATAAATAGGATTACCATAATTCTTCTTTGGTTTTTATAAGTAGGATTACCATCGTTCTTCTTTGGTTTTTGTAAGTAGTATTACCATAATTCTTCTTTGGTTTTTGTAAATAGTATTACCATAGTTCTTCTTTGGTTTTTATAAGTAGGATTACCATAGTTCTTTGGTTTTTGTAAGTAAGATTACCATAGTTCTTCTTTGGTTTTTGTAAGTAAGATTACCATAGTTCTTCTTTGGTTTTTATAAGTAGGATTACCATAGTTCTTCTTTGGTTTTTATAAGTAGGATTACCATCGTTCTTCTTTGGTTTTTGTAAGAAGAATTACCATAGTTCTTTGGTTTTTATAAGTAGGATTACCATAGTTCTTCTTTGGTTTTTGTAAGAAGAATTACCATAGTTCTTTGGTTTTTATAAGTAGGATTACCATAGTTCTTCTTTGGTTTTTGTAAGTAGTATTACCATAGTTCTTCTTTGGTTTTTGTAAGAAGAATTACCATAGATCTTCTTTGGTTTTTGTAAGAAGAATTACCATAGTTCTTCTTTGGTTTTTGTAAGAAGAATTACCATAGTTCTTCTTTGGTTTTTATAAGTAGGATTACCATAGTTCTTCTTTGGTTTTTGTAAGTAGGATTACGATAGTTCTTCTTTGGTTTTTTTAAGTAGGATTATCATAGTTCTTCTTTGGTTTTTGTAAGTAAGATTACCATAGTTCTTCTTTGGTTTTTGTCAGAAGAATTACTATAGTTCTTCGTTGGCTTTTATAAGTAGGATTACCATAGTTCTTCTTTGGTTTTTATAAGTAGGATTACCATAGTTCTTCTTTGGGTTTTGTAAGTAGGATTACCATAGTTCTTCTTTGGTTTTTATAAGTAGGATTACCATAGTTCTTCTTTGGTTTTATTAAGTAGGATTACCATAGTTCTTCTTTGGTTTTTATAAGTAGGATTACCATAGTTCTTCTTTGGTTTTATTAAGTAGGATTACCATAGTTCTTCTTTGGTTTTTATAAGTAGTATTACCATAGTTCTTCTTTGGTTTTTATAAGTAGTATTACCATAGTTCTTCTTTGGTTTTTATAAGTAGTATTACCATTGTTCTTCTTTGGTTTTTATAAGTAAGATTACCATAGTTCTTCTTTGGTTTTTGTAAGAAGAATTTCCATAGTTCTTTGGTTTTTATACGTAGGATTACCATAGTTCTTCTTTGGTTTTTGTAAGAAGAATTACTATAGTTCTTTGGTTTTTATAAGTAGGATTACCATAGTTCTTCTTTGGTTTTTGTAAGTAAGATTACCATAGTTCTTCTTTGGTTTTTATAAATAGGATTACCATAGTTCTTCTTTGGTTTTTGTAAGTAAGATTACCATAGTTATTCTTTGGTTTTTATAAGTAGGATTACCATAGTTCTTCTTTGGTTTTTGTACGTAGGATTACCAGAGTTCTTCTTTGGTTTTTGTAAGAAGAATTACCATAGTTCTTTGGTTTTTATAAGTAGGATTACCATAGTTCTTCTTTGGTTTTTGTAAGTAAGATTACCATAGTTCTTCTTTGATTTTTATAAGTAGGATTACCATAGTTCTTCTTTGGTTTTTATAAGTAGGATTACCATAGTTCTTCTTTGGTTTTTGTAAGTAGGATTACCATAGTTCTTCTTTGGTTTTTGTAAGTAAGATTACCATATTTCTTCTTTGGTTTTTGTAAGAGGAATTACCATAGTTCTTCTTTGGTTTTTGCAAGAAGAATTACCATAGTTCTTCTTTGGTTTTTGTAAGAAGAATTACCATAGTTCTTCTTTGGTTTTTGTAAGTAGTATTACCATAGTTCTTCTTTGGTTTTTGTAAGAAGAATTACCATAGTTCTTCTTTGGTTTTTGTAAGAAGAATTACCATAGTTCTTCTTTGGTTTTTGTAAGAAGAATTACCATAGTTCTTCTTTGGTTTTTGTAAGAAGAATTACCATAGTTCTTCTTTGGTTTTAATAAGTAGGATTACCATAGTTCTTCTTTGGTTTTTGTAAGTAGGATAACCATAGTTCTTCTTTGGTTTTTATAAGTAGGATTATCATAGTTCTTCTTTGGTTTTTGTAAGTAAGATTACCATAGTTCTTCTTTGGTTTTTGTAAGAAGAATTACCATAGTTCTTCTTTGGTTTTTGTAAGAAGAATTACCATAGTTCTTCTTTGGCTTTTATAAGTAGGATTACCATAGTTCTTCTCTGGTTTTTATAAGTAGGATTATCATAGTTCTTCTTTGGTTTTTGTAAGTAAGATTACCATAGTTCTTCTTTGGTTTTTGTAAGAAGAATTACCATAGTTCTTCTTTGGTTTTTGTAAGAAGAATTACCATAGTTCTTCTTTGGTTTTTGTAAGTAGAATTACCATAGTTCTTCTTTGGTTTTTATAAGTAGGATTACCATAGTTCTTCTTTGGTTTTTATAAGTAGTATTACCATAGTTCTTCTTTGGTTTTTGTAAGAAGAATTACCATAGTTCTTCTTTGGTTTTTGTAAGTAGTATTACCATAGTTCTTCTTTGGTTTTTGTAAAAAGAATTACCATAGTTCTTCTTTGGTTTTTGTAAGAAGAATTACCATAGTTCTTCTTTGGTTTTTGTAAGAAGAATTACCATAGTTCTTCTTTGGTTTTTGTAAGAAGAATTACCATAGTTCTTCTATGGTTTTTATAAGTAGGATTACTATAGTTCTTCTTTGGTTTTTGTAAGTAGTATTACCATAGTTCTTCTTTGGTTTTTATAAGTAGCATTATCATAGTTCTTCTTTGGTTTTTGTAAGTAATATTACCATAGTTCTTCTTTGGTTTTTGCAAGAAGAATTACCATAGTTCTTCTTTGGTTTATGTAAGAAGAATTACCATAGTTCTTCTTTGGTTTTTGTAAGTAGAATTACCATAGTTCTTCTTTGGTTTTTATAAGTAGGATTACCATAGTTCTTCTTTGATTTTTGTAAGAAGAATTACCATAGTTCTTCTTTGGTTTTTGTAAGTAGTATTACCATAATTCTTCTTTGGTTTTTGTAAGAAGAATTACCATAGTTCTTCTTTGGTTTTTGTAAGAAGAATTACCATAGTTCTTCTTTGGTTTTTGTAAGAAGAATTACCATAGTTCTTCTTTGGTTTTTGTAAGAAGAATTACCATAGTTCTTCTTTGGTTTTTGTAAGAAGAATTACCATAGTTCTTCTTTGGTTTTTGTAAGAAGAATTACCATAGTTCTTCTTTGGTTTTTGTAAGAAGAATTACCATAGTTCTTCTTTGGTTTTTGTAAGAAGAATTACCATAGTTCTTCTTTCGTTTTTGTAAGAAGAATTACCATAGTTCTTCTTTAGTTTTTATAAGTAGCATTACCATAGTTCTTCTTTGGTTTTGGTAAGTAGGATTACCATAGTTCTTCTTTGGTTTTTATCAGTAGTATTACCATAGTTCTTCTTTGGTTTTTATAAATAGGATTACCATAATTCTTCTTTGGTTTTTATAAGTAGGATTACCATAATTCTTCTTTGGTTTTTATAAATAGGATTACCATAGTTCTTCTTTGGTTTTTATAAATAGGATTATCATAATTCTTCTTTGGTTTTTATAAGTAAGATTACCGTAGTTCTGCTTTGGTTTTTGTAAGTAGGATTACCATAGTTCTTCTTTGGCTTTTATAAGTAGGATTACCATCGTTCTTCTTTGGTTTTTGTAAGAAGAATTACCATAGTTCTTCTTTGGTTTTTATAAGTAGGATTACCATAGTTCTTCTTTGGTTTTTATAAGTAGGATTATCATAATTCTTCTTTGGTTTTGATAAGTAAGATTACCATAGTTCTTCTTTGGTTTTTGTAAGTAGGATTACCATAGTTCTTCTTTGGCGTTTATAAATAGGATTATCATAATTCTTCTTTGGTTTTTATAAGTAAGATTACCATAGTTCTTCTTTGGTTTTTGTAAGAAGAATTACCATAATTCTTCTTTGGTTTTTGTAAGTAGGATTACCATAGTTCTTCTTTGGCTTTTATAAATAGGATTACCATAGTTCTTCTTTGGTTTTTGTAAGTAAGATTACCATTGTTCTTCTTTGGTTTTTATAAGTAGGATTACCATAGTTCTTCTTTGGTTTTTATAAGTAGGATTACCATAGTTCTTCTTTGGTTTTTGTAAGTAAGATTACCATAGTTCTTCTTTGGTTTTTGTAAGTAGGATTACCATAGTTCTTCTTTGGTTTTTATAAGTAGGATTACCATAGTTCTTCTTTGGTTTTTATAAGTAAGATTACCATAGTTCTTCTTTGGCTTTTATAAATAGGATTACCATAGTTCTTCTTTGGTTTTTGTAAGTAGGATTACCATAGTTCTTCTTTGGTTTTTTTAAGTAGAATTACCATAGTTCTTCTTTGGTTTTTATAAGTAGGATTACCATAGTTCTTCTTTGGTTTTTATAAATAGGATTACCATAATTCTTCTTTGGTTTTTATAAGTAGGATTACCATCGTTCTTCTTTGGTTTTTGTAAGAAGAATTACCATAGTTCTTTGGTTTTTATAAGTAGGATTACCATAGTTCTTCTTTGGTTTTTGTAAGAAGGATTACCATAGTTCTTCTTTGGTTTTTATAAGTAGGATTACCATAGTTCTTCTTTGGTTTTTGTAAGAAGGATTACCATAGTTATTCTTTGGTTTTTGTAAGTAGGATTACCATAGTTCTTCTTTGGTTTTGATAAGTAAGATTACCATTGTTCTTCTTTGGTTTTTATAAGTAGGATTACCATAGTTCTTCTTTGGTTTTTATAAGTAGGATTATCATAATTCTTCTTTGGTTTTTATAAGTAAGATTACCATTGTTCTTCTTTGGTTTTTATAAGTAGGATTACCATAGTTTTTCTTTGGTTTTTATAAGTAGGATTATCATAATTCTTCTTTGGTTTTAATAAGTAAGATTACCGTAGTTCTTCTTTGGTTTTTGTAAGTAGGATTACCATAGTTCTTCTTTGGTTTTTATAAGTAGGATTACCATCGTTCTTCTTTGGTTTTTGTAAGAAGAATTACCATAGTTCTTTGGTTTTTATTAGTAGGATTACCATAGTTCTTCTTTGGTTTTTATAAGTAGGATTACCATAGTTCTTCTTTGGTTTTTATAAGTAGGATTACCATAGTTCTTCTTTGGTTTTTATAAGTAAGATTACCATAGTTCTTCTTTGGTTTTTATAAGTAGGATTACCATAGTTCTTCTTTGGTTTTTGTAAGTAGGATTACCATAGTTCTTCTTTGGTTTTTGTAAGTAGGATTATCATAGTTCTTCTTTGGTTTTTATAAGTAGGATTACCATAGTTCTTCTTTGGTTTTTATAAGTAGGATTACCATAGTTCTTCTTTGGTTTTTATAAGTAGGATTACCATAGTTCTTCTTTGTTTTTTATAAGTAGGATTACCATAGTTCTTCTTTGGTTTTTATAAGTAAGATTACCATTGTTCTTCTTTGGTTTTTATAAGTAGGATTACCATAGTTCTTCTTTGGTTTTTATAAATAGGATTACCATAATTCTTCTTTGGTTTTTATAAGTAGGATTACCATCGTTCTTCTTTGGTTTTTGTAAGTAGTATTACCATAATTCTTCTTTGGTTTTTGTAAATAGTATTACCATAGTTCTTCTTTGGTTTTTATAAGTAGGATTACCATAGTTCTTCTTTGGTTTTTGTAAGTAAGATTACCATAGTTCTTCTTTGGTTTTTGTAAGTAAGATTACCATAGTTCTTCTTTGGTTTTTATAAGTAGGATTACCATAGTTCTTCTTTGGTTTTTATAAGTAGGATTACCATCGTTCTTCTTTGGTTTTTGTAAGAAGAATTACCATAATTCTTTGGTTTTTATAAGTAGGATTACCATAGTTCTTCTTTGGTTTTTGTAAGAAGAATTACCATAGTTCTTTGGTTTTTATAAGTAGGATTACCATAGTTCTTCTTTGGTTTTTGTAAGAAGAATTACCATAGTTCTTCTTTGGTTTTTGTAAGTAGTATTACCATAGTTCTTCTTTGGTTTTTGTAAGAAGAATTACCATAGATCTTCTTTGGTTTTTGTAAGAAGAATTACCATAGTTCTTCTTTGGTTTTTGTAAGAAGAATTACCATAGTTCTTCTTTGGTTTTTATAAGTAGGATTACCATAGTTCTTCTTTGGTTTTTGTAAGTAGGATTACCATAGTTCTTCTTTGGTTTTTTTAAGTAGGATTATCATAGTTCTTCTTTGGTTTTTGTAAGTAAGATTACCATAGTTCTTCTTTGGTTTTTGTCAGAAGAATTACTATAGTTCTTCGTTGGCTTTTATAAGTAGGATTACCATAGTTCTTCTTTGGTTTTTATAAGTAGGATTACCATAGTTCTTCTTTGGGTTTTGTAAGTAGGATTACCATAGTTCTTCTTTGGTTTTTATAAGTAGGATTACCATAGTTCTTCTTTGGTTTTATTAAGTAGGATTACCATAGTTCTTCTTTGGTTTTTATAAGTAGGATTACCATAGTTCTTCTTTGGTTTTATTAAGTAGGATTACCATAGTTCTTCTTTGGTTTTTATAAGTAGTATTACCATAGTTCTTCTTTGGTTTTTATAAGTAGTATTACCATAGTTCTTCTTTGGTTTTTATAAGTAGTATTACCATTGTTCTTCTTTGGTTTTTATAAGTAAGATTACCATAGTTCTTCTTTGGTTTTTGTAAGAAGAATTACCATAGTTCTTTGGTTTTTATAAGTAGGATTACCATAGTTCTTCTTTGGTTTTTGTAAGAAGAATTACTATAGTTCTTTGGTTTTTATAAGTAGGATTACCATAGTTCTTCTTTGGTTTTTGTAAGTAAGATTACCATAGTTCTTCTTTGGTTTTTATAAATAGGATTACCATAGTTCTTCTTTGGTTTTTGTAAGTAAGATTACCATAGTTCTTCTTTGGTTTTTATAAGTAGGATTACCATAGTTCTTCTTTGGTTTTTGTAAGTAGGATTACCATAGTTCTTCTTTGGTTTTTGTAAGAAGAATTACCATAGTTCTTTGGTTTTTATAAGTAGGATTACCATAGTTCTTCTTTGGTTTTTGTAAGTAAGATTACCATAGTTCTTCTTTGATTTTTATTAGTAGGATTACCATAGTTCTTCTTTGGTTTTTATAAGTAGGATTACCATAGTTCTTCTTTGGTTTTTGTAAGTAGGATTACCATAGTTCTTCTTTGGTTTTTGTAAGTAAGATTACCATAGTTCTTCTTTGGTTTTTGTAAGAGGAATTACCATAGTTCTTCTTTGGTTTTTGCAAGAAGAATTACCATAGTTCTTCTTTGGTTTTTGTAAGTAGGATAACCATAGTTCTTCTTTGGTTTTTATAAGTAGGATTATCATAGTTCTTCTTTGGTTTTTGTAAGTAAGATTACCATAGTTCTTCTTTGGTTTTTGTAAGAAGAATTACCATAGTTCTTCTTTGGTTTTTGTAAGAAGAATTACCATAGTTGTTCTTTGGCTTTTATAAGTAGGATTACCATAGTTCTTCTCTGGTTTTTATAAGTAGGATTACCATAGTTCTTCTTTGGTTTTTGTAAGTAGGATTACCATAGTTCTTCTTTTGTTTTTATAAGTAGGATTATCATAGTTCTTCTTTGGTTTTTGTAAGTAAGATTACCATAGTTCTTCTTTGGTTTTTGTAAGAAGAATTACCATAGTTCTTCTTTGGTTTTTGTAAGAAGAATTACCATAGTTCTTCTTTGGTTTTTGTAAGTAGAATTACCATAGTTCTTCTTTGGTTTTTATAAGTAGGATTACCATAGTTCTTCTTTGGTTTTTATAAGTAGTATTACCATAGTTCTTCTTTGGTTTTTGTAAGAAGAATTACCATAGTTCTTCTTTGGTTTTTGTAAGTAGTATTACCATAGTTCTTCTTTGGTTTTTGTAAAAAGAATTACCATAGTTCTTCTTTGGTTTTTGTAAGAAGAATTACCATAGTTCTTCTTTGGTTTTTGTAAGAAGAATTACCATAGTTCTTCTTTGGTTTTTGTAAGAAGAATTACCATAGTTCTTTTATGGTTTTTATAAGTAGGATTACTATAGTTCTTCTTTGGTTTTTGTAAGTAGGATTACCATAGTTCTTCTTTGGTTTTTATAAGTAGCATTATCATAGTTCTTCTTTGGTTTTTGTAAGTAATATTACCATAGTTCTTCTTTGGTTTTTGCAAGAAGAATTACCATAGTTCTTCTTTGGTTTATGTAAGAAGAATTACCATAGTTCTTCTTTGGTTTTTGTAAGTAGAATTACCATAGTTCTTCTTTGGTTTTTATAAGTAGGATTACCATAGTTCTTCTTTGATTTTTGTAAGAAGAATTACCATAGTTCTTCTTTGGTTTTTGTAAGTAGTATTACCATAGTTCTTCTTTGGTTTTTGTAAGAAGAATTACCATAGTTCTTCTTTGGTTTTTGTAAGAAGAATTACCATAGTTCTTCTTTGGTTTTTGTAAGTAGTATTACCATAGTTCTTCTTTGGTTTTTATAAGTAGGATTACCATAGTTCTTCTTTGGTTTTTATAAGTAGTATTACCATAGTTCTTCTTTGGTTTTTGTAAGTAGGATTATCATAGTTCTTCTTTGGTTTTTGTAAGTAGTATTACCATAGTTCTTCCATGGTTTTTGTAAGTAGTATTACCATAGTTCTTCTTTGGTTTTTGTAAGAAGAATTACCATAGTTCTTCTTTGGTTTTTGTAAGTAGTATTACCATAGTTCTTCTTTGGTTTTTGTAAGAAGAATTACCATAGTTCTTCTTTGGTTTTTGTAAGAAGAATTACCATAGTTCTTCTTTGGTTTTTGTAAGAAGAATTACCATAGTTCTTCTTTGGTTTTTGTAAGAAGAATTACCATAGTTCTTGTTTGGTTTTTGTAAGAAGAATTACCATAGTTCTTCTTTCGTTTTTGTAAGAAGAATTACCATAGTTCTTCTTTGGTTTTTATAAGTAGGATTACCATAGTTCTTCTTTGGTTTTGGTAAGTAGGATTACCATAGTTCTTCTTTGGTTTTTATCAGTAGTATTACCATAGTTCTTCTTTGGTTTTTGTAAGAAGAATTACCATAGTTCTTCTTTGGTTTTTGTAAGAAGAATTACCATAGTTCTTCTTTGGTTTATGTAAGAAGAATTACCTTAGTTCTTCTTTGGTTTTTATAAGTAGGATTACCATAGTTCTTCTTTGGTTTTTGTAAGAAGAATTACCATAGTTCTTTGGTTTTTATAAGTAGGATTACCATAGTTCTTCTTTGGTTTTTATAGGTAGGATTACCATAGTTCTTCTTTGGTTTTTATAAGTAAGATTACCATAGTTCTTCTTTGGTTTTTATAAATAGGATTACATAGTTCTTCTTTAGTTTTTGTAAGTAGGATTACCATAGTTCTTCTTTGGTTTTTATATCTAGGAATACCATAGTTCTTCTTTAGTTTTTATAAGTAGGATTACCATAATTCTTCTTTGGTTTTTATAAGTAGGATTACCATAGTTCTTCTTTAGTTTTTATAAGTAGGATTACCATAATTCTTCTTTGGTTTTTATAAGTAGGATTACCATAGTTCTTCTTTAGTTTTTATAAGTAGGATTACCATAATTCTTCTTTGGTTTTAATAAGTAGGATTACCATAGTTCTTCTTTAGTTTTGATAAGTAGGATTACCATAATTCTTCTTTGGTTTTTATAAGTAGGATTACCATAATTCTTCTTTAGTTTTTATAAGTAGGATTACCATAGTTCTTCTCTGGTTTTTATAAGTAGTATTACCATAGTTCTTCTTTGGTTTTTATAAGTAGGATTACCATAGTTCTTCTTTGGTTTTTGTAAGTAGGATAACCATAGTTCTTCTTTGGTTTTTATAAGTAGGATTATCATAGTTCTTCTTTGGTTTTTGTAAGTAAGATTACCATAGTTCTTCTTTGGTTTTTGTAAGAAGAATTACCATAGTTCTTCTTTGGTTTTTGTAAGAAGAATTACCATAGTTCTTCTTTGGCTTTTATAAGTAGGATTACCATAGTTCTTCTCTGGTTTTTATAAGTAGGATTACCATAGTTCTTCTTTGGTTTTTGTAAGTAGGATTACCATAGTTCTTCTTTTGTTTTTATAAGTAGGATTATCATAGTTCTTCTTTGGTTTTTTTAAGTAAGATTACCATAGTTCTTCTTTGGTTTTTGTAAGAAGAATTACCATAGTTCTTCTTTGGTTTTTGTAAGAAGAATTACCATAGTTCTTCTTTGGTTTTTGTAAGTAGAATTACCATAGTTCTTCTTTGGTTTTTATAAGTAGGATTACCATAGTTCTTCTTTGGTTTTTATAAGTAGTATTACCATAGTTCTTCTTTGGTTTTTGTAAGAAGAATTACCATAGTTCTTCTTTGGTTTTTGTAAGTAGTATTACCATAGTTCTTCTTTGGTTTTTGTAAAAAGAATTACCATAGTTCTTCTTTGGTTTTTGTAAGAAGAATTACCATAGTTCTTCTTTGGTTTTTGTAAGAAGAATTACCATAGTTCTTCTTTGGTTTTTGTAAGAAGAATTACCATAGTTCTTCTATGGTTTTTATAAGTAGGATTACCATAGTTCTTCTTTGGTTTTTGTAAGTAGGATTACCATAGTTCTTCTTTGGTTTTTATAAGTAGCATTATCATAGTTCTTCTTTGGTTTTTGTAAGTAATATTACCATAGTTCTTCTTTGGTTTTTGCAAGAAGAATTACCATAGTTCTTCTTTGGTTTATGTAAGAAGAATTACCATAGTTCTTCTTTGGTTTTTGTAAGTAGAATTACCATAGTTCTTCTTTGGTTTTTATAAGTAGGATTACCATAGTTCTTCTTTGATTTTTGTAAGAAGAATTACCATAGTTCTTCTTTGGTTTTTGTAAGTAGTATTACCATAGTTCTTCTTTGGTTTTTGTAAGAAGAATTACCATAGTTCTTCTTTGGTTTTTGTAAGAAGAATTACCATAGTTCTTCTTTGGTTTTTGTAAGTAGTATTACCATAGTTCTTCTTTGGTTTTTATAAGTAGGATTACCATAGTTCTTCTTTGGTTTTTATAAGTAGTATTACCATAGTTCTTCTTTGGTTTTTGTAAGTAGGATTATCATAGTTCTTCTTTGGTTTTTGTAAGTAGTATTACCATAGTTCTTCTTTGGTTTTTGTAAGTAGTATTACCATAGTTCTTCTTTGGTTTTTGTAAGAAGAATTACCATAGTTCTTCTTTGGTTTTTGTAAGAAGAATTACCATAGTTCTTCTTTGGTTTATGTAAGAAGAATTACCTTAGTTCTTCTTTGGTTTTTATAAGTAGGATTACCATAGTTCTTCTTTGGTTTTTATAAGTAGGATTACCATAGTTCTTCTTTGGTTTTTATCAGTAAGATTACCATAGTTCTTCTTTGGTTTTTGTAAGTAGGATTACCATAGTTCTTCTTTGGTTTTTATAAGTAGGATTACCATAGTTCTTCTTTGGTTTTTATAAGTAGTATTACCATAGGTCTTCTTTGGTTTTTGTAAGTAGTATTACCATAGTTCTTCTTTGGTTTTTGTAAGAAGAATTACCATAGTTCTTCTTTGGTTTTTGTAAGAAGAATTACCATAGTTCTTCTTTGGTTTATGTAAGAAGAATTACCTTAGTTCTTCTTTGGTTTTTATAAGTAGGATTACCTTAGTTCTTCTTTGGGTTTTATAAGTAGGATTACCATAGTTCTTCTTTGGTTTTTGTAAGAAGAATTACCATAGTTCTTTGGTTTTTATAAGTAGGATTACCATAGTTCTTCTTTGGTTTTTATAAGTAGGATTACCATAGTTCTTCTTTGGTTTTTATCAGTAAGATTACCATAGTTCTTCTTTGGTTTTTATAAATAGGATTACATAGTTCTTCTTTAGGTTTTGTAAGTAGGATTACCATAGTTCTTCTTTGGTTTTTATATCTAGGATTACCATAGTTCTTCTTTAGTTTTTATAAGTAGGATTACCATAATTCTTCTTTGGTTTTTATAAGTAGGATTACCATAGTTCTTCTTTAGTTTTTATAAGTAGGATTACCATAATTCTTCTTTGGTTTTTATAAGTAGGATTACCATAATTCTTCTTTAATTTTTATAAGTAGGATTACCATAGTTCTTCTCTGGTTTTTATAAGTAGTATTACCATAGTTCTTCTTTGGTTTTTATAAGTAGGATTACCATAGTTCTTCTTTGGTTTTTATAAGTAGGATTACCATAGTTCTTCTTTGGTTTTTATAAGTAGGATTACCATAGTTCTTCTTTGGTTTTTGTAAGTAGTATTACCATAGTTCTTCTTTGGTTTTTATAAGTAGGATTACCATAGTTCTTCTTTGGTTTTTGTAAGTAAGATTACCATAGTTCTTCTTTGGTTTTTGTAAGTAAGATTACCATAGTTCTTCTTTGGTTTTTATAAGTAGGATTACCATAGTTCTTCTTTGGTTTTTATAAGTAGGATTACCATAGTTCTTCTTTGGTTTTTGTAAGTAGGATTACCATAGTTCTTCTTTGGTTTTTATAAGTAGGATTACCATAGTTCTTCTTTGGTTTTTATAAGTAGGATTACCATAGTTCTTCTTTGGTTTTTATAAGTAGGATTACCATAGTTCTTCTTTGGTTTTTATAAGTAGGATTACCATAGTTCTTCTTTGGTTTTTGTAAGTAGGATTACCATAGTTCTTCTTTGGTTTTTATAAATAGGATTACCATAATTCTTCTTTGGTTTTTGTAAGTAGGATTACCATAGTTCTTCTTTGGTTTTTGTAAGTAAGATTACCATAGTTCTTCTTTGGTTTTTATAAGTAGGATTACCATAGTTCTTCTTTGGTTTTTGTAAGAAGAATTACCATAGTTCTTCTTTGGTTTTTGTAAGTAGGATTACCATAGTTCTTCTTTGGTTTTTATAAGTAGGATTACCATCGTTCTTCTTTGGTTTTTGTAAGAAGAATTACCATAGTTATTTGGTTTTTATAAGTAGGATTACCATAGTTCTTCTTTGGTTTTTGTAAGAAGAATTACCATAGTTTTTTGGTTTTTTTAAGTAGGATTACCATAGTTCTTCTTTGGTTTTTGTAAGAAGAATTACCATAGTTCTTCTTTGGTTTTTGTAAGTAGTATTACCATAGTTCTTTTTTGGTTTTTGTAAGAAGAATTACCATAGTTCTTCTTTGGTTTTTGTAAGAAGAATTACCATAGTTCTTCTTTGGTTTTTGTAAGAAGAATTACCATAGTTCTTCTTTGGTTTTTGTAAGAAGAATTACCATAGTTCTTCTTTGGTTTTTATAAGTAGGATTACCATAGTTCTTCTTTGGTTTTTGTAAGTAGGATTACCATAGTTCTTCTTTGGTTTTTATAAGTAGGATTATTATAGTTCTTCTTTGGTTTTTGTAAGTAAGATTACCATAGTTCTTCTTTGGTTTTTGTAAGAAGAATTACCATAGTTCTTCTTTGGTTTTTGTACGAAGAATTACCATAGTTCTTCTTTGGTTTTTGTAAGTAGAATTACCATAGTTCTTCTTTGGTTTTTGTAAGAAGAATTACCATAGTTCTTCTTTGGTTTTTATAAGTAGGATTACCATAGTTCTTCTTTGGTTTTTATAAGTAGGATTACCATAGTTCTTCTTTGGTTTTTATAAGTAGGATTACCATAGTTCTTCTTTGGGTTTTGTAAGTAGGATTACCATAGTTCTTCTTTGGTTTTTATAAGTAGGATTACCATAGTTCTTCTTTGGTTTTATTAAGTAGGATTACCATAATTCTTCTTTGGTTTTTATAAGTAGGATTACCATAGTTCTTCTTTGGTTTTTGTAATTAGGATTACCATAGTTCTTCTTTGGTTTTTATAAGTAGGATTACCATAGTTCTTCTTTGGTTTTTGTAAGTAGGATTACCATAGTTCTTCTTTGGTTTTTATCAGTAGGATTATCATAGTTCTTCTTTGGTTTTTGTAAGTAAGATTACCATAGTTCTTCTTTGGTTTTTGTAAGAAGAATTACCATAGTTCTTCTTTGGTTTATGTAAGAAGAATTACCTTAGTTCTTCTTTGGTTTTTATAAGTAGGATTACCATAGTTCTTCTTTGGTTTTTGTAAGAAGAATTACCATAGTTCTTTGGTTTTTATAAGTAGGATTACCATAGTTCTTCTTTGGTTTTTATAAGTAAGATTACCATAGTTCTTCTTTGGTTTTTATAAATAGGATTACATAGTTCTTCTTTAGTTTTTGTAAGTAGGATTACCATAGTTCTTCTTTGGTTTTTATATCTAGGATTACCATAGTTCTTCTTTGGTTTTTATAAGTAGGATTACCATAATTCTTCTTTGGTTTTTATAAGTAGGATTACCATAGTTCTTCTTTGGTTTTTATAAGTAGGATTACCATAGTTCTTCTTTGGTTTTTGTAAGTAGTATTACCATAGTTCTTCTTTGGTTTTTATAAGTAGGATTACCATAGTTCTTCTTTGGTTTTTGTAAGTAAGATTACCATAGTTCTTCTTTGGTTTTTGTAAGTAAGATTACCATAGTTCTTCTTTGGTTTTTATAAGTAGGATTACCATAGTTCTTCTTTGGTTTTTATAAGTAGGATTACCATAGTTCTTCTTTGGTTTTTGTAAGTAGGATTACCATAGTTCTTCTTTGGTTTTTATAAGTAGGATTACCATAGTTCTTCTTTGGTTTTTATAAGTAGGATTACCATAGTTCTTCTTTGGTTTTTATAAGTAGGATTACCATAGTTCTTCTTTGGTTTTTATAAGTAGGATTACCATAGTTCTTCTTTGGTTTTTGTAAGTAGGATTACCATAGTTCTTCTTTGGTTTTTATAAATAGGATTACCATAATTCTTCTTTGGTTTTTGTAAGTAAGATTACCATAGTTCTTCTTTGGTTTTTATAAGTAGGATTACCATAGTTCTTCTTTGGTTTTTGTAAGAAGAATTACCATAGTTCTTCTTTGGTTTTTGTAAGTAGGATTACCATAGTTCTTCTTTGGTTTTTATAAGTAGGATTACCATCGTTCTTCTTTGGTTTTTGTAAGAAGAATTACCATAGTTCTTTGGTTTTTATAAGTAGGATTACCATAGTTCTTCTTTGGTTTTTGTAAGAAGAATTACCATAGTTCTTTGGTTTTTTTAAGTAGGATTACCATAGTTCTTCTTTGGTTTTTGTAAGAAGAATTACCATAGTTCTTCTTTGGTTTTTGTAAGTAGTATTACCATAGTTCTTTTTTGGTTTTTGTAAGAAGAATTACCATAGTTCTTCTTTGGTTTTTGTAAGAAGAATTACCATAGTTCTTCTTTGGTTTTTGTAAGAAGAATTACCATAGTTCTTCTTTGGTTTTTGTAAGAAGAATTACTATAGTTCTTCTTTGGTTTTTATAAGTAGGATTACCATAGTTCTTCTTTGGTTTTTGTAAGTAGGATTACCATAGTTCTTCTTTGGTTTTTATAAGTAGGATTATTATAGTTCTTCTTTGGTTTTTGTAAGTAAGATTACCATAGTTCTTCTTTGGTTTTGTAAGAAGAATTACCATAGTTCTTCTTTGGTTTTTGTACGAAGAATTACCATAGTTCTTCTTTGGTTTTTGTAAGTAGAATTACCATAGTTCTTCTTTGGTTTTTGTAAGAAGAATTACCATAGTTCTTCTGTGGTTTTTATAAGTAGGATTACCATAGTTCTTCTTTGGTTTTTGTAAGTAGGATTACCATAGTTCTTCTTTGGTTTTTATAAGTAGGATTACCATAGTTCTTCTTTGGTTTTTATAAGTAGGATTACCATAGTTCTTCTTTGGTTTTTATCAGTAGGATTACCATAGTTCTTCTTTGGGTTTTGTAAGTAGGATTACCATAGTTCTTCATTGGTTTTTTATAAGTAGGATTACCATAGTTCTTCTTTGGTTTTATTAAGTAGGATTACCATAATTCTTCTTTGGTTTTTATAAGTAGGATTACCATAGTTCTTCTTTGATTTTTGTAAGTAGGATTACCATAGTTCTTCTTTGGTTTTTATAAGTAGGATTACCATAGTTCTTCTTTGGTTTTTGTAAGAAGAATTACCATAGTTCTTTGGTTTTTATAAATAGGATTACCATAATTCTTCTTTGGTTTTTATAAGTAGGATTACCATAGTTCTTCTTTGGTTTTTGTAAGTAGGATTACCATAGTTCTTCTTTGGTTTTTATAAGTAGGATTACCATAGTTCTTGTTTGGTTTTTATAAGTAGTATTACCATAGTTCTTCTTTGGTTTTTATGAGTAGTATTACCATAGTTCTTCTTTGGTTTTTGTAAGTAGTATTACCATAGTTCTTCTTTGGTTTTTGTAAGTAGTATTACCATAGTTCTTCTTTGGTTTTTGTAAGTAGGATTACCATAGTTCTTCTTTGGTTTTTATAAGTAGGATTACCATAGTTCTTCTTTGATTTTTATAAGTAGGATTACCATAGTTCTTCTTTGGTTTTTATAAGTAGGATTACCATAGTTCTTCTTTGGTTTTTGTAAGTAGGATTACCATAGTTCTTCTTTGGTTTTTGTAAGTAAGATTACCATAGTTCTTCTTTGGTTTTTGTAAGAGGAATTACCATAGTTCTTCTTTGGTTTTTGTAAGAAGAATTACCATAGTTCTTCTTTGCTTTTTGTAAGAAGAATTACCATAGTTCTTCTTTGGTTTTTATAAATAGGATTACCATAATTCTTCTTTGGTTTTTGTAAATAGGATTACCATAGTTCTTCTTTGGTTTTTGTAAGTAAGATTACCATAGTTCTTCTTTGGTTTTTATAAGTAGGATTACCATAGTTCTTCTTTGGTTTTTGTAAGAAGAATTACCATAGTTCTTCTTTGGTTTTTGTAAGTAGGATTACCATAGTTCTTCTTTGGTTTTTATAAGTAGGATTACCATCGTTCTTCTTTGGTTTTTGTAAGAAGAATTACCATAGTTCTTTGGTTTTTATAAGTAGGATTACCATAGTTCTTCTTTGGTTTTTGTAAGAAGAATTACCATAGTTCTTTGGTTTTTTTAAGTAGGATTACCATAGTTCTTCTTTGGTTTTTGTAAGAAGAATTACCATAGTTCTTCTTTGGTTTTTGTAAGTAGTATTACCATAGTTCTTTTTTGGTTTTTGTAAGAAGAATTACCATAGTTCTTCTTTGGTTTTTGTAAGAAGAATTACCATAGTTCTTCTTTGGTTTTTGTAAGAAGAATTACCATAGTTCTTCTTTGGTTTTTGTAAGAAGAATTACTATAGTTCTTCTTTGGTTTTTATAAGTAGGATTACCATAGTTCTTCTTTGGTTTTTGTAAGTAGGATTACCATAGTTCTTCTTTGGTTTTTATAAGTAGGATTATTATAGTTCTTCTTTGGTTTTTGTAAGTAAGATTACCATAGTTCTTCTTTGGTTTTTGTAAGAAGAATTACCATAGTTCTTCTTTGGTTTTTGTACGAAGAATTACCATAGTTCTTCTTTGGTTTTTGTAAGTAGAATTACCATAGTTCTTCTTTGGTTTTTGTAAGAAGAATTACCATAGTTCTTCTTTGGTTTTTATAAGTAGGATTACCATAGTTCTTCTTTGGTTTTTGTAAGTAGGATTACCATAGTTCTTCTTTGGTTTTTATAAGTAGGATTACCATAGTTCTTCTTTGGTTTTTATAAGTAGGATTACCATAGTTCTTCTTTGGTTTTTATCAGTAGGATTACCATAGTTCTTCTTTGGGTTTTGTAAGTAGGATTACCATAGTTCTTCTTTGGTTTTTTATAAGTAGGATTACCATAGTTCTTCTTTGGTTTTATTAAGTAGGATTACCATAATTCTTCTTTGGTTTTTATAAGTAGGATTACCATAGTTCTTCTTTGATTTTTGTAAGTAGGATTACCATAGTTCTTCTTTGGTTTTTATAAGTAGGATTACCATAGTTCTTCTTTGGTTTTTGTAAGAAGAATTACCATAGTTCTTTGGTTTTTATAAATAGGATTACCATAATTCTTCTTTGGTTTTGATAAGTAGGATTACCATAGTTCTTCTTTGGTTTTTGTAAGTAGGATTACCATAGTTCTTCTTTGGTTTTTATAAGTAAGATTACCATAGTTCTTGTTTGGTTTTTATAAGTAGTATTACCATAGTTCTTCTTTGGTTTTTGTAAGTAGTATTACCATAGTTCTTCTTTGGTTTTTGTAAGTAGTATTACCATAGTTCTTCTTTGGTTTTTGTAAGTAGTATTACCATAGTTCTTCTTTGGTTTTTGTAAGTAGGATTACCATAGTTCTTCTTTGGTTTTTATAAGTAGGATTACCATAGTTCTTCTTTGATTTTTATAAGTAGGATTACCATAGTTCTTCTTTGGTTTTTATAAGTAGGATTACCATAGTTCTTCTTTGGTTTTTGTAAGTAGGATTACCATAGTTCTTCTTTGGTTTTTGTAAGTAAGATTACCATAGTTCTTCTTTGGTTTTTGTAAGAGGAATTACCATAGTTCTTCTTTGGTTTTTGTAAGAAGAATTACCATAGTTCTTCTTTGCTTTTTGTAAGAAGAATTACCATAGTTCTTCTTTGGTTTTTGTAAGTAGTATTACCATAGTTCTTCTTTGGTTTTTGTAAGAAGAATTACCATAGTTCTTTGGTTTTTATAAGTAGGATTACCATAGTTCTTCTTTGGTTTTTATAAGTAGGATTACCATAGTTCTTCTTTGGTTTTTGTAAGAAGAATTACCATAGTTCTTTGGTTTTTATAAGTAGGATTACCATAGTTCTTCTTTGGTTTTTATTAGTAGGATTACCATAGTTCTTCTTTGGTTTTTATAAGTAAGATTACCATAGTTCTTCTTTGGTTTTTATAAATAGGATTACATAGTTCTTCTTTAGTTTTTGTAAGTAGGATTACCATAGTTCTTCTTTGGTTTTTATATCTAGGATTACCATAGTTCTTCTTTGGTTTTTATAAGTAGGATTACCATAATTCTTCTTTGGTTTTTATAAGTAGGATTACCATAGTTCTTCTTTGGTTTTTATACGTAGGATTACCATAGTTCTTCTTTGGTTTTTATCAGTAGGATTACCATAGTTCTTCTTTGGTTTTTATCAGTAGGATTACCATAGTTCTTCTTTGGGTTTTGTAAGTAGGATTACCATAGTTCTTCATTGGTTTTTTATAAGTAGGATTACCATAGTTCTTCTTTGGTTTTATTAAGTAGGATTACCATAATTCTTCTTTGGTTTTTATAAGTAGGATTACCATAGTTCTTCTTTGGTTTTTGTAAGAGGAATTACCATAGTTCTTCTTTGGTTTTTGTAAGAAGAATTACCATAGTTCTTCTTTGCTTTTTGTAAGAAGAATTACCATAGTTCTTCTTTGGTTTTTATAAATAGGATTACCATAATTCTTCTTTGGTTTTTGTAAGTAGGATTACCATAGTTCTTCTTTGGTTTTTGTAAGTAAGATTACCATAGTTCTTCTTTGGTTTTTATAAGTAGGATTACCATAGTTCTTCTTTGGTTTTTGTAAGAAGAATTACCATAGTTCTTCTTTGGTTTTTGTAAGTAGGATTACCATAGTTCTTCTTTGGTTTTTATAAGTAGGATTACCATCGTTCTTCTTTGGTTTTTGTAAGAAGAATTACCATAGTTCTTTGGTTTTTATAAGTAGGATTACCATAGTTCTTCTTTGGTTTTTGTAAGAAGAATTACCATAGTTCTTTGGTTTTTTTAAGTAGTATTACCATAGTTCTTCCTTGGTTTTTGTAAGAAGAATTACCATAGTTCTTCTTTGGTTTTTGTAAGTAGTATTACCATAGTTCTTTTTTGGTTTTTGTAAGAAGAATTACCATAGTTCTTCTTTGGTTTTTGTAAGAAGAATTACCATAGTTCTTCTTTGGTTTTTGTAAGAAGAATTACCATAGTTCTTCTTTGGTTTTTGTAAGAAGAATTACTATAGTTCTTCTTTGGTTTTTATAAGTAGGATTACCATAGTTCTTCTTTGGTTTTTGTAAGTAGGATTACCATAGTTCTTCTTTGGTTTTTATAAGTAGGATTATTATAGTTCTTCTTTGGTTTTTGTAAGTAAGATTACCATAGTTCTTCTTTGGTTTTTGTAAGAAGAATTACCATAGTTCTTCTTTGGTTTTTGTACGAAGAATTACCATAGTTCTTCTTTGGTTTTTGTAAGTAGAATTACCATAGTTCTTCTTTGGTTTTTGTAAGAAGAATTACCATAGTTCTTCTTTGGTTTTTATAAGTAGGATTACCATAGTTCTTCTTTGGTTTTTGTAAGTAGGATTACCATAGTTCTTCTTTGGTTTTTATAAGTAGGATTACCATAGTTCTTCTTTGGTTTTTATAAGTAGGATTACCATAGTTCTTCTTTGGTTTTTATCAGTAGGATTACCATAGTTCTTCTTTGGGTTTTGTAAGTAGGATTACCATAGTTCTTCTTTGGTTTTTTATAAGTAGGATTACCATAGTTCTTCTTTGGTTTTATTAAGTAGGATTACCATAATTCTTCTTTGGTTTTTATAAGTAGGATTACCATAGTTCTTCTTTGATTTTTTTAAGTAGGATTACCATAGTTCTTCTTTGGTTTTTATAAGTAGGATTACCATAGTTCTTCTTTGGTTTTTGTAAGAAGAATTACCATAGTTCTTTGGTTTTTATAAATAGGATTACCATAATTCTTCTTTGGTTTTTATAAGTAGGATTACCATAGTTCTTCTTTGGTTTTTGTAAGTAGGATTACCATAGTTCTTCTTTGGTTTTTATAAGTAAGATTACCATAGTTCTTGTTTGGTTTTTATAAGTAGTATTACCATAGTTCTTCTTTGGTTTTTGTAAGTAGTATTACCATAGTTCTTCTTTGGTTTTTGTAAGTAGTATTACCATAGTTCTTCTTTGGTTTTTGTAAGTAGTATTACCATAGTTCTTCTTTGGTTTTTGTAAGTAGGATTACCATAGTTCTTCTTTGGTTTTTATAAGTAGGATTACCATAGTTCTTCTTTGATTTTTATAAGTAGGATTACCATAGTTCTTCTTTGGTTTTTATAAGTAGGATTACCATAGTTCTTCTTTGGTTTTTGTAAGTAGGATTACCATAGTTCTTCTTTGGTTTTTGTAAGTAAGATTACCATAGTTCTTCTTTGGTTTTTGTAAGAGGAATTACCATAGTTCTTCTTTGGTTTTTGTAAGAAGAATTACCATAGTTCTTCTTTGCTTTTTGTAAGAAGAATTACCATAGTTCTTCTTTGGTTTTTGTAAGTAGTATTACCATAGTTCTTCTTTGGTTTTTGTAAGAAGAATTACCATAGTTCTTTGGTTTTTATAAGTAGGATTACCATAGTTCTTCTTTGGTTTTTATAAGTAGGATTACCATAGTTCTTCTTTGGTTTTTGTAAGAAGAATTACCATAGTTCTTTGGTTTTTATAAGTAGGATTACCATAGTTCTTCTTTGGTTTTTATTAGTAGGATTACCATAGTTCTTCTTTGGTTTTTATAAGTAAGATTACCATAGTTCTTCTTTGGTTTTTATAAATAGGATTACATAGTTCTTCTTTAGTTTTTGTAAGTAGGATTACCATAGTTCTTCTTTGGTTTTTATATCTAGGATTACCATAGTTCTTCTTTGGTTTTTATAAGTAGGATTACCATAATTCTTCTTTGGTTTTTATAAGTAGGATTACCATAGTTCTTCTTTGGTTTTTATACGTAGGATTACCATAGTTCTTCTTTGGTTTTTATCAGTAGGATTACTATAGTTCTTCTTTGGTTTTTGTAAGTAGTATTACCATAGTTCTTCTTTGGTTTTTATAAGTAGGATTACCATAGTTCTTCTTTGGTTTTTGTAAGTAAGATTACCATAGTTCTTCTTTGGTTTTTGTAAGTAAGATTACCATAGTTCTTCTTTGGTTTTTATAAGTAGGATTACCATAGTTCTTCTTTGGTTTTTATAAGTAGGATTACCATAGTTCTTCTTTGGTTTTTGTAAGTAGGATTACCATAGTTCTTCTTTGGTTTTTATAAGTAGGATTACCATAGTTCTTCTTTGGTTTTTATAAGTAGGATTACCATAGTTCTTCTTTGGTTTTTATAAGTAGGATTACCATAGTTCTTCTTTGGTTTTTATAAGTAGGATTACCATAGTTCTTCTTTGGTTTTTGTAAGTAGGATTACCATAGTTCTTCTTTGGTTTTTATAAATAGGATTACCATAATTCTTCTTTGGTTTTTGTAAGTAGGATTACCATAGTTCTTCTTTGGTTTTTGTAAGTAAGATTACCATAGTTCTTCTTTGGTTTTTATAAGTAGGATTACCATAGTTCTTCTTTGGTTTTTGTAAGAAGAATTACCATAGTTCTTCTTTGGTTTTTGTAAGTAGGATTACCATAGTTCTTCTTTGGTTTTTATAAGTAGGATTACCATCGTTCTTCTTTGGTTTTTGTAAGAAGAATTACCATAGTTCTTTGGTTTTTATAAGTAGGATTACCATAGTTCTTCTTTGGTTTTTGTAAGAAGAATTACCATAGTTCTTTGGTTTTTTTAAGTAGGATTACCATAGTTCTTCTTTGGTTTTTGTAAGAAGAATTACCATAGTTCTTCTTTGGTTTTTGTAAGTAGTATTACCATAGTTCTTTTTTGGTTTTTGAAAGAAGAATTACCATAGTTCTTCTTTGCTTTTTGTAAGAAGAATTACCATAGTTCTTCTTTGGTTTTTGTAAGTAGTATTACCATAGTTCTTCTTTGGTTTTTGTAAGAAGAATTACCATAGTTCTTTGGTTTTTATAAGTAGGATTACCATAGTTCTTCTTTGGTTTTTATAAGTAGGATTACCATAGTTCTTCTTTGGTTTTTATAAGTAGGATTACCATAGTTCTTCTTTGGTTTTTATAAATAGGATTACATAGTTCTTCTTTAGTTTTTGTAAGTAGGATTACCATAGTTCTTCTTTGGTTTTTATATCTAGGATTACCATAGTTCTTCTTTGGTTTTTATAAGTAGGATTACCATAATTCTTCTTTGGTTTTTATAAGTAGGATTACCATAGTTCTTCTTTGGTTTTTATAAGTAGGATTACCATAGTTCTTCTTTGGTTTTTATAAGTAGGATTACCATAGTTCTTCTTTGGTTTTTGTAAGTAGTATTACCATAGTTCTTCTTTGGTTTTTATAAGTAGGATTACCATAGTTCTTCTTTGGTTTTTGTAAGTAAGATTACCATAGTTCTTCTTTGGTTTTTGTAAGTAAGATTACCATAGTTCTTCTTTGGTTTTTATAAGTAGGATTACCATAGTTCTTCTTTGGTTTTTATAAGTAGGATTACCATAGTTCTTCTTTGGTTTTTGTAAGTAGGATTACCATAGTTCTTCTTTGGTTTTTATAAGTAGGATTACCATAGTTCTTCTTTGGTTTTTATAAGTAGGATTACCATAGTTCTTCTTTGGTTTTTATAAGTAGGATTACCATAGTTCTTCTTTGGTTTTTATAAGTAGGATTACCATAGTTCTTCTTTGGTTTTTGTAAGTAGGATTACCATAGTTCTTCTTTGGTTTTTATAAATAGGATTACCATAATTCTTCTTTGGTTTTTGTAAGTAGGATTACCATAGTTCTTCTTTGGTTTTTGTAAGTAGGATTACCATAGTTCTTCTTTGGTTTTTATAAATAGGATTACCATAATTCTTCTTTGGTTTTTGTAAGTAGGATTACCATAGTTCTTCTTTGGTTTTTGTAAGTAAGATTACCATAGTTCTTCTTTGGTTTTTATAAGTAGGATTACCATAGTTCTTCTTTGGTTTTTGTAAGAAGAATTACCATAGTTCTTCTTTGGTTTTTGTAAGTAGGATTACCATAGTTCTTCTTTGGTTTTTATAAGTAGGATTACCATCGTTCTTCTTTGGTTTTTGTAAGAAGAATTACCATAGTTCTTTGGTTTTTATAAGTAGGATTACCATAGTTCTTCTTTGGTTTTTGTAAGAAGAATTACCATAGTTCTTTGGTTTTTTTAAGTAGGATTACCATAGTTCTTCTTTGGTTTTTGTAAGAAGAATTACCATAGTTCTTCTTTGGTTTTTGTAAGTAGTATTACCATAGTTCTTTTTTGGTTTTTGTAAGAAGAATTACCATAGTTCTTCTTTGGTTTTTGTAAGAAGAATTACCATAGTTCTTCTTTGGTTTTTGTAAGAAGAATTACCATAGTTCTTCTTTGGTTTTTGTAAGAAGAATTACTATAGTTCTTCTTTGGTTTTTATAAGTAGGATTACCATAGTTCTTCTTTGGTTTTTGTAAGTAGGATTACCATAGTTCTTCTTTGGTTTTTATAAGTAGGATTATTATAGTTCTTCTTTGGTTTTTGTAAGTAAGATTACCATAGTTCTTCTTTGGTTTTTGTAAGAAGAATTACCATAGTTCTTCTTTGGTTTTTGTACGAAGAATTACCATAGTTCTTCTTTGGTTTTTGTAAGTAGAATTACCATAGTTCTTCTTTGGTTTTTGTAAGAAGAATTACCATAGTTCTTCTTTGGTTTTTTTAAGTAGGATTACCATAGTTCTTCTTTGGTTTTTGTAAGTAGGATTACCATAGTTCTTCTTTGGTTTTTATAAGTAGGATTACCATAGTTCTTCTTTGGTTTTTATAAGTAGGATTACCATAGTTCTTCTTTGGTTTTTATCAGTAGGATTACCATAGTTCTTCTTTGGGTTTTGTAAGTAGGATTACCATAGTTCTTCTTTGGTTTTTATAAGTAGGATTACCATAGTTCTTCTTTGGTTTTATTAAGTAGGATTACCATAATTCTTCTTTGGTTTTTATAAGTAGGATTACCATAGTTCTTCTTTGATTTTTGTAAGTAGGATTACCATAGTTCTTCTTTGGTTTTTATAAGTAGGATTACCATAGTTCTTCTTTGGTTTTTGTAAGAAGAATTACCATAGTTCTTTGGTTTTTATAAATAGGATTACCATAATTCTTCTTTGGTTTTTATAAGTAGGATTACCATAGTTCTTCTTTGGTTTTTGTAAGTAGGATTACCATAGTTCTTCTTTGGTTTTTATAAGTAGGATTACCATAGTTCTTCTTTGGTTTTTATAAGTAGTATTACCATAGTTCTTCTTTGGTTTTTATAAGTAGTATTACCATAGTTCTTCTTTGGTTTTTGTAAGTAGTATTACCATAGTTCTTCTTTGGTTTTTGTAAGTAGTATTACCATAGTTCTTCTTTGGTTTTTGTAAGTAGGATTACCATAGTTCTTCTTTGGTTTTTATAAGTAGGATTACCATAGTTCTTCTTTGATTTTTATAAGTAGGATTACCATAGTTCTTCTTTGGTTTTTATAAGTAGGATTACCATAGTTCTTCTTTGGTTTTTGTAAGTAGGATTACCATAGTTCTTCTTTGGTTTTTGTAAGTAAGATTACCATAGTTCTTCTTTGGTTTTTGTAAGAGGAATTACCATAGTTCTTCTTTGGTTTTTGTAAGAAGAATTACCATAGTTCTTCTTTGCTTTTTGTAAGAAGAATTACCATAGTTCTTCTTTGGTTTTTGTAAGTAGTATTACCATAGTTCTTCTTTGGTTTTTGTAAGAAGAATTACCATAGTTCTTCTTTGGTTTTTGTAAGAAGAATTACCATAGTTCTTCTTTGGTTTTTGTAAGAAGAATTACCATAGTTCTTCTTTGGTTTTTGTAAGAAGAATTACCATAGTTCTTCTTTGGTTTTTATAAGTAGGATTACCATAGTTCTTCTTTGGTTTTTGTAAGTAGGATTACCATAGTTCTTCTTTGGTTTTTGTAAGTAAGATTACCATAGTTCTTCTTTGGTTTTTGTAAGAAGAATTACCATAGTTCTTCTTTGGTTTTTGTAAGAAGAATTACCATAGTTCTTCCTTGGTTTTTGTAAGTAGAATTACCATAGTTCTTCTTTGGTTTTTGTAAGTAGTATTACCATAGTTCTTTTTTGGTTTTTGTAAGAAGAATTACCATAGTTCTTCTTTGGTTTTTGTAAGAAGAATTACCATAGTTCTTCTTTGGTTTTTGTAAGAAGAATTACCATAGTTCTTCTTTGGTTTTTGTAAGAAGAATTACTATAGTTCTTCTTTGGTTTTTATAAGTAGGATTACCATAGTTCTTCTTTGGTTTTTGTAAGTAGGATTACCATAGTTCTTCTTTGGTTTTTATAAGTAGGATTATTATAGTTCTTCTTTGGTTTTTTTAAGTAAGATTACCATAGTTCTTCTTTGGTTTTTGTAAGAAGAATTACCATAGTTATTCTTTGGTTTTTGTACGAAGAATTACCATAGTTCTTCTTTGGTTTTTGTAAGTAGAATTACCATAGTTCTTCTTTGGTTTTTGTAAGAAGAATTACCATAGTTCTTCTTTGGTTTTTTTAAGTAGGATTACCATAGTTCTTCTTTGGTTTTTGTAAGTAGGATTACCATAGTTCTTCTTTGGTTTTTATAAGTAGGATTACCATAGTTCTTCTTTGGTTTTTATAAGTAGGATTACCATAGTTCTTCTTTGGTTTTTATCAGTAGGATTACCATAGTTCTTCTTTGGGTTTTGTAAGTAGGATTACCATAGTTCTTCTTTGGTTTTTATAAGTAGGATTACCATAGTTCTTCTTTGGTTTTATTAAGTAGGATTACCATAATTCTTCTTTGGTTTTTATAAGTAGGATTACCATAGTTCTTCTTTGATTTTTGTAAGTAGGATTACCATAGTTCTTCTTTGGTTTTTATAAGTAGGATTACCATAGTTCTTCTTTGGTTTTTGTAAGAAGAATTACCATAGTTCTTTGGTTTTTATAAATAGGATTACCATAATTCTTCTTTGGTTTTTATAAGTAGGATTACCATAGTTCTTCTTTGGTTTTTGTAAGTAGGATTACCATAGTTCTTCTTTGGTTTTTATAAGTAGGATTACCATAGTTCTTCTTTGGTTTTTATAAGTAGTATTACCATAGTTCTTCTTTGGTTTTTATAAGTAGTATTACCATAGTTCTTCTTTGGTTTTTGTAAGTAGTATTACCATAGTTCTTCTTTGGTTTTTGTAAGTAGTATTACCATAGTTCTTCTTTGGTTTTTGTAAGTAGGATTACCATAGTTCTTCTTTGGTTTTTATAAGTAGGATTACCATAGTTCTTCTTTGATTTTTATAAGTAGGATTACCATAGTTCTTCTTTGGTTTTTATAAGTAGGATTACCATAGTTCTTCTTTGGTTTTTGTAAGTAGGATTACCATAGTTCTTCTTTGGTTTTTGTAAGTAAGATTACCATAGTTCTTCTTTGGTTTTTGTAAGAGGAATTACCATAGTTCTTCTTTGGTTTTTGTAAGAAGAATTACCATAGTTCTTCTTTGCTTTTTGTAAGAAGAATTACCATAGTTCTTCTTTGGTTTTTGTAAGTAGTATTACCATAGTTCTTCTTTGGTTTTTGTAAGAAGAATTACCATAGTTCTTCTTTGGTTTTTGTAAGAAGAATTACCATAGTTCTTCTTTGGTTTTTGTAAGAAGAATTACCATAGTTCTTCTTTGGTTTTTGTAAGAAGAATTACCATAGTTCTTCTTTGGTTTTTATAAGTAGGATTACCATAGTTCTTCTTTGGTTTTTGTAAGTAGGATTACCATAGTTCTTCTTTGGTTTTTGTAAGTAAGATTACCATAGTTCTTCTTTGGTTTTTGTAAGAAGAATTACCATAGTTCTTCTTTGGTTTTTGTAAGAAGAATTACCATAGTTCTTCCTTGGTTTTTGTAAGTAGAATTACCATAGTTCTTCTTTGGTTTTTATAAGTAGGATTACCATAGTTCTTCTTTGGTTTTTATAAGTAGTATTACCATAGTTCTTCTTTGGTTTTTGTAAGAAGAATTACCATAGTTCTTCTTTGGTTTTTGTAAGTAGTATTACCATAGTTCTTCTTTGGTTTTTGTAAGAAGAATTACCATAGTTCTTCTTTGGTTTTTGTAAGAAGAATTACCATAGTTCTTCTTTGGTTTTTGTAAGAAGAATTACCATAGTTCTTCTTTGGTTTTTGTAAGAAGAATTACCATAGTTCTTCTATGGTTTTTATAAGTAGGATTAAAATAGTTCTTCTTTGGTTTTTGTAAGTAGGATTACCATAGTTCTTCTTTGGTTTTTATAAGTAGGATTATCATAGTTCTTCTTTGGTTTTTGTAAGTAAGATTACCATAGTTCTTCTTTGGTTTTTGCAAGAAGAATTACCATAGTTCTTCTTTGGTTTATGTAAGAAGAATTACCATAGTTCTTCTTTGGTTTTTATAAGTAGAATTACCATAGTTCTTCTTTGGTTTTTATAAGTAGGATTACCATAGTTCTTCTTTGGTTTTTGTAAGAAGAATTACCATAGTTCTTCTTTGGTTTTTGTAAGTAGTATTACCATAGTTCTTCTTTGGTTTTTGTAAGAAGAATTACCATAGTTCTTCTTTGGTTTTTGTAAGAAGAATTACCATAGTTCTTCTTTGGTTTTTGTAAGTAGTATTACCATAGTTCTTCTTTGGTTTTTATAAGTAGGATTACCATAGTTCTTCTTTGGTTTTTGTAAGTAGGATTATCATAGTTCTTCTTTGGTTTTTGTAAGTAGTATTACCATAGTTCTTCTTTGGTTTTTGTAAGTAGTATTACCATAGTTCTTCTTTGGTTTTTGTAAGAAGAATTACCATAGTTCTTCTTTGGTTTTTGTAAGTAGTATTACCATAGTTCTTCTTTGGTTTTTGTAAGTAGAATTACCATAGTTCTTCTTTGGTTTTTGTAAGAAGAATTACCATAGTTCTTCTTTGGTTTTTGTAAGAAGAATTACCATAGTTCTTCTTTGGTTTTTGTAAGTAGTATTACCATAGTTCTTCTTTGGATTTTGTCAGAAGAATTACCATAGTTCTTCTTTGGTTTTTGTAAGAAGAATTACCATAGTTCTTCTTTGGTTTTTGTAAGAAGAATTACCATAGTTCTTCTTTGGTTTTTGTAAGAAGAATTACCATAGTGCTTCTTTGGTTTTTGTAAGAAGAATTACCATAGTTCTTCTTTGGTTTTTGTAAGAAGAATTACCATAGTTCTTCTTTGGTTTTAATAAGTAGGATTACCATAGTTCTTCTTTGGTTTTGGTAAGTAGGATTACCATAGTTCTTCTTTGGTTTTTATAAGTAGGATTATCATAGTTCTTCTTTGGTTTTTGTAAGTAAGATTACCATAGTTCTTCTTTGGTTTTTGTAAGAAGAATTACCATAGTTCTTCTTTGGTTTATGTAAGAAGAATTACCATAGTTCTTCTTTGGTTTTTGTAAGTAGAATTACCATAGTTCTTCTTTGGTTTTTATAAGTAGGATTACCATAGTTCTTCTTTGGTTTTTGTAGGAAGAATTACCATAGTTCTTCTTTGGTTTTTGTAAGTAGTATTACCATAGTTCTTCTTTGGTTTTTGTAAGAAGAATTACCATAGTTCTTCTTTGGTTTTTGTAAGAAGAATTACCATAGTTCTTCTTTGGTTTTTGTAAGTAGTATTACCATAGTTCTTCTTTGGTTTTTATAAGTAGGATTACCATAGTTCTTCTTTGGTTTTTATAAGTAGTATTACCATAGTTCTTCTTTGGTTTTTGTAAGTAGGATTATCATAGTTCTTCTTTGGTTTTTGTAAGTAGTATTACCATAGTTCTTCTTTGGTTTTTGTAAGAAGAATTACCATATTTCTTCTTTGGTTTTTGTAAGTAGTATTACCATAGTTCTTCTTTGGTTTTTGTAAGAAGAATTACCATAGTTCTTCTTTGGTTTTTGTAAGAAGAATTACAATAGTTCTTCTTTGGTTTTTGTAAGAAGAATTACCATAGTTCTTCTTTGGTTTTTGTAAGAAGAATTACCATAGTTCTTCTTTGGTTTTTGTAAGAAGAATTACCATAGTTCTTCTTTGGTTTTTGTAAGAAGAATTACCATAGTTCTTCTTTGGTTTTTATAAGTAGGATTACCATAGTTCTTCTTTGGTTTTGGTAAGTAGGATTACCATAGTTCTTCTTTGGTTTTTATAAGTAGGATTACCATAGTTCTTCTTTGGTTTTTATAAGTAGTATTACCATAGTTCTTCTTTGGTTTTTGTAAGTAGGATTATCATAGTTCTTCTTTGGTTTTTGTAAGTAGTATTACCATAGTTCTTCTTTGGTTTTTGTAAGTAGTATTACCATAGTTCTTCTTTGGTTTTTGTAAGAAGAATTACCATAGTTCTTCTTTGGTTTTTGTAAGTAGTATTACCATAGTTCTTCTTTGGTTTTTGTAAGAAGAATTACCATAGTTCTTCTTTGGTTTTTGTAAGAAGAATTACCATAGTTCTTCTTTGGTTTTTGTAAGAAGAATTACCATAGTTCTTCTTTGGTTTTTGTAAGAAGAATTACCATAGTTCTTCTTTGGTTTTTGTAAGAAGAATTACCATAGTTCTTCTTTGGTTTTTATAAGTAGGATTACCATAGTTCTTCTTTGGTTTTGGTAAGTAGGATTACCATAGTTCTTCTTTGGTTTTTATAAGTAGGATTATCATAGTTCTTCTTTGGTTTTTGTAAGTAAGATTACCATAGTTCTTCTTTGGTTTTTGTAAGAAGAATTACCATAGTTCTTCTTTGGTTTATGTAAGAAGAATTACCATAGTTCTTCTTTGGTTTTTGTAAGTAGAATTACCATAGTTCTTCTTTGGTTTTTATAAGTAGGATTACCATAGTTCTTCTTTGGTTTTTGTAGGAAGAATTACCATAGTTCTTCTTTGGTTTTTGTAAGTAGTATTACCATAGTTCTTCTTTGGTTTTTGTAAGAAGAATTACCATAGTTCTTCTTTGGTTTTTATAAGTAGGATTACCATAGTTCTTCTTTGGCTTTTATAAGTAGTATTACCATAGTTCTTCTTTGGTTTTTGTAAGTAGGATTATCATAGTTCTTCTTTGGTTTTTGTAAGTAGTATTACCATAGTTCTTCTTTGGTTTTTGTAAGTAGTATTACCATAGTTCTTCTTTGGTTTTTGTAAGTAGTATTACCATAGTTCTTCTTTGGTTTTTGTAAGTAGTATTATCATAGTTCTTCTTTGGTTTTTATAAGTAATATTACCATAGTTCTTCTTTGGTTTTTGTAAGTAGGATTACCATAGTTCTTCTTTGGTTTTTATAAGTAGGATTACCATAGTTCTTCTTTGGTTTTTGTAAGTAGGATTACCACAGTTCTTCTTTGGTTTTTGTAAGTAGGATTACCATAGTTCTTCTTTGGTTTTTGTAAGAAGAATTACCATAGTTCTTCTTTGGTTTTTGTAAGTAGTATTACCATAGTTCTTCTTTGGTTTTTATAAGTAGGATTACCATAGTTCTTCTTTGGTTTTTGTAAGAAGAATTACCATAGTTCTTTGGTTTTCATAAGTAGTATTACCATAGTTCTTGTTTGGTTTTTGTAAGTAGTATTACCATAGTTCTTGTTTGGTTTTTGTAAGTAGTATTACCATAGTTCTTCTTTGGTTTTTGTAAGTAGGATTACCATAGTTCTTCTTTGGTTTTATAAGTAGTATTACCATAATTCTTCTTTGGTTTTTATAAGTAGGATTATCATAGTTCTTCTTTGGTTTTATAAGTAGGATTACCATAGTTCTTCTTTAGTTTTTATAAGTAGGATTACCATAGTTCTTCTTTGGTTTTTGTAAGTAGGATTACCATAGTTCTTCTTTGGTTTTATAAGTAGGATTACCATAGTTCTTCTTTGGTTTTATAAGTAGGATTACCATAGTTCTTCTTTGGTTTTTATAAGTAGGATTACCATAGTTCTTCTTTGGTTTTTGTAAGAAGAATTACCATAGTTCTTTTTTGGTTTTTATAAGTAGGATTACCATAGTTCTTCTTTGGTTTTTGTAAGAAGAATTACCATAGTTCTTTGGTTTTCATAAGTAGGATTACCATAGTTCTTCTTTGGTTTGTACCCTGAAATATTGACTTTGCCCGAGCACTCACACACAATCTCAGTTTGTGAATTCGACGGATTATCAAGGAGTATCAAGGATTGATTTAGTCCATTCTGACAATGCTGTGCTTCCCTGAATTTAGGTCCATTGGAGATGATCTTCCAGAGATTTTCATGGTTGATTATATTAAGGTCGCCCATACGACTTGTCACAATGGGTTATAGTTGACAGGAGAATGAGAACAAGTACATTTAATGGTGTTTTGTAAGTATTCCTCAACGTTAAACTTCTGGAATGCCTTGTTGTAATTCAAAATCTTATATGCACTTGTATCGGTGCAAGTATAATATACAATTGGCACACTTTGATTCTGAAAATACTCAGGAACATGGGAAATCACTTCTTTATAATTCAATGTGTTGCTAAGATTGACGGCATTGATTCCTTTATAGGACAAATTAAGATCTGTAATCTTGTGATAACAATTCTGTCCGAACTGGTTTAAAGAGTAGAAATTTAGCCACATCACAAATTATACTAACCAACCGATATTTCTGAGTAAATCCATTATTCTATTAATAATTGTTTTTCTTTTTCTTTATTCAGATTCATTTGTCAAGATAAAATTCTTTGAAAAATAGTGAAAATTAATATCTAATAGATTACGTACACGGAAGCAAAAATAAATGTCAATTGACATTATATTAATAAATCTGAACGAAGCAAGTTGATATGTTACTAAAAATGTCAAGTGTATACAAACTACATCTCGTAATGGAATTTGAACAAATACAGATATTGTTAGCGAATTGCAAAGTTTTAATTTTACAGACTTTATATCCTAAATATTCTAATACTCGATTCAAATTAATATAAATCACCATCAAAATGGGTTCATATTTGTGGTGTTTCCTTTTTTTTTCTTACATCCGAGATTGTTTTTGATGTTTCCAGAACTACATGTATCGTGTCGTGACATCTGCTCGGTCATGCAATAAAGTCGGTCATTTGTTTTGATTTACCGGCATTCTCGCGCAGCACGAGGCCAATGACGTCATTCTGTATATTTATAACGTATATAGACGCCGAAGCAGTTTTTTAAAACTTGAAGATAATAAAATGCGATCAAAACAGGTAAGATTGAATTGAACAAATTCCATGCCAGTAAAAAAGTTCCATTTTACTAATATCCTTTTATCTGGTCATTCTGCCTGTGAAATTTATTTTAAGCGATGGTACAAATGTATTCCCCAAGCATTTTTACCTTTCCGGTTTGTTGACATAATCGTCATCACAGTTCATGACCGTTTCTGGAATGTAGGCCAAGCAAATTGTATTTTAAAATACTTTGAAAATATGATGATTGATCATTCAGATTCTAACATTTTTTAGAAAATGGCTGATTTATGAGTGATGTATTCTGTGATATTAAATGTGATTAAAATAAATTGAAATCAGTCATTAATTGTTTTACAAAAATATGGCAGAATGTAGTCAGTCTAATAGGTTGTATAGACAAAAGCAAAAACACCAAATTCACTGGATTAAATACTTTATTATATGGGTAAGCAAGTTTAATATTTGCATCAAATAATAAATTTTTAATACTTCAATTTCAAACTATTTATAAAAAACATCTTTTGAAATTTTTCAGACAAAACAATTACACTGAAAAAGCTCAAATACTGTACTTTCTTAATCTGGTTTACTTTTTAAGCTTGGTTGGCCTATGACAAAATCATGTGCTTTATTGACCTTTGACCGGCCTTATGTGACGTAATAGGACGCCATTTGGAAAAAAGGGTAGTAAACAAATATGGGTCAGTGTGTTATTATTATCGATCTTTTTTCCATGGAACTTTACACATGTGAGCAAGAATAGATGAGGAACATAATTAAAAAGAAACAAATGTTTACTTTTCAAACATGAACAAAATAATCAAACATTATCCAATGACTGAACGACTAATTGTCATACGGGGATATATATTGTACTTGTGTCGTTCAAGTATTAACTTCTTTTCTTGATTAGGTTTGATTTATGTATGTCGTGATGTTGTATGTATTCATACTTTCTGTACCACTCATTATTTGCTACTTGCATTGGACTTCAGCATAATCAGAACGCATGCCCAAGACGACCCATCACCTTTCATTCCAGTTGGATATTTATTTGATTTTGTTTGGATTTATGATCGTCAGCACAGATTTCACTGTGCTTCCGAATTATCTTAGATTTAAATAATCATTTGCATTCTAGCCCTACCCCATAAACATCTGGTAAGGTGAATTTTGATGAATTTGACAGAACCGGCTTCGTTGTACGATCTATTTCCGGTCAATCACCAATGTAAGCAATGACACCAAATACGATTATTACAGTCATTCTATGCATAATACTTCAAGTATATACACAACAAGCACCTAGAATCAGAGGCTCAGAACCAGAATACCCGCTGTCAGCTTATCCACTGTCGTTACTAACCATAAATGAGTATGACAATAACACCTGTGTTTCATACTGGCTTAATGACATCCATAAAAGTAACCAACCACCAGACAAATCACTGAACTTGATCAACACATTTCTTCTAATAATAAGTGGAGTAGAAACCAACCCAGGGCCGATAAAATACCCCTGCGGCGTGTGCAGCAAGGCAAGGTAGAATCAAAAAGCCTTAGCCTGCGATGATTGTGATCAATGGTTTCATACAGCATGTATGGGAATATCAAACTCAGCATATGACAACCTGGCGAATACATCAGTGTCATGGTACTGTACAAATTGCAACCGACCAGATCACTCACCTCTGCTGTATGACCTTAGTAGCAGTGTTACCAACCGTTTTTCATCGCTACAATCTGACTCCTTTAATTCGACAATTAGTTCGATGGGCAGTTCTACAGCCACATCATCACCCAGACGAGTGCGCAACAAACCACAGGCAAAAGCTAAACAAGGACTTAGAACTCTCAAAATAAATTTTCGATCTTAAAAATAAAGTACCAGAATTATATATTTTACTAGAATCTACATCTCTAGATATCATAATTGGTACAGAAACATGGATCAACAATACTATGCACCCATCAGAGTTTTACTCAGATAAGCATGCTATTTATCGCCGTGATAGGGGAACCGATGATCATGGCGGAGTAATTATAGCAACAATGAACAATCTCACAAATGCAGAAGTTCACAATAGCAAAACAGTAGAGCTTATAAGTGTAAAAATAGACCCACCAAATAAAAAGACACTCATAGTTTCATCATTCTATAGATCACCTTAGACTGATGAAGTATATATACAAAACTACATCAAGGAAATATCAGAACTAAAGACAAGACATGATAAAGCTATTTTTTGTATTGGTGGAGACTTCAACCTGCCCGATATTGACTGGAAAACTGGACTAGAATAATTTAAATGGAAATAACTACCCACATAAAACCAGCGAGGAAATAATTAAGTTCGGGGAGGATATGTTTATGGAACAAGTTGTCGAATGTAGCACTAGAGGAGAAAACATACTAGATCTCTTTTTTACAACACATCCAACATTAGTGGAGCGTACCAAAACATTACCACCAAGTAAAGGAGATCATGATATTGTACTATGCGACACTCTCATCACACCTAACAGAGTTAAGAAACCTCGTAGAAATATATTACTATGGAAAAAAGCAGACGAAGACGGCATTAAAACAGCTCTAATCAAATCACAAACAGACATAATCGATAACAGCAACGATGTCAACAAAACATGGGATACATTCAGGACAACAATTGAGGATATCATGAAGAACTACATACCAACTAAATTAACTTCTACCAGAAATTCACACCCATGGATAAACCGCAACATCAATAAACTTACAAGAAAGAAAAACCGAGCGCACAAAAAAGCAGGATCCACAAAGAAATCAAAAGACTGGAATATATACATCAAGATAAAATCAGCATGTCAAAGAGAGAAAAGGAAGTCACATGACTCTTATTTACAGGACATCGTAAGCGGCGACATGAAGAATAATTCGAAGAAACTATGGTCATACATAAATCATAAGAAACAAGATTCCAGTGGGGTAGCATCACTGAAAGATACTGGCGGTCTTCTGAACAGCTACACGCCTGCAAAAGCTGAGATTTTGAACAACCAATTCCACTCGGTTTACACAAAGGAGGATTTGGACAACTTACCATCAAAATGACCCAACTATGCCTAACATACAGGTCAACAGTAATGACATCAAGAAACTACTGAAGGGTCTTAGCATACATGAAGCGACAGGCCCAGATGCAATACCTACAATATTCTTCATGACTACGCAGAAGAACTAGCACCAATCATGACTTTCTAATTCCAACTGTCATTAGATACAGGTAGTATACCCGACGATTGGAGAGAGGCAAACATGGTAGCATTATTTAAGAAAGGAGACAGACACCAGGCATCAAACTATAGGCCAGTTTCACTCACGGCCGTATCTTGTAAAATACTGGAACATGTCATTCACAGCCAGATAATGGACCATTTCGACCGTTGGAACATACTGACAGACAAGCAACATGGGTTTAGAAGTAGGAGATCTTGCGAGTCACAACTGATCATCACCACCGATGCGCTAGCCAAGTCCTTGGCCAAAGGAGAACAAGTTGATGTGATTTTGCTTGATTTCTCTAAAGCCTTCGATAAGGTTCCCCATCATCGACTGCTCTACAAGCTGGACTATTATGGAGTGAGAGGAAACACCTGGAAATGGGAACAGGACTTCTTGAGTAAGAGAACGTAGAAAGTCGTATTAGACGGTGTTACATCCTCCTGCGCAGACGTTATATCCGGAGACCCTCAATGTACTGTGATGGGCCCATTGCTGTTTTTAACCTTCATAAATGACTTGCCAGAACACACTATATCTGATGTTCGACTCTTCGCAGACGACTGTCTGTTGTACAGACATATCCGAAATGATGAAGATGCGGCAGCCTTACAGAAGGACCTAACATCACTACAGCAATGGGAAGAAACATGGCAGATGCAGTTCCATCCGCAAAAATGTAATGTCATTCATGTAGCCAACAAACGTAAGCCCATCACACATAGTTATAAGTTACATGATCACATACTGGAAGTAATGGAAAACAGCTGGGAGTTACTATCAACAACAAGCTGAACTGGACCCAACATATAACCAACATCAAAGGCAAAGCCAGTGGGACATTGGGCTTTTTACAGAGAAACCTCCGTGGATGCAAATCAAGTGTTAAGTTAACCGCCTATACCACCATGGTGAGACCGACATTAGAATATGCAGGCACAGTATGGGACCCACACCATCAGGTCCACATCAGATCACTCGAGGGGGTCCAGCGAAGAGCCGTTAGATTTGTTAGCGGTAACTTTTATGACCGCACTCCAGGTTATGTAACAGCGATGATAAACCAACTCAAATGGGAACTCCTAGAATATCGCCGGTTGACATAAGATCACACATGACCTCATTGACATCAATGCACCATCCTCCTTACTACTAGGTGATGCTAGAACAAGGGGCGCAAATAGATATCGTCAACCAACAACCGACAAGGATATCTACAAGTTCTCTTTCTTTCCAAGAACCACCACTGATTGGAACAGGCTACCAGAAACAACTACATCAGCCAATGCCATCGAGAGCTTCCGTATGCAGCTGAGATCCAGCCATTCTGCATACTTCACACACTAGGTCCGTGTCTTTTTGTATATAGTTTTAACTGTACATGTGTCGAAGGATTTGTAATCGTCTTTGACATGCGTCAAAGCAAAATTACACTCAAGATGAGTCCTGCACTATACTAGGAAGAAGAAGAAGAAGAAGAAGAAGAAGACATTGGCAATGGCTACTGGGAGATGAAGGCAGATATTTACTGGTGTAGATTTAAAACAAAATAATTTGAAATCTCCGACGAAACATTTTATTTCCCAGGACATTACTTACCAAGCGTGATTCTCATTTTACAAGATTAAATGAAATGATTGTTTCATTGATTGGTGTTTAACGACAAGTCATCAGTATTATAGAATTCAAGACGAGTTAACAAACAATAAATCATGTAAGTAAAAATGTTTTACGATCACATCAGTTACGAAAGGTCAGTAGCAAATTATGTTCCCTGTCGTATTTACCTCCCGTGTATTATCATCGTTCATGACATCACTGAATATGACTTAGCAACAGATTTCTAACATAGACAACACGACAGATATCACAAATAGACCATCTGACCTTTCTGGAGCATCCGAGTTCACCCTGGTTCATAGTGGGGTTTTGTGTAGTTATTAGTGAATCATTGTTTGTTCGTTTTTGCTCCTTTTCTTTTGGCCATTGTATTATCTGCTTTTCTTTGATTTACGACTTCTGATATTACCCCTTTGATTTGCGACTTCTGATATTACCCCTTTGATTTGCGACTTCTGATATTACCTCTTTGATTTATGACTTTTGATACTACCCCTTTGATTTACGACTTCTGATATTACCTCTTTGATTTATGACTTCTGATATTACCCCTTTGATTTATGACTTCTGATATTACCCCTTTAATTTACGATTTCTGATATTACCCCTTTGATTTACGACTTCTGATATTACCCCTTTGATTTACGACTTCTGATATTACCTCTTTGATTTACGCTTTCTGATATTACCCCTTTGATTTATGACTTCTGATATTACCTCTTTGATTTACGACTTCTGATATTACCCCTTTGATTTACGACTTCTGATATTACCCCTTTGATTTACGACTTCTGATATTACCCTTTGATTTACGACTTCTGATATTACCTCTTTGATTTACGACTTCTGATATTACCCCTTTGATTTATGACTTCTGATATTACCTCTTTAATTTACGACTTCTGATATTACCCCTTTGATTTATGACTTCTTATATTACCCCTTTGATTTACGACTTCTGATATTACCCCTTTGATTTGTGACTTTTGATATTACCCCTTTGATTTACGACTTCTGATATTACCCCTTTGATTTGCAACTTCTGATATTACCCCTTTGATTTACGACTTCTGATATTACCCCTTTGATTTACGACTTCTGATATTACCCCTTTGATTTACGACTTCTGATATTACCCCTTTGATTTACGACTTCTGATATTACCCCTTTCATTTTGTCAAACGTTTCTTAAAAAACGTAATAATGCAATCCTCACAATGGTAGTTATTAAAACATTTCACGATATTTCTCTCTAGTGTACTATTGTCTTGTGTCTAATTAGTTTTTATATAGGTATTTTCTATACATGATGGTAGACATAGCATAACCCTAGATTTCCTTGTTGACAATGTTCAGTAATTGTAATACCATTTCCTTACAGATTTTGTAGTAAGATTTAAGAGGTACACCAGTAAAGCTTCATCTATAATATTGCTGACTTCACTTCGTTATTTGATATTAACTGTACTTTATAAATCACTACTGTGTTAGTGGGTTATTAAAGATTCCGACAAAACGAATTACATAGATACAATATTGTAGACACATTTGACTTAAGATTGTAATATAAATGCCCATTATTGTACAATAAGTCATCTTGCTTGTATTATTGATACAGGTACACATCTTGTCTATGTTGTTGGTACAACAACACATTTTAGCATATCTTAATGGTACGGACCTTACTCCTTAATGGTGCATGCTTAGCGGAGAAGCAACACATACCAATTGTATAGTCTTTGATTTTGTCCCGACATGTAATTGAACTCTCGGCACGGTATAAAACACTTAAGGATAGCACGCGTCGGTGATACGAAGGAGAATACCAAAGTCAGAACAAAATGTAGGTCAGTGATACGAACGGATAATACCAAAGTCAGAACAGAATGTAGGCCAGTGATACGAACGAATAATACCAAAGTCAGATCAGAATGTAGGCCAGTGATACAAACGGATAATATTAAAGTCGGAACAGAATGTAGGCCAGTGATACCAACGAAGAATACCAAAGTCAGAACAGATTGTAGGTCAGTGATACCAACGAAGAATACCAAAGTAAGAACAGAATGTAGGTCAGGGATACCAACGAAGAATACCAAAGTCAGAACAGATTGTAGGTCAGTGATACCAACGAAGAATACCAAAGTCAGAACAGATTGTAGGTCAGTGATACCAACAAAGAATACCAAAGTCAGAACAGATTGTAGGTCAATGAGAGGATGGAGAATACCAAGTCAGAACAGAATGTAAGTCAATAAGAGGATGGAGAATACCAAGTCAGAACAGAATGTAAGTCAATAAGAGGATGGAGAATACCAAAGTCAGAACAGAATGTAAGTCAATGAGAGGATGGAAAATACCAAAGTCAGAATAGAATATTGGTCAGTGATACGAAGGAGAATGCCAAAGTCAAAACAGAATGTAGGCCAGTGATACAAAGGAGAATACCAAAGTTCGAACAGAATGTAGGTCAGTGATACGAAGGAGAATACCAACGTCAGAATAGAATGTAGGTCAGTGATACGAAGGAGAATACCAACGTCAGAACAGAATGTAGGTCAGTGATACGAAGGAGAATACCAACGTCAGAACAGAATGTAGGTCAGTGATACGAAGGAGAATACCAACGTCAGAACAGAATGTAGGTCAGTGATACGAAGGAGAATACCAACGTCAGAACAGAATGTAGGTCAGTGATATAAAGGTTAGTCCCCGATGGTATCATTCGCAAAATAGTCAGTTCTTCTGCTCTGACATGTTTTTTTAGATACATTTAGGCTTAGAAGTTACAGTTCCTAAATAGCATAATTTATTAACACTAAGGTATATCTCCTTCAGGAATATACAACCTTAGCTTGTTTTGGTTATCTAAGGACTTATACATTATTTGCTTTTCAATCTTTTGACTATGAGTGTACCTGATGACGGTTTTTCCAAAAACACGTTGTGTGACTAAATTAGAGTTCTACCTTTTGATCATTCTCAGAAACTGCAAGCCAGGTGTATATAATGTTTTAAGTGTGTTAAGCTTGGATATCTAGTTAATAGTATAGTGTTGGAGTTCTTAAAGATATCTTTTAGGGGTTCAAACATGGATGGGGTCCAAAAGTATGAAATCAACTGGAAATAGGGTTGCTATATATTTATAGAAATAGGGTTGTTATATATCTATAGAAATAGGGTTGTTATATATCTATAGAAATAGGATTGTTATATATCTATAGAAATAGGGTTGTTATATATCTATAGAAATAGGGTTGTTATATATCTATAGAAATAGGGTTGTTATATATCTATAGAAATAGGGTTGTTATATATCTATAGAAATAGGGTTGTTATATATCTATAGAAATAGGGTTGTTATATATCTATAGAAATAGGGTTGTTATATATCTATAGAAATAGGGTTGTTATATATCTATAGAAAGATAATTGAGAAATCAATCGTTATAATAATAAGTACCTTGGATTCCTCTGAAATGGAAAAAAGCCAAATTGGTGGAAAGTGAGTAGGTTTGGGAGACTTCTGTAACAGTTCACTGTGTTACACTCGCCAAGCTTTGTGCTTGTACTATCGTTGTATCAGTATGACTCATTTACTCAAAACTTTCTTCTGATAATTATAATAATGTGAATATTTAAACTATCCTTTTCATAACAAGTCTAATCGTTAGCCAAGAGTCAGCCAATAGTCACACTTTACCTTTAGTTTTCATTCCAGAACATCTTAGTGAAGGTTAAACAAAACAGTCTGAATACAGTAGAACATAAAAACAAACGGAGAAAAAAAAACATTGACAACAACAAACAGATGAACATGAATATGAATACAAAAACAGAACGAATTTGCTTAAAGACATTTAAATAAATATTTTATTGACGTTCAAAACAATGATAATAATAAAAGAAGATAAATATCGTCGTCTTACACAGAAAGTCCAAATTCCATCGAATTGTCCAAGCTAGCATATATTTATTGTTTCATTCGTCTAGCACCTTCACTGTGTATAAAACCTCTTCGTCAAAACTACTAACGAGCAGCTAAGAATTTTTGTCCTGTAAATGATAAGTTTTAGCATATTTAAAAAAGTCTTTCTACTTCTGTTATCTGATAAAATGGAAAACAAATGGATTTACTTTTGCAAAGGACCTACATTCGTAATTGTAATACTTTTGTTGTAGCTTAGTAAATTTTGAAAGAAGATATATACAAAATTAGAACTTTGTTTGACGTATTCGTCAGAATTGATTGTATATTGGGAGAGGAAATGAGCCATACATGAGTCCAACGTTATAACTCGATTAATAATGATAAGTTATTAATAATTCAAAAATGTACACTTCTAAATGATCAGTTTTCATTGAACAATAATCTTTCACAATTAATTTATGAAAATCAGCGCATCATAATAGCGTGCATACAACAGGGTGGTACGGAAACAATTCACTCTAATCCATCACCCCTAATAACAACAGCAACAATAAATCAGAACCAAATATATCCCCATTACATTTCTGAATTGGTCCATCTCTATTTAGCAAAAAATAGGTTCCGACATATAATAATTCTACAAGGAATGTGACTTTAAAACAGGCTAATCTACTGACTAAATATGTCTATTTTAAAATTGTGCAAGAATCTAATTCCGGGAAGAGCGAATTAATAAAACTCTTGTTTCTTCCCTCCTTGCCTAATTTTGGAGTCATATTGTAGCAAAATTTATATTCACTAAGGAATAGTCTAGATAATAAAGTTGCAACCAACTTAAGTTTTTCCCCGAACAATATTTAATATAACTCGTTTTGTGTACCCTTCTATCGTGTGAATTCGATTATCCCTGCAACTCTTTGAGACTGGAATAAAGAATTCCTCAATGGAAATGTTCGATTTTGAAATAGAAAAACAATGATCTGATTAATTATCTGAATGCAATATTTATCCAGTCTCAAATGAGGTTATATGTACTATCTAACTAACCATAATCCATCTTACCTGCACGACGTCTTGCCTCTGAAGGTTTCAAATTCAATATGTTACTGTTAACTTTATTATCATTTTTACTGACAATATTACAATATCTTACAAAAAAGTTGCATGTTTTGAAAATTAAAATTGAAACATTTTATATACAACAAAACTTTTAATTTATTATTGCAAATACAATATTTTAAAATACGGAGGTCTCTATATTTAACTATTTTGAAATTACACATATAAATATTTCTGATATAATTACCTGTCATGTTTTCAGGTTTAGTGAAGTCCGACATAGCAGTGGATTGGAAATTGTTTCCTGTAAATTGTGAAAAGTTATTTATTTATTATTGTTTTGAATACATACAGTGTTCAATATTTGATTTCTCTTTATTCTGGTCTCCCACGAAGACTTTCACCAAGGAATTGTCTAGATTCCTTTGGATGTCCATGACTAATTGCTATTAAATCTGTTAGAAGTATTAGTTATGATTTTTTACTCTAAAGAATAATGGTCTTTAACCAACAGATTCTACCTCCATAGCTAGTAGTCAGCTAACTACGAACATTCATTGACCCTACTATTGCACTGTCCATGTTTATGTTGTCATTCATTGACTCTACTATTGCACTCTCCATGTCTGTGTTGTCATTCATTGACTCTGCTATTGCACTGTCCATGTTTATGTTGTCATTCATTGACTCTGCTATTGCACTGCCCATGTTTATGTTGTCATTCATTGACTCTACTATTGCACTGTCCATGTTTATGTTGTCATTCATTGACTCTACTATTGTACTGTCCATGTTTATGTTGTCATTCATTGACTCTACTATTGCACTGTCCATGTTTATGTTGTCATTCATTGACTCTACTATTGCATGTCCATGTTTATGTTGTCATTCATTGACTCTGCTATTGCACTGCCCATGTTTATGTTGTCATTCATTGACTCTACTATTGCACTGCCCATGTTTATGTTGTCATTCACTGACTCTACTATTGCACTGTCCATGTTTATGTTGTCATTCATTGACTCTGCTATTGTACTGTCCATGTTTATGTTGTCATTCATTGACTCTACTATTGCACTGTCCATGTTTATGTTGTCATTCATTGACTCTACTATTGTACTGTCCATGTTTATGTTGTCATTCATTGACTCTACTATTGTACTGTCCATGTTTATGTTGTCATTCATTGACTCTATTATTGCACTGTCCATGTTTATGTTGTCATTCATTGACTCTACTATTGCACTGTCCATGTTTATGTTGTCATTCATTGACTCTACTATTGCACTGTCCATGTTTATGTTGTCATTCATTGACTCTGCTATTGTACTGTCCATGTTTATGTTGTCATTCATTGACTCTACTATTGCACTGTCCATGTTTATGTTGTCATTCATTGACTCTACTATTGTACTGTCCATGTTTATGTTGTCATTCATTGATTCTACTATTGTACTGTCCATGTTTATGTTGTCATTCATTGACTCTACTATTGCACTGTCCATGTTTATGTTGTCATTCATTGACTCTACTATTGCACTGTCCATGTTTATGTTGTCATTCATTGACTCTACTATTGCACTGTCCATGTTTATGTTGTCATTCATTGACTCTACTATTGCACTGTCCATGTTTATGTTGTCATTCATTGACTCTGCTATTGTACTGTCCATGTTTATGTTGTCATTCATTGACTCTACTATTGCACTGTTCATGTTTATGTTGTCATTCATTGACTCTACTATTGCACTGTCCATGTTTATGTTGTCATTCATTGACTCTACTATTGCACTGTCCATGTTTATGTTGTCATTCATTGACTCTACTATTGTACTGTCCATGTTTATGTTGTCATTCATTGACTCTACTATTGTACTCTCCATGTGTATGTTGTCATTCATTGACTCTACTATTGTACTGTCCATGTTTATGTTGTCATTCATTGACTCTACTATTGTACTGTCCATGTTTATGTTGTCATTCATTGACTCTACTATTGTACTGTTCATGTTTATGTTGTCATTCATTGACTCTACTATTGCACTGTCCATGTTTATGTTGTCATTCATTGACTCTACTATTGTACTGTCCATGTTTATGTTGTCATTCATTGACTCTACTATTGCACTGTCCATGTTTATGTTGTCATTCATTGACTCTACTATTGTACTGTCCATGTTTATGTTGTCATTCATTGACTCTACTATTGCACTGTTCATGTTTATGTTGTCATTCATTGACTCTACTATTGCACTGTCCATGTTTATGTTGTCATTCATTGACACTACTATTGTACTGTCCATGTTTATGTTGTCATTCATTGACCATGCTATTGTACTGTCCATGTTTATGTTGTCATTCATTGACCCTGCTATTGTACTGTGCATGTTTATGTTGTCATTCATTGACTCTACTATTGCACTGTCCATGTTTATGTTGTCATTCATTGACTCTACTATTGTACTGTCCATGTTTATGTTGTCATTCATTGACTCTACTATTGCACTGTCCATGTTTATGTTGTCATTCATTGACTCTACTTTTGTACTGCCCATGTTTATGTTGTCATTCATTGACTCTACTATTGTACTGTGCATGTTTATGTTGTCATTCATTGACTCTACTATTGTACTGTCCATGTTTATGTTGTCATTCATTAACTCTACTATTGCGCTGTCCATGTTTATGTTGTCATTCATTGACTCTACTATTGTACTGTCCATGTTTATGTTGTCATTCATTGACTCTACTATTGTACTGTCCATGTTTATGTTGTCATTCATTGACTCTACTATTGCACTGTCCATGTTTATGTTGTCATTCATTGACTCTACTATTGTACTGTCCATGTTTATGTTGTCATTCATTGACTCTTCTATTGTACTGTCCATGTTTATGTTGTCATTCATTGACTCTACTATTGTACTGTCCATGTTTATGTTGTCATTCATTGACTCTACTATTGCACTGTCCATGTGTATGTTGTCATTCACTGACTCTACTATTGTACTGTCCATGTTTATGTTGTCATTCATTGACTCTAGTATTGTACTGTCCATGTTTATGTTGTCATTCATTGACTCTACTATTGTACTGTCCATGTTTATGTTGTCATTCATTGACTCTACTATTGCGCTGTCCATGTTTATGTTGTCATTCATTGACTCTACTATTGTAATATCCATGTTTATGTTGTCATTCATTTTGTGATAATGTGTGGTCTTTTTGAAAGGAACTGAATCTGTGCAGGTTGTTATCGTTTGCTATGTATTGCCGTTGAAGATCCAGTTATCAAGAAGGGAGAGTTTTGATTCCATTTACCGGTTTAACACCGCCATATTTTTATGGAAGATACCAATGTGAACAGTTAACAGCCGACAGACAACGGACACCAAGTGATTGGAAAAGCTGGCACCGCCTTTCGGCCATGTGAGTTAATAAAGAAGACAATATTACTGCCGTATGTGATGTTACAATGTTGTTACTAGAAAGTATCTTTTATATCACAACAAAAATTTAAATACCTTGGTTTTCAACTGGTATCAAACAGATTACATACGTATCTATTTAATAAACACAATTTTACTATTCCGGTTTATATTGTAAAAATATTCCACTCTTGAACTACCATTTTAACCCAATCGTGTTATAAGTGTTATAATATGTCACCGTGCTTTTTTATTTCCTGTATATCTTGATTATATGTATCTATATTGATCATAAACTTGTGCGATTACTGTTCTTTATTGATCCGAATCTTGTGTGATAATGGTTCAATACTTATCAGGAACTTGTATTATTGTGTCTCCATATTTATCCGAACCTTATGTGATTAGGGTTTTATACTATTCTGAGCTTTGTGTGATTATGACTCCATAATGATCTTAATCTGTTGTGATTGTGGTTCCATACTTATCACAACTCATCAGAAACATGCGTGATATGGCCTCATAACGATCCGAATTTGGTCCGAAACCATATTGATCCGAAATCTGTGCCAAGTCTCCATATCGATCCAAAGCTTATGTGAATACGGTTCTATACTAATCAGACAATTGTGTCATTATGGTTCACTGAGGGTTGGCATCTTACTCACACATGGAAAGCACTTGCACGATCGCATCGTTTCATTGAGCCCATACATTTAGTTTAACCCCACCACTTTTTATTGAAATGCCTGTACCAAGCCAGGAATGTGAGCGGTCACGTATTTGTGTGTTAGGGGTATCGTTACCAAGCCTGTACCAAGCCAGGAATGTGAGCGGTCACGTATTTGTGTGTTAGGGGTATCGTTACCAAGCCTGTACCAAGCCAGGAATGTGACCGGTCACGTATTTGTGTGTTAGGGCTATCGTTACCAAGCCTGTACCAAGCCAGGAATGTGAACGGTCACGTATTTGTGTGTTAGGAGTATCGTTACCAAGCCTGTACCAAGCCAGGAATGTGAGCGGTCACGTATTTGTGTGTTAAGGGTATCGTTACCAAGCCTGTACCAAGCCAGGAATGTGAGCGATCACGTATTTGTGTGTTAGGGGTATCGTTACCAAGCCTGTACCAAGCCAGGAATGTGACCGGTCACGTATTTGTGTGTTAGGGGTATCGTTACCAAGCCTGTACCAAGCCAGGAATGTGAGCGGTCACGTATTTGTGTGTTAGGGGTATCGTTACCAAGCCTGTACCAAGCCAGGAATGTGAGCGGTCACGTATTTGTGTGTTAGGGGTATCGTTACCAAGCCTGTACCAAGCCAGGAATGTGAGCGGTGACGTATTTGTGTGTTAGGGGTGTCATTACCAAGCCTGTACCAAGCCAGGAATGTGAGTGGTCACGTATTTGTGTGTTAGGGGTATCGTTACCAAGCCTGTACCAAGCCAGGAATGTGAGCGGTCACGTATTTGTGTGTTAAGGGTATCGTTACCAAGCCTGTACCAAGCCAGGAATGTGAGTGGTCACGTATTTGTGTGTTAGGGGTATCGTTACCAAGCCTGTACCAAGCCAGGAATGTGAGCGGTCACGTATTTGTGTGTTAAGGGTATCGTTACCAAGCCTGTACCAAGCCAGGAATGTGAGCGGTCACGTATTTGTGTGTTAGGGGTATCGTTACCAAGCCTGTACCAAGCCAGGAATGTGACCGGTCACGTATTTGTGTGTTAGGGGTATCGTTACCAAGCCTGTACCAAGCCAGGAATGTGAGCGGTGACGTATTTGTGTGTTAGGGGTGTCATTACCAAGCCTGTACCAAGCCAGGAATGTGAGTGGTCACGTATTTGTGTGTTAGGGGTATCGTTACCAAGCCTGTACCAAGCCAGGAATGTGAGCGGTCACGTATTTGTGTGTTAGGGGTATCGTTACCAAGCCTGTACCAAGCCAGGAATGTGAGCGGTCACGTATTTGTGTGTTAGGGGTATCGTTACCAAGCCTGTACCAGGCCAGGAATGTGAGCGGTCACGTATTTGTGTGTTAGGGGTATCGTTACCAAGCCTGTACCAAGCCAGGAATGTGAGTGGTCACGTATTTGTGTGTTAGGGGTATCGTTACCAAGCCTGTACCAAGCCAGGAATGTGAGCGGTCACGTATTTGTGTGTTAGGGGTATCGTTACCAAGCCTGTACCAAGCCAGGAATGTGAGCGGTCACGTATTTGTGTGTTAGGGGTATCGTTACCAAGCCTGTACCAAGCCAGGAATGTGAGCGGTCACGTATTTGTGTGTTAGGGGTATCGTTACCAAGCCTGTACCAAGCCAGGAATGTGAGTGGTCACATATTTGTGTGTTAGGGGTATCGTTACCAAGCCTGTACCAAGCCAGGAATGTGACCGGTCACGTATTTGTGTGTTAGGGGTATCGTTACCAGGCCTGTACCAAGCCAGGATGTGAGCGGTCACGTATTTGTGTGTTAGGGGTATCGTTACCAAGCCTGTACCAAGCCAGGAATGTGAGCGGTCACGTATTTGTGTGTTAGGGGTATCGTTACCAAACCTGTACCAAGCCAGGAATGTGAACGGTCACGTATTTGTGTGTTAGGGGTATCGTTACCAAGCTTGTACCAAGCCAGGAATGTGAGCGGTCACCTATTTGTGTGTTAGTGGTATCGCTACCAAGCCAGGAATGTGAGCAGTCACGTACTTGTGTGTTAGTGGTATCGCTACCAAGCCAGGAATGTGAGCGGTCACGTACTTGTATGTTAGTGGTATGATTTGCCTCTTTCTACGATTTTGATATTTGATTTTAGAATTGTTCAGACAGTGTGGTATTTTAGAATTGTTCAGACAATTGTTCAGACAGCGTGGTATTTTTTGCCTCCATTTTATTATGAAAGAACAAAACAACTATATGGAGAAGTTGATAACAAACTTCCATTTTACACCATTGAATTTAAAAATAACTTACTGCCAGAGTTGTCTGTGTGAAACAAATGGCTTGAAGAAATAGGTTTCCCAAACTTCTTATCACAATCCATCATCGTCCGTAATTCAATGTTTGAAACACTACCAAACAAGAAAGACATAACTTATATAATATAATTAATAGTTACACATATTTATGTAATTCCCTGGGAATATGTGTATTGGATATATTCTTTATATGTATGCGGCTTAGGAAGAGTACAAAAATAAATTTCATATTTACAGACAAGGTATGCGTATTCTGTTTATTCTACAGCATTATGATATAAGTTTACACAGCGTCGTAAAAAAAAAACGCAAAATCAAGGAAACAACCCTTTGATTCTGAGAATGGCGTATGAAAACAGTCTTTATTCAAAATTGTTATTAGCAATGAGTTTATCTCTGATTCTCCATGTTTTCTTTCCTAGATGCGAGTAACTTAGTTCCCCATCGTACAATCTGGTACAATACGAAAGTCCTTTTTATGTATTAGATTGGTATCATATCAATATTCACAAGAAATAATAGTGTTTACTATCTGTAAATGACCTTGTCACATTAATCATGTACTATTGTTGGTACTGTTTAAATAAACGTTAGAGAAAAGCGAAGGGCAATGAAAACACTGGTGACATTGATACAAGACACAAGACGACGACAAACAGAGAAACACAACTAAGAAAACTAAAAAGATGATCAACACGAACCCCATCATTAAACCGGTGGTAAAATAGGAATAATATAACATTATCCTATAGTATTGTCACCGGCGGTAAGATAGGAATAATATAACATTATCCTATAGTATTGTCACCGGCGGTAAAATAGGAATAATATAACATTATCCTATAGTATTGTCACCGGCGGTAAGATAGGAATAATATAACATTATCCTATAGTATTGTCACCGGCGGTAAGATAGGAATAATATAACATTATCCTATAGTATTGTCACCGGCGGTAAAATAGGAATAATATAACATTATCCTATAGTATTGTCACCGGCGGTAAGATAGGAATAATATAACATTATCGTATAGTATTGTCACCGGCGGTAAAATAGGAATAATATAACATTATCCTATAGTATTGTCACCGGCGGTAAAATAGGAATAATATAACATTATCCTATAGTATTGTCACCGGCGGTAAGATAGGAATAATATAAGATTATCCTATAGTATTGTCACCGGCGGTAAGATAGGAATAATATAACATTATCCTATAGTATTGTCACCGGCGGTAAAATAGGAATAATATAACATTATCCTATAGTATTGTCACCGGCGGTAAGATAGGAATAATATAACATTATCGTATAGTATTGTCACCGGCGGTAAAATAGGAATAATATAACATTATCCTATAGTATTGTCACCGGCGGTAAAATAGGAATAATATAACATTATCCTATAGTATTGTCACCGGCGGTAAGATAGGAATAATATAACATTATCCTATAGTATTGTCACCGGCGGTAAGATAGGAATAATATAACATTATCCTATAGTATTGTCACCGGCGGTAAGATAGGAATAATATAACATTATCGTATAGTATTGTCACCGGCGGTAAAATAGGAATAATATAACATTATCGTATAGTATTGTCACCGGCGGTAAAATAGGAATAATATAACATTATCCTATGTCTTAACATTGCACATTTAAAATGCTGAAATTTATCATTTCTTTTCCAACGAAAAATGCAATATAGTGAATACAATTTTACATTAAAAGACCACAGTGTATGTTTTTGAGCTTTCCTAACCTCTGGTTTCCTTTGTTTAATATCTCGATATGTAATTTTGAATTCTCAATGCTGTGTTTTCGAAGTATGTTTTAATCGAGGTGTGTTTTCTTGAAATCTCAATGTGTATTTTTTTTAATTAAAAATTACTAAACATAGTTTTGACGTCAACGACATGACATATATATTATTGTTAACACATCTTTGGCTAGCCAGATATCATGAAAAAAAAATTAGCATATTGATGCTAATGATTCTGAGAAATGATGTCAATGATTTTTAATTGGCAAACAATATTTTACTTACGTTCTTGCTTCTAATGGTGTGAAATCTGACTTCATCACTGACGTTCTCATTGAATGTTCTGCGGGCAGATGACAGTGATTTGCACGAGCTCTCAGACTCTCTTGTTGATTAACTATAAAAGGGTCATTTGCCTGAAGATTTTCGGTGTTTTGGCTGACGAAGAAATGTAAGAAGGGTCGACCTTCTGATATTTTTTCCATTTTTCCAGCGGGTGGAATATGTCCGTCATTTTTCTGATCTCCTGCGAACTGGAGTTTCGATTCTGTAGCAAAATCGAATGGCTGATAGCCGATTGTAAAATGTGTGTCTTTACCATCATCTAATCTTTGTCTACAAACATTTTCTTGTTGTTTCCTTCTACCGACTGCATGCTGTCCTGTCATCATGCTTCCACTGAAGTTTGTCTAAAACAATCGATATTTAACATTTTATCTGTATAGGCTTATGTGGTATTTTAAAAATAACGAAGTACATTTTTATTTTTTTCTATCTAGTACATTGCAAAATACAATCGCTGAATCAAGCTTAACTAAGCAGTGTGATAAAAAAAAATATAGTATTTTGTTTCAAAAATAAAAATGGAAGTCAATACAAGCTGGTTACCTAATGATTTTAATGTAATAACCATATATATTGACAGATATAAATTTGTAATGGAACTCTAAGCAGACGAAATATGTTCTTATGATTCACGGAGACAAAAATATGACAGGAATTGTTTGTAGTTAATCAAATAACAGAACATGACTAGAACGACAAGATATTCAAATCAATTATTTTTAATGAATAACGATGAAAGGAATCATGTCCTCTTCCTCCCATCAGTATATTATTGGGCGATACCTTAAGACTGACACTGATACGGTTGTTTAATTAACAAGCAAGCTATTTTTATACAGATTACGGCATTACTTCCTGGTTTCAAATTGGCTTTCTGTTCTACGATTTCAAAGCAGGACGTTTAAGTTTATTTCAGTATTGATCTTTGTAAAATTTAGTCGGAGCTACGCAATTATATTTTTGTATCAAGTGTGTGATCCACAATGATCATATATTGATCTTGTTCACGTAGAACAAAGAACAAAGAACAGTGGTCATCCAGAATCCTATTCAGAAATTAAATTTATAAACAATCTTCTCATTGGATGATCTCGTCCTCTGTAATTATAAAACAATTAACATTTACATATTGTCCTTGTAAACTAACCTTAAACAATCACGATTTCATTGTCAATTGTGGATTTTGGTTATCAAAAAAATTGCAGAAATGTGGGCTTTCTGAGCAACATTTCAACTTGACGGTGTCTGAACTTTTCTCTATTACCATAATATAAATGCGTAATCTTCATGGGCAACAAATCTTTATAAAGGCTTAATGGTGTCTTCTATATTTTCATTATTCCCAAATTATATATTTTTATAAATATGGATGTTATTCCAGAGATGCGTCGTGTGTACTAAGTTTTATAAACCGGTCGTTTGATTCTTGGCAACATTCCATTTAGAAATGTCTTCTCTCTTTTAGCTATTATCATATAACAAACACGGCATCTGTCTGGGCAACATTTCAGTTTGACGATGTCTACTATAGTTTGTCTATTACTACAATATAAACCAGTCATCTGTCTGGGCAACATTTCAGTTTGACGATGTCTACTGTAGTTTGTCTATTACTACAATATAAACCAGTCATTTATCTGGGAAACATTTCAATGTGACGGTATCTGCTATCGTTTAGCTATTACCATAACATAAATCCAATGTTTGATTCTGGGCATTTCAATGTTTCAAATATGCTTTCCTTTTAGATAATTGTAATAGGGACAAACTGTATGATACGAAATTGAACTTAATAAATTGGATCGTTTAAATAAGTTTAAATGGTATTTTTTGTTTGATTGTTGATGGTAAAACATTCTATACCTTTGCTTCAGATGCTCTGCCGAGCAGTCCGGGGTATGGTAATGCATCATTTGGTGTCAGATAATCAAATACTACTGTTGGCTTTTTCACTGGTTCCATGGGTTTGAATCCTCTAGGAGGTCCTTTATAGTCAGCATGTGCCACTGAAAAGAGTGATGAAAGATTCAAATGTGTAAGTAGGATCTGAATATAAACATATACCAATATTAACAATAATCTGTGCACATTCAGTTTCTTTTTTAGTTTTGTTTCACAAGAACTGATTCAGGAAATCCTCGTGACAATTATGTATGTTCATTGTGAATTAAATCAGATTGATTTTTGGTTGCTTAACGGCAAACTGCAAGTATTTCATGCATATCTAGGTCAAGAACACGTTCAACAATATAAATAACATATGTAGAAATCAGGGAGGAATTGGACAACCAGAACAGCGACCATTGACATCAAATAAAGACAATAAAAAGATAAGAGACAATGGTACAATATAACAAAGAGATCAAAGGAAACTGTATAACAAAGAGATCAAAGGAAACTGTATAACAAAGAGATCAAAGGAAACTGTATAACAAAGAGATCAAAGGAAACTGTATAACAAAGAGATCAAAGGAAACTGTATAACAAAGAGATCAAAGGAAACTGTAAAACAAAGAGATCAAAGGAAACTGTAAAACAAAGAGATCAAAGGAAACTGTAAAACAAGCACTGTCTATATATATTGTTACCAAGGATTTGCACGACTGTAACCAAGAAATGGAAAGAAAACTGTAATCAAAGGGATTACAAGACAAAATTATTAAAGAAAACTGCAAGAAAATATATCCTAGGATTGCAAGAAACAACAGCTGTACTAAATGAGTGACATTTACTAAACGGAGTAATAAAAGTCAAGTAACCACACAACTGTAATATAGTACGGAAACCAAGACAACAAGACATACAAGCTAAAGATAGTTTGAAGACACCAAAAGGGTATCAAAAGTCGTTAATCGAATAAGGACAAGACATATCATGACGTGACATCTGCTCGGTCATGCAATAAAGTCGGTCACTTGTTTTGATTTACAATTCTGGCGCAGCACGAGACCAATGACGTCATTCTGTATTCATAGCATACATAAACACAGAGGGAATTCTTTTCAACGTCAAAATTTCAAGATGAGATTAAAACAGAGAAGTTTGAATTGAATAAATTCCATGCAAGTAAAAAAGATCCTTTTTACTAATGTCTTTTTTCCCCCTGATCATTATGCTTGTTAAATATGTTTCCATCGATGGTGTTCCCCAAGCATTTTTATCTTTCCGGTTAGTAGACATAATCGTCATCACAGTTCATGACCGTTTCTGGAATGTAGGCCAAGCAAATTGTATTTTAAAATACTTTGAAAATATGATGATTGATCATTCAGATTCCACCATTTTTCTAGAAAATGGCCGATTTTACCGGGAAAATATATACAAGTACTCTCCATTAGTCACAAAATGGCAGATTATTTTGCATTTCCACTGCTGCTTTAATAACAAATATACCCCTTACTTCTTGGGGTAATGAAATGAAATTCACAGAGAAGATAGAAAAAGAATTAATTTACAGCAATAATCAAAATCTATAGCATAAATTGAACAGAGAATTAAATTAAACCAGACAGAAAAATGAGATTATCTGGGTAAAAAAAAACACTGTCATTATTACAAATAGCATCAACAAAACTGTATTGTTACCACTCTGATAATAAATGTGATTAAAATAAATTGAAATCAGTCATTAATTGTTTTACAAAAATATGGCAGAATGTAGTCAGTCTAATAGATTGTATTGACAAAAGCAAAAACACCAAATTCACTGGATTAAATACTTTATTATATGGGCAAGCAAGTTTAATATTTGCATCAAATAATTAATTTTTAATACTTCAATCTCAAACTATTTAAAAAAAACATCCTTTGAAATTTTTCAGACAAAACAATTACACTGAAAAAGCTCAAATACTGTACTTTCTTAATCTGGTTTACTTTTTAAGTTTGTTTGACCTATGACAAAATCATGTGCTTTATTGACCTTTGACCGGCTTTATGTGACGTAATAGGACGCCATTTGGAAAAAGGGACGAAAAAAGGTAGTAAACAAATATGAGTGAGTGTGTTATTATTATCGATCTTTTTTCCATGGAACTTTACACATGTGAGCAAGAATAGATGAGGAACATAATTAAAAAGAAAAAAATGTTTACTTTTCAAACATGAAAAAAATAATCAAACATTATCCAATGACTGACCGACTTATTGTCAGACGAGGATATAGAATCTAACACCAGGAGAGGTGCAAGATAGTAAAATCTGTGACACCCGAAGATAAGATTTAAATCGTATCGGACGAGGCTTGTCCGAGTCGGATACGATTTAAATCTTACCCGAGGGTGTCACAGATTCTACTATCTTGCACCTTTCACGGTGTTTGACTCTTTTTCTCACCCCTTTCTATCGTGTCAATGTTTGTTTACTTTTTGTGTAGCTTGGCGCATTAATTTGCGAACCGCATCACAAGACCAAAATGCCACGTAATAAAATAAAACAAGATTTACTCTTTATAGTATAAAATGTGTACTTAGGATATTTTAACAAACATGGCTGAACATACTGTCGAAGAAAAAAAAAATCGACGCTTTGTAAACACCGGTTCCGTGTAACACACTAACACACTCAACTAATGAAGATCTTCTTAACATAAAGCACAAAGGTGACCTTGTTTTACTTATATTGATATTTTTTTAATTTATTAAATCTCTTCTGACATAGTGACACGAATTTTTGTTTCTACGCGGAAGTTAACTTTTGAGATTTCGTAAGGAACGATAACTCGAATAAAGGAACGACAGCTCGATTGAATGAGACTAGATTCGGCCCTAAAAAAGTCGTCCCCAATATATCTCGGCCCAAAAATTCTCGGACACTTTTTGTTGCACTGGATGAGCGTGAAATTGCCAGATAATTTTCAGATGCGCGAGCATTCATGGCCGTGCCGGTTTCATATTAAAATTAACAACTTGTGATATGCGAGCATCAGCGAGCTCTTTATGGTATAAAATGTGTACTTAGGATTTTTGACAAACATGGCTGTACATATTGACGAATAACAAAAAATCGACGCTTTGTAAACACCGGTTCCGTGTAACACACTAACACACTCAACTAATGAAGATCTTCTTAACATAAAGCGCAAAGGTGATCCTGAAGTCTCGTACCCTCTCTCGTACGTCCGATACCACTGAAACCCGGAACCCGTGTGTAATAAAAGTCATTTTGTTAGCTTGTTTTACTTATATTGATATTTTTAATTTATTAAATCTCTTCTGACATACTGACAAGAATTTTTGTTTCTACGCGGAAGTTAACTTTTGAGATTTCGTAAGGACTGATAACTCGAATAAAAGAACGACAGCTCGATTGAATCAATCGTAACTACTCGGCCATTCTCGTTACCCTGCAAATAACCTCGTACGTACATAGTAGAAATTCTTCGTAAATTGTTTCCGGAATTTAAGTTAAGTTAAGCTGCACAAAAATATAGTCCACGAAAATCCAATATGGAAGACATATTAAGTAAAATCTAATCATGCAAAACTAATTAAAACTTTAATTGAAATATAGAAAAAATTTTGAAATATAACTTTATTAAACTTTCATGTAACTGACATGTGAAAAGTAGTGCGATTGATACGCCTAATGCATACGAGGTTATTTGCAGGGTAGCGAGAATGGCCGAGTAGTTACGATTGCGATTGAATGAGACTAGATTCGGCCCTAAAAAAAGTCGTCCCCAATATATCTCGGCCCAAAAAATCTCGACACTTTTTGATGCACTGGATGAGCGTGAAATTGCCAGATAATTTTCAGATGCGCGAGCATTCATGGCCGTGCCGGTTTCATATTAGATTCTACAATAAAAAGAAATCCTGCACCTTTTACGGTGCTTGACTCTTTTTCTCATCTCTTTTTGTGTGTCAATATCTGTTTACTTTGAGAAAATATAGAGTGCTCTCCCTTGTTAGTAACTAACGTAAATAAAAAAACAGTTACCTCCCTTTGACCAACGTCAAATAACCTTTTTACAGGTACATTTTGTATTTATCGCTGTTGTAGTCGCATACTTATATAATATATTTATAAAATACATTGTATTTTATAGTGAAATACATTTAAAATACTGCCAATACACGGATGCATATCTATAAATCGACAGTTTAATTCAACAATGGAAAACAATTTTGCGGGAATAAGGGCGTGTTGCTTGTCTTACCCAGGAGCCGGGGTAAGATAGAAAAATCTTTTTTACTTAAATTAACGGACTACTTTATCCAAGGGGTGAGAAAGGTTATACCTACAACAACAAAAGACTTTTATCATGACACAACACGACAACACGTGTATATAATCTGCCATTTGGAATTAAGCAATATATGAATATTTAACCTCGCAAGTGAAAAAAATAGCTTAGGCCCTTTCGTTTTATTGCTCCCAAAACTTGAATTGAAGGTTATTCCAGAAACTCGTCCTGAGCACTTAATTTGTTATCTACGTTTTTATTTTTTTACATGAAATTTCCACCAAATCATATAAATGTATTTTTGTTGGTTTGTTTGTTATTTGTTTTGGAACGCAGGTCTTCACAAACTGCTACTATTGTTATTGAAAAATATCATTTCTTTTCAGACAAAATATAAGGAAACAAAACCATACAATATGTTTACTCTAGTATAATTACACAACAAACACAACAAAACATATTAAAAGAAAAACAAACCGACTTGCACTCATTGGATTTTCTTACGTATATAATATCCCATTTAACAAAGAGATATGAACCATCTAATGATTAGAGTTGATGATTCCTGGGGTAGTGTTCTACTTCTGGCTTACATTGTAAAGCGCAGAAAAAACACAACATGAAGTGCACTCTTTCATTTATTCAATTAGTCCAATATCAAGACAGGAACCATAGTAATTCTCAGATGACTTCAGATGTCATATTTTTTTATATTAAAATAAGGAAATCAGGTCAAAGACGTAGATGACATTACGCATGTCCCTAGGTAGGTGGCGTTGTATAGATACTACTTTTGATTGTTGTACTCACAAGAGATTTGTCTGTCAAAGGTATGACGATTAGGATCATAGCTCATAACTACGTTGTCAGTATCACGCTTCTCTAAATTCATTTCCATCAGTGTTTGTCCTCTAGAATTCTACAAAATAAGTATTGTATGTTTATATATAGAGAGGGAATAGAAGATGTGTGGGTTTTTTTAACAACTAGAGCATACGGTTTGCTTTTGAGAGTAAAATCTCGGATATAGATTAGTATCAGATTATTCTTGCTCACTTCATTATTTTATTTCGGTATTCAATATTTTAATATACGTTATAGAATACCGAAGGGGTAATCAAAAATGGATAATCCAGAGAAACTGGCAACAAGACGAGGAAAAACAAACCAAAAACACAATACAATATGTGTTTCACACCACTATACGCAAACAAACACAAATAACGTAAATAAGACATGAGCCCTCCTACAAACAGCTGGAGGTAAAGAGGAAACGAACATCGTTTTTTGCGGAAATCGTAACGGACATCACAACACGGAACTCGGAACGTTAAGACACATAATATGACAACACACAAAAAAAAACAATAAAAAAAAATGAGCAAGACGGACCCCACCAAAAAAAAAACGGGAGTGCATTCAGATGCTCGTGCGAAGAGTAAGCAGTAAGACACTTGCAATGGTACTCGTATATCTAATTAATTTAATCATTAATTTTAGACGAAGATCAAGATGGCACAGGTAGTGCACATTAGAATTAACAAGGTAAGACACATGTTTATGATATTTTGCAAAAGTTAATGTTCACGATGAGCAGTGTGGGGAATAAAAATTATATAGCTTCACCGAATAATCAAAATTATATAGCTTCACGAATAATCAAAATCGTCCTAAACACCTGCCATAAATGTTCTCACACAAATCATGAAAAGTCATAATTTGATTTTCAAAATCTTAGCAAGAAAGGAGGAATAAAACCATATGATTTTACAATTTCAGAAATGAGTTGGATATAATCATATTGTAACAGTAGAGCATGATTTATCTCTGACACAATTTCTCTATCTCGGAACCTCTTGCATCGTAAGCAAACACTCTACCAATTCGTTCTCTGTCTATATACTTTCAATGGGTCGATAAGAAAACATTTATTTACCTCAACAAAAGTCTATAATTGTATAATATTGTAATAAATGTGTATAAATTAATTAGATTAATTACTTAAAATGTTTGTGATGGTAGAAAATAAATGTATTACCTTATATGGCACAGCTGGTGTATAACTAAAGTCTGTCTTGTTGGTCGTTGCTGGTTCTATGGAGTAAGCTGGATCATTTTGGAAAAGCTACAAACATACAAGATAAGATTTCAATTAACTGTGTTGTATTTTCAGTTTACATTGTATAGCTTGTTGTCTTCGACATTTTATTTGTCCTAAGATTGAAACAATGTTGAGATAGTTGTTATACTTTATGGAATGGTAAAGTTTCAATGTATGATTTTTCGTATTTAATCCAGATTTAGATCTAGTTAGTGAAAAGGGAAGTGGATTATTACTTGTAGTTTTGGGCAACCTTCAATGTAATATATTAACCATTATGTATTTGTATGGTTTCAAAAAGCCAAAACATTCCCCTTATTCGGAATATCAAATCTAATAACTTACTAAATATGTATTCCTTGCACTGTGAAAGTTCAGTGACTGCCCAACAATTGTGTTACTTACACAATAGATGTTCTCTTGATTGGTCAACAATGTGTTACTTACACAATAGATGTTCTCTGATTGGTCAACAATGTGTTACTTACACAACAGATGTTCTCTGATTGGTCAACAATGTGTTACTTACACTCCCAGCATTAGCTGTAATCATTTTTGTTGGTGGACCACGTGTTGTCACTGTTCGGGTAATATAATCTTTGTTGTATATGGAATGTGATGTATCAGGATCACTACCAAACTACAAAGAAGAAAAATAAAAGTATCTTGGTCCTTTTTGGCGAGTTATTTTAGTCATTATTCGGTTGTAAGATACGATGACTGTGGATTGTATACTACAGTGGGTCAGTATTGATATGGTTTATTATATATATTTATTATTGAAATTTACAGTTCCTAAATAATGTAATTATTACAAAAAACCTGCATTATGCTCTCTCATGTATAAGTAACCTTAGTAAATTTTTGCTCTCCAGATTAAGTCCGTTTGATTTTCATGCTCTCAAAGTTATTTGGCTTTCCAATCTTTTGACCTTGAATGTTTATCTGATGAAGTCTACGTTTTTATTATCGGTGGTTCTTTTTATATAATCACTGGATACCAAACGGGAAATCAAAAACACTAAATCGAGGACAGACAGACAGACAGACAGACAGACAGACAATTCAATGACAAAAAAAGACGAAAAGACAAACAATTGTCCACAAAACAGAGAAAATTTCCACCAAAAAACTGGGTATAAACTCGTGGAAGGGTTCTGCTTCACATGTGACACCCGTCCTGTTAAACGATACGAACATCATCTGATATGTAAGTGATGCTGGACACCAGTATACGTATATAAATACAAATAAAATAAATAAAGTTTAATTTACAAATACAGCTGAACCTCTTTGTGTCGAATCTAAAGGCACCAGATACGTTACTTAGAAATAGTCGAGAATTCTAGTTATTCAGGATAAAATAAACTAAAAGTTACTGTCAACAGTTTATTATTCGAGTTATCAGAGAAAACCTTCTTATCTGAGTTCGAGATTACGTGGTATGGACTGTAGTACAACCATATCAGTAGTAAAATAAAGGGTAAATTACCAATTAGAAGGAGCAATACAAAACAAATCACATTCTAGATTTAAAAAACAAATGATAAACAACAAATTACATAGAAAAAACACCACCAGAGCAACAAACATCACATTACAGAAATATAAAACAACACCAAGGGAACAAATCAAATCACATTGCAGATAGACAAAACAACACCACAGTAACAAAAATCACATTACAGATAGACAAAACAACACCAGGGAAACAAACATCACATTACAGATAGACAAAACAACACCACCAGAGAAACAAACATCACATTACAGATAAACAAAACAACACCAGGGAAACAAACATCACATTACAGATAGACAAAACAACACCAGAGAAACAAACATCACATTACAGATAGACAAAACAATACCAGGGAAACAAAAATCACATTACAGATAGAAAAAACAACACCAGAGAAACAAACATCACATTACAGATAGAAAAAACAACACCAGAGAAACAAACATCACATTACAGATAAACAAAACAACACCAGGGAAACAAACATCACATTACAGATAGACAAAACAACACCAGAGAAACAAACATCACATTACAGATAGACAAAACAACACCAGGGAAACAAACATCACATTACAGATAGACAAAACAACACCAGAGAAACAAACATCACATTACAGATAGACAAAACAACACCAGGGAAACAAACATCACATTACAGATAGACAAAAACAACACCAGGGAAACAAACATCACATTACAGATAGACAAAACAACACCAGAGAAACAAACATCACATTACGGATAGACAAAACAACACCAGAGTAACAAACATCACATTACAGATAGACAAAACAACACCAGAGTAACAAACATCACATTACAGATAGACAAAACAACACCAGAGAAACAAACATCACATTACAGATAGACAAAACAACACCAGAGAAACAAACATCACATTACAGATAGACAAAACAACACCAGAGCAACAAACATCACATTACAGATAAACAAAACAACACCAGGGAAACACAATAATTAATCAACAAAAGATCGAACAACATGGATATTCACTGCAAAAGACGGTGATACCAGGTGTTTCGAAAGAGTTAGCACCTCACGCTTCATGGATAACATCCGTTATGACGATACAAATATCATTTTTATTGTGTTTTAGTTTAAGCATATTTTTATTTTCTAAATATAACAAATAGGGATCGGACACAAGTTTTTCCAACTTATGAAGTCTTCTCCCGAATACAATAATTTACAATATGGATTAGCATGCGCAATGAAATGATATAATATGTATATAGCATAGAGTTAAATATACAAAGAATGATTATATACAAAAACATAGGTTTAGACAATATACCGAAAAAAAAATAAAGAGAAAAGAGAATAAATACTTTTGGAGATGTGTGTTGGTTCTTTAGATCATTTAGACAATTGTAAATCTTTTGGAGTCTTTAATATATTTAAAAGCATGTTTAAAAATAGTTATATTTTCTTGATATGTTAGGAGATCCCTTCCTTTTGTCAGTAGATTTACATCAATATTAATATTAGAAGGTAGCCAGTTAAGACTATTAAATATTATTTCCCTATTATCTGTATATTTATCACAATCAAAAAAGAAATGGTGAGAATTTTCACATGGTGCGCCACAGTTACAGTTACAGGAAGCATTTGATAAAATTTTTACTTTACATAAATCGTAATTCAAGAAGGATGCATTGCAGCGAAGTGTGTTAGAATTATATTTAGTTTTCTAGGACCATAAGAATAGTGTCTCGGAATTGGTATTGATATTGAACTGCGGATTGCCTTTTTAAATTTAGATAGTGTGTCAAGATTACGCACTGAAAGATTAAGGTTATTCCATTCCCTTACTGTAGCTGAGACGAAAGAATCTCTAGTTAAAGATAGTCTACAGAATGGAACAATAATATCGTTGCCATTTCGAAGGGGATAAATAGTCGTACTTTGGATTGTTGGGGGAATAAGATCGAGTAAATAAGAGGGTGTGGTACCGTTTTGGATATTATATAATAATTTGAGCTTTCTCCTAGTTCTTCTTTCTTCCAATCTCTCCCAGCCAGTTTCTCTATATAGATATTCTGTGTTGGTAAATATTGGACGTCCGGTGATAATTCTAGCTGCCTCCAACTGTAGCCTCTCCAATTTACACGAATTAGAGACACCACAGTTGTCCCAGACCTCACATGCATATTCAAATATTGGTCTTATGTAAATTAAGTATAATTTCTCTAAATTTTTTCTATTTAATTTATATTTCAATTTACGCAAAACACATGTGTTTAGAGACAATTTTTATTAAATTTTCTACATGTTTATTCCATTTTGCTTCCTCGCTAAATGGTATCCCCAAATGTTTATGGTCTGATGTAAGTGGAATTAATTTTCCATCAAAATAAAAATAAAAATTTGTTGAGTTTTCTACATTTTTAAAAAGCATGATTTCAGTTTTGTCTGGGTTGAAAGACATCAACCATCTCTTTGACCAGTCACCAAGTTCATGTAAATCATGATTTATGACATATTTTATTGTGTTGTATTCTTCTTGACTTGCTTATACATACATGACAGTAAAATACATAAACAGCTGTATAATGTGTACTATTAGCTAAAAGTTTAATAAAACAAACAAATATGTTGTGCTAAAATGGCTTCCGTCCTACCAGATTGGCCAATAACATTTAAATATAAATATTATGACGCTCTACGAAATAGTAATATAAATTATCAAATTACCTGGAAATGGGCGGTTGTTTGGTAATGTCGTCCTTCTTCAGCATCTAGAATTAAATAAACAGAAGTCTTAGCAAAGTTATATCAGTAAAAACAAATTGGTCTGATGTAGAGGAAAGTTTTGAGGGGAGACTCTTTACACAATGCACGATTGTTTAATTATTCAGAACACTTATTAGACAAAAATTGGGTTAGGCTGATTGGTTTTTATCATCAGCTTCATCATTGTTTCAGCTATTTCATGAGTGACAGACTAATCGAGGTAGGACAACCAAGACATATTATATCTGCGGCCTTAGGTAGATGTCTGGCAATGTTAACACTTGGGGTTATTATCGCGGCGCGTCAGTGGCCTTAGGTAGGTGCCTGGCAATGTTAACACTTGGGGTTATTATCGCGGCGCGTCAGTGGCCTTAGGTAGGTGTCTGGTGATGTTAACACTTGGGGTTATTATCGCGGCGCGTCAGTGGCCTTAGGTAGGTGTCTGGCGATTTTAACACTTGGGGTTATTATCGCGGCGCGTCAGTGGCCTTAGGTAGGTGTCTGGCGATGTTAACACTTGGGGTTATTATCGCGGCGCATCAGTGGCCTTAGGTAGATGTCTGGCGATGTTAACACTTGGGATTATTATCGCCAGACATCAGTGGCCTTAGGTAGGTGTCTGGCGATATTAACACTTGAGGTTATTATCAGGGCAGTAGGTAGGTGTCTGACAATATCTTAAAACTCTCCTTAACACTATAGGTTATTATCAGGAAGCACCAGTTGCGTTAGGTAGGTATCTGGCAATGTTAGCAATGTTAGAGGTTATTATAGGTAGGTGTCTGGCAGTGATAATACTTTACGTTATTATCAGGGCACGTCAGTGGCCTTAGGTGTGTGTCTGGCAGTGCTAATGCTTTACGTTATTATCAGGGCGCGTCAGTGGCCTTAGGTGTGTGTCTGGCAGTGCTAATACTTTACGTTATTATTAGGGCGCGTCAGTGGCCTTAGGTGTGTGTCTGGCAGTGATAATACTTTACGTTATTATCAGGGTACGTCAATGGCCTTAGGTGTGTGTCTGGCAGTGATAATACTTTACGTTATTATCAGGACGCGTCAGTGGCGTTAGGTGTGTGTCTGGCAGTGATAATACTTTACGTTATTATCAGGACGCGTCAGTGGCGTTAGGTGTGTGTCTGGCAGTGATAATACTTTACGTTATTATCAGGACGCGTCAGTGGCGTTAGGTAGATGTCTGGCAGTGTTAACACTATAGGTTATTATAAGTGCGCGTCAGTGGCGTTAGGTAGATACAGTGTTAACACGTTAGGTTATTATCAGGGCACGTCAGTGGACTTAGGTGTGTGTCTGGCAGTGATAATACTTTACGTTATTATCAGGGTACGTCAATGGCCTTAGGTGTGTGTCTGGCAGTGATAATACTTTACGTTATTATCAGGACGCGTCAGTGGCGTTAGGTGTGTGTCTGGCAGTGATAATACTTTACGTTATTATCAGGACGCGTCAGTGGCGTTAGGTGTGTGTCTGGCAGTGATAATACTTTACGTTATTATCAGGACGCGTCAGTGGCGTTAGGTAGATGTCTGGCAGTGTTAACACTATAGGTTATTATAAGTGCGCGTCAGTGGCGTTAGGTAGATACAGTGTTAACACTTTAGGTTATTATCAGGGCACGTCAGTGGACTTAGGTGAGTGTCTGGCAGTGTTGATACTTTAGGTTATTATCAGGGTACGTCAGTGGACTTGGGTAGGTGTCTGGCAGTGTTAACACTTTAGGTTATTATCAGGGTACGTCAGTGGACTTAGATAGGTGTCTGGCAGTGTTAACACTTTAGGTTATTATCAGGGTGCGTCAGTGGACTTAGGTAGGTGTCTGGCAGTGTTAACACTTTAGGTTATTATCAGGGTGCGTCAGTGGACTTAGGTAGGTGTCTGGCAGTGTTATCACTTTAGGTTATTATCAGGGTGCGTCAGTGGACTTAGGTAGGTGTCTGGCAGTGTTATCACTTTAGGTTATTATCAGGGCGTGCATAGGGTAGTCAGTTCCTGCTCCACTAGTAGCACTAGTATTCTTATTACAAACCCGCTGATAAGTCATGAACAAGGAAAGGACGATATTGTTATTACAACAAACAGAACATATATCTCGTCATTTGTGACACAGATATTCTGTAATCGTTAACCAAGACATTGTGGCGGTTGTAAAACGTTAGAAGTGATGACGTCGCATTAACCACTAGGAACCCTTGCTTCAGTCGCTACCTTATTAGCACAACCGTCTATCAAGAAAATCGTGATAGAAACCATAAGCTATAGAATATCGTATCAACTAATAGATGTATGCTCCTTATGAATGTGCTGTTGGAATGTTGCTACATATAAATTGAAAGTTCAAAATTGGAATATTGAAATCATCTTTCTTGTCGTACATTTCGTTCTTAACCAGTACTCACTGTCAAATCATCTCTCTTGTACATTTCGTTCTTAACCGGTCCTCACTGTCAAATCATCTCTCTTGTACATTTCGTTCTTCACCGGTCCTCACTGTCAAATCATCTCTCTTGCCGTACATTTCATTCTTCACCGGTCCTCACTGTCAAATCATCTCTCTTGTCGTACATTTCATTCTTCACCGGTCCTCGCTGTCAAATCATCTCTATTGTCGTACATTTCATTCTTCACCAGTCCTCACTGTCAAATCATCTCTCTTGTCGTACATTTCGTTATTAACCGGTCCTCACTGTCAAATCATCTCTCTTGTCGTACATTTCGTTCTTAACCGGTCCTCACTGTCAAATCATCTCTCTTGTCGTACATTTCGTTCCCGGTCCTCACTGTCAAATCATCTCTCTTGTCGTACATTTCGTTCCCGGTCCTCACTGTCAAATCATTTCTCTTGTCGTACATTTCATTCTTCACCGGTCCTCACTGTCAAATCATCTCTCTTGTCGTACATTTCATTCTTCACCGGTCCTCGCTGTCAAATCATCTCTATTGTCGTACATTTCATTCTTCACCAGTCCTCATTGTCAAATCATCTCTCTTGTCGTACATTTCGTTCTTAACCGGTCCTCACTGTCAAAACATCTCTCTTGTACATTTCGTTATTAACCGGTCCTCACTGTCAAATCATCTCTCTTGTCGTACATTTCGTTCTTAACCGGTCCTCACTGTCAAAACATCTCTCTTGTCGTACATTTCGTTCTTAACCGGTACTCACTGTCAAATCATCTCTCTTGTCGTACATTTCGTTCTTAACCGGTCCTCACTGTCAAAGCATCTCTCTTGTCGTACATTTCGTTATTAACCGGTCCTCACTTTCAAATCATCTCTCTTGTCGTACATTTCGTTCCCGGTCCTCACTGTCAAATCATCTCTCTTGTACATTTCGTTATTAACCAGTCCTCACTGTCAAATCATCTCTATTGTCGTACATTTCATTCTTCACCAGTCCTCATTGTCAAATCATCTCTCTTGTCGTACATTTCGTTCTTAACCGGTCCTCACTGTCAAAACATCTCTCTTGTACATTTCGTTATTAACCGGTCCTCACTGTCAAATCATCTCTCTTGTCGTACATTTCGTTCTTAACCGGTCCTCACTGTCAAAACATCTCTCTTGTCGTACATTTCGTTCTTAACCGGTACTCACTGTCAAATCATCTCTCTTGTCGTACATTTCGTTCTTAACCGGTCCTCACTGTCAAAGCATCTCTCTTGTCGTACATTTCGTTATTAACCGGTCCTCACTTTCAAATCATCTCTCTTGTCGTACATTTCGTTCCCGGTCCTCACTGTCAAATCATCTCTCTTGTCGTACATTTCGTTCCCGGTCCTCACTGTCAAATCATCTCTCTTCTACATTTCGTTATTAACCAGTCCTCACTGTCAAAACATCTCTCTTGTCGTACATTTCGTTCCCGGTCCTCACTGTCAAATCATCTCTCTTGTCGTACCTTTCGTTCCCGGTCCTCACTGTCAAACCATCTCTCTTGTACATTTCGTTATTAACCGGTCCTCACTGTCAAATCATTTCTATTGTCGTACATTTCGTTCCCGGTCCTCACTGTCAAATCATCTCTCTTGTCGTACATTTCGTTCCCGGTCCTCATTGTCAATTAAATTTTTTGTAGCGGCTACAATGTGCCTATTCTTTCGAAATTTACAAAAGAGGCTTTTAGCGTTGAGGGAGTGAGGCACTCTACAAACACATTACCCAAAATTGTCCACGGTCAGGCTTTCCGTATGTATAACCTGACAATCCCACACCTCTGAGAAGGATCCCCCTATCCGCCACCCGGGGATGCACTGAACAGTTCTATGGGTCTGAGCCCTAGGACTATTCAACAGTACTAAGAAATAAATATTTCACGAATTGCTAAAAACAAAAGAAAAAGTATGTTGAAATGTTATTTCAATACCTGAAAATACTTTAGGAACAGTCACCTGTCTGGCATACTCTGCAAGTTGATTACTGCTTTCTGCTTTTTCTGGGTCCTCTTCAATACTAAAACGAAAACAAAAACACAGTTGTTATTAATTGTCAGATAATAATCTTTTCCCCAACAAACTTGATAATGAGATAATGATATAACAGATTTTACAACGATAATAATAGAACATTAAAGGCCATATTTTCATACTTACTCTGATAGTTTTGTTTTTCGCATAGCCTCTTCACCAGGTGGTAACGTTCTTGGTCCATAGTCATCATTAACTGTTGATTTCATCTTGCCAACTAGAAAATAAAATATAGACATTAAAAATTTAGAAATAGAGCGATTTCAAATTCATTTTTTAAAAAGAGGTATAAGAGTCTTCAATGATATCTAACAAAGTTGAAATTCAAATAAATTAGAATCTAATTTTCCATGTCACTGTTATTGTTTCAATTCCATATATTATGGTTGCTAAATACAAAAAGTAGGTCTGAGATCCTTCCTGGATGCTAACAAATTTGGAAATCAAAATTTAGAAATTGCGTGCCTTTAACTGTAAGATATTAGACTGAAACATGTACCTATGTTATCGTAGTCTCCTGCTCTGAACACGTGTGACTCTCTCTCTAAACACTTCATATCTTTGCTAACCGAGTCATCAGAAGGAGGGAGTTCTATCTTACTTGTGCTTTCGTCACCAACACCGTAAGCTCTTTGAAATTCGCTGAAAACGCTACAAGTACAATGGAAATCATGGTTTTATTTGGGATTTTGCACACAAAAAATCAATACAGAGTGACGATTATATTTTCATTCTTTAAAATTATCTTGGAAGTCAGCATTTTAGATTTACGTGTACAAATATGCTTTCTTAAATATGACGACGTTCAGACAGGTAACATTATAACAATGTAGAACCAACTGTATAATAGGAGAGATCGGGTAAATTTAATTTTCAGTTCTATGCAATATCAAAGCACGTGCATAATACGTTATTCTAGGGCGTGTGTCAAATAAAGTGATTGTCTAGACAGAGCTTATCAGTGCTGACGCAAATACCTTTCAAACTAAGCTTCGTTGCTTCTAAGTTGAAATCAACGTTACAAACATTATACCGTCGTCATCACGAACTGGTTGAACGTTACGATATATCCATTTCTCAAATGACAAGACGTTTACCGTACTTGTCTATGAGTAACACAGCGGGTGTTTTGTTAGAAACAGGAACTGTTTACCCTTCGTGAGGACCTGGATTCACCCACGGGTTTTTGTGGGGTCCTTGTTGCTCATCTTTTTAGTTTTCTATGCCATGATTTTGTTATGTTTGTCTTCGTTCTGTGCCTTACATCTAATGTTGTCTATGTCTCTGCTTTATTTAAGAAGATTCAAATTTAAATCAAAAATTTTAAATATTTGAATTGAGCTACGTGAGTATGTTTTTCTTTGAAGTTTCTCAATTTGGATTCCTTTCATAAAAATATATATATTTATTATAAGAACAAATTATTAATAAAACGGAATCATTAGTGTCATACCCTGGTTTATCACTACCAAATGCTATGCTTGTCCCTCGTTGTGGGTGCACAAAATGTGATGCTAAAGGTAGTTTCATAATTGAAGTGTTCAGTCTGGGGTGATTTGGCGGCAAAGAATGTGTTCGTGTCAACTGAAAGAAGTAAAGAAAATAAATTCAAAAAATTGCTGTACTATAATATATAATACATTCTGATAGATCTATTAATACTGTTTATTTACACTTGTGTTACCTAGATATCATAACATTTGCATTTAAATATCTGGGGTTTGTTTTATGTTTTTGTTTGGTTTTTGTTTTGCAAGCTGTAATTAATAAAATAAAAATCTGATTTCTAGTTTAGAAACATACATGTAAAATCTATCTAAAACTCCCAAAATAACAAAAATGGAGGATTAGATATAATTATTAAAGGAGTTTTGTTTTGCTTTATTTCTAGCTAACGCCCTTAGTTACGTTTTCTGATATAGCGTTTTATTACAAAATGATACAATTGATTTAGATACTGACATGTAACATTCTGTTATTTCTGATATCATCTGATTGTAAATCACATCGTCTCAATGCCAATTTCACTCTAGCTTCTTTACTGACAATCTATTGTGTTGGTTAAGCGTCATATTGACTCATGAATATTCATTTTCATTTATCCTATTGTGTCTTTTGTATCTGTCAGTATGAGTTTCTATGGACCTAAAGAATCAATATTGACCTAGATGTCGTTCAATATTGATTTCTGAGGTCAATAAAAACTCGTATCAGTCTATACAAAATTTTATAGAGAACCCTACAAGAAGATAGCGAACCACGGGTTCCTATTGGTTAAATTGAGGTCATCACTTCTAATGTTTTATGGTCGCCAAGATGACTTGGTTAACAAATGACCACAGATATGATCTATATGACATATTTCCTCTTTCATGACTTATCACCAGATTTTTAACAAGAACAAGATTTATGTGTAAATTATATCAACATTTCAAATATGTTCTTTACCAGAATATCTTAAATATGAACCTGTGTACTACTGGGAACTGGTGAGTGTTCATAGAGCTCATACCCACAGAGCTGCTCAGCGAGTCTCGGGTGGCGGATATGGGAGGGGGGGGGGGTCTCTCTCGATCGGGGGTTGTCATGCGATAATACGGAAAGCCTGCCGCGAACCATAGGCTGGAGGTTAAGCAATAATCAAAAAATTATATACATTATACACAGACACTTGTTTCATATATATATTTGTTTACTATCTACGTCCACCCAGAAAGAAAGGTCCTTATCGGTTTCGCGTCCGCTTCCTCAGTTCACGGTCGAAAAAACTGTTTTAGAATTTCTAAAGTGAGCTAAAATTATTCTCTACTTTAAATAATTTCTACAACATGGCGTGTCGCCTGCCTTGGTTGCCAATCATCTATGTCAGAGCTCATTATATAATCCAACTTGGAATACACAAAAACACCTTCATGCCTTCATTTCTCAACTAAATGTACTACTAAACGAACATTGTAAAGAATCGTGCTACTTTGAAATAAGAAATGTGTATTAAACAGAAATATAATGATCTCATCATACAAGTCATTTTTACAGTACATAGGTCACTTGGTGTGGCTCTAGTAAATAAACTGACAGTTATTACATAACTTAAGCATAATTTGATTTGATCTGAACAAATATCAGATTTCTATGTGTAAATTCCAACTTGCGGTTCAATTTTCTTATTTCTTAAATTTCAAATAAGATAATTATGTTATAGAATATCCGTCCTTCAACTTTCAATGTAATTGTACACCTATAACACTGACACACTTTGTTATGTTGTTTTAATCTTGTAACAGTACAAGGTTGTACTAAATGAAGGGAACTCACCTCTGGAATAAAAGCTGTGTTATACTCAGATGTCTCCATTTTTCTAGAAGTCATATACCTCGGAGCCATATCCTAAATTAAGAAGATATATACATTATCTTATGTAAAATATAAAATATGTAAAGGTAATTATTTTTGACAAAGGTCTGTATTTAACAGCGATACACCGTACGTACAGCCTCGGGATGGGGGTATAGATGATTGTCAAATTTCTCTTTGAATAAAGAGTAGTGCATCCATTTGTTTGTAATTAAATCTAAGGAACAAATCTTAGTCTAAATGAGCATCACAGCTCAGTACAAAAAAGTAGTAACTAGTCTATAAACCTGTGTGTATTAGTAATATAATTGTTGGACGATTAAGATAAAAAAATTACATGCTCTTGTTGGGTTTCTACTACGTCTAGTCAAAGCCATGGCAAAGAGATAATTTCATGAAATCTGTGTCTGTGCTTAGTAATTACATAATTGCACTTTACTGGTTGAAAATATGACAATAAACGCTGTTATATAATTGTGCATTTTAGTGTTGAAAATATGTCAGTTTAGTACCTAGAAGTCAGTATGTAGAATAATCACTTATTTCATAAGTAGGACAAGTAAAAATTACGATTTGAAGGACAAGTTGTGAGCTCCTAATAACAGTTGAACGATGAACAAACTAATTTCTGTTATAACTGTAATTATAAAGACTGTTCGTCTGTATGATTGTTTCAGACAGGTTAATCTAAAGTAAAATTGTATTTTCTCTGTTCACAACGAGCATAGACTGGTCTGACTAAACATAGGAACAAAGTGTAGTTGTGGGATGACATTTTGGGTTTTTTTTTATTTTTTTTGTTGGTTGTGTTTGTCCTATGTAGTGTGTTTACACCATAAAATCCCATTCAGTGCTCTAGTCGTATACACGCAGACATCCAAAATATTCGTTTGTTACTAATTTTCGTGATAATCACTAAACCACGAAATTCAGTGCCCAATGGAGAATAAAATGCATACCAACGACAATAAATAAATCCACGTTAATTTCCATTAAATATCGATTATACTCATGATACTGTATATCCCTTCCTGTCAATTACTGTAGTGTAGGATATATGGTCCGTTCCATCAATCAATCAATCAATCGATCGATTCATTCATTTGGGCCAAATTTGTACTTGAATTAACAGAAAAACATCAGGTTTCCACAGTGTTTACCATCTGTACCAACAATACAAACAGAAAAACATCAGGTCTCCACAGTGTTTACCATCTGGACCAACAATACAAACAGAAAAACATCAGGTCTCCACAGTGTTTACCATCTGGACCAACAATACAAACGGAAAAACATCAGGTCTCCACAGTGTTTACCATCTGGACCAACAATACAAACAGAAAAACATCAGGTCTCCACAGTGTTTACCATCTGTACCAACAATACAAACGGAAAAACATCAGGTCTCCACAGTGTTTACCATCTGTACCAACAATACAAACGGAAAAACATCAGGTTTCCACAGTGTTTACCATCTGGACCAACAATACAAACAGAAAAACATCAGGTCTCCACAGTGTTTACCATCTGGACCAACAATACAAACGGAAAAACATCAGGTCTCCACAGTGTTTACCATCTGTACCAACAATACAAACAGAAAAACATCAGGTCTCCACAGTGTTTACCATCTGTACCAACAATACAAACAGAAAAACATCAGGTCTCCACAGTGTTTACCATCTGGACCAACAATACAAACAGAAAAACATCAGGTCTCCACAGTGTTTACCATCTGGACCAACAATACAAACAGAAAAACATCAGGTCTCCACAGTGTTTACCATCTGGACCAACAATACAAACGGAAAAACATCAGGTCTCCACAGTGTTTACCATCTGGACCAACAATACAAACGGAAAAACATCAGGTCTCCACAGTGTTTACCATCTGTACCAACAATACAAACGGAAAAACATCAGGTCTCCACAGTGTTTACCATCTGGACCAACAATACAAACGGAAAAACATCAGGTCTCCACAGTGTTTACCATCTGGACCAACAATACAAACAGAAAAACATCAGGTCTCCACAGTGTTTACCATCTGGACCAACAATACAAACGGAAAAACATCAGGTCTCCACAGTGTTTACCATCTGGACCAACAATACAAACAGAAAAACATCAGGTCTCCACAGTGTTTACCATCTGGACCAACAATACAAACGGAAAAACATCAGGTCTCCACAGTGTTTACCATCTGGACCAACAATACAAACGGAAAAAATAGTAGATAAATCCAGAATATACAATGTACATATACACGAACTTACCGGCCAGTTAATTATTCTTTTGTCCAAAATCATCTCCGGCTGAAATTAAAAAAAGGTCATTTTAATTTGAGTGTTAGCATTAGCCCTTTACCATTTGTTCTTCAAGTTTCCAGAAATAGACTCAGAAACTAAAACAAAAATGGTACATCAATACGATTGTTGTATTTCTCGCATATGATTTTTTTTCTTGCTTGTGTCAGACAAGACAATGCTTCGGTGGCAAACAAATAGGGATATCAGTGGAACATGTTCCTCTCACGTGTCGCCTCTATATTACAGCCCTCTGTGTATTTATCTGCGCACGCCGGTTTATTAGATCATTTTTTAATAACTATATAGATATAATTGAAATGTAAGATGTATATGTTATAAAAGAATAAAACAATGGTTAAATATCGAAGACATTGAATACTTATGTATGTACTATTGTTATCTGTAATACTATAACGTAGTCCCGGGGGCGTAACGCGGATAGTTTGGCGGTGCCAAGACGTGGGTGTCAATAGTAGTGGTTAGGATTAATTTGTGTTGGTACCTGAACGTCTCGGTAGTGTTCTCGACTCAAGTGATGAGGATTGTGGATTCCATCTCCGATCGTGTAAACGTCATAATTTATATAACATTGGTGCTTACTCTTTCTCGACAAGGCAGATAGCATAAAGATGTAAGATCAAGTAATTCTTCACTCGGGCGTCAGAATAATGTGTTCCAGTGGAGCGACATGTCTGTCTGTGTGCTGTTGTTTCCAGGTCCGGTCTTAAGCCAATTGACCCCCGCGCTTAAGGGATCTAGCGCTGGAGTTATCTACTCTTGGCTGTTCAAGTACACACAACAACACACTGTAGGTTTACAGAGAACAACATTGTGCCCCGCATCTCCGACGGTCGACCCTAGTTGTTACAGTGAGGTAGCAATATAAAACCCAACCCCGTGTGTTGGTCTAGTGCAAGGCAGACATCATCACTATCATGAAAAAGTAATGTGTTCTATGTGTGGTATAGCTGACAAATTCCATTCACCTAGTCGTTGGTGTCCTTTTTAGAAAAAAAAAGTATTTTTGATTTTTTTGTAAGAAATATTCATCCAGCCCATGATAACATAATAACACACTACTCACCTTGCTGTATGGCTTTGGCATGAGGTCATCCAGACAACATAATAGTACACTACTCACCTTCCTGGGTGGCATTGGCATGAAGTCATCCAGACAATATACTAACACACTACTCACCTTCCTGGGTGGCATTGGCATGAAGTCATCCAGACAATATAATAACCCACTACTCACCTTGCTGGGTGGCTTTGGCATGACGTCATCCAGAAAACATAACAACACACTACTCACCTTGCTGGGTGGCATTGGCATGAAGTCATCCAGACAACATAACAACACACTACTCACCTTGCTGGGTGGCTTTGGCATGAAGTCATCCAGACAATATAATAACACACTACTCACCTTGCTGGGTGACTTTGGCATGAAGTCATCCAGACAACATAACAACACACTACTCACCTTGCTGGGTGGCTTTGGCATGAAGTCATCCAGACAATATAATAGCACACTACTCACCTTGCTGGGTGGCTTTGACATGAAGTAATCCAGACAACATAACAACACACTACTCACCTTGCTGAGTGGCTTTGGCATGAAGTCATCCAGACAATATAACAACACACTACTCACCTTGCTGGGTGGCATTGGCATGAAGTCATCCCATCCAGACAACATAATAGCACACTACTCACCTTGCTGGGTGGCATTGGCATGAAGTCATCCAGACAACATAACAACACACTACTCACCTTGCTGGGTGGCTTTGGCATAAAGTCATCCAGACAACATATCAACACACTACTCACCTTGCTGGGTGGCTTTGGCATGAAGTCATCCAGACAATATAATAACACACTACTCACCTTGATGGGTGGCTTTGGCATGAAGTCATCCAGACAACATAACAACACACTACTCACCTTGCTGGGTGGCTTTGGCATGAAATCATCCAGACAATATAATAAAACACTACTCACCTTGCTGGGTGGCATTGGCATGAAATCATCCAGACAATATAATAACACACTACTCACCTTGCTGGGTGGCTTTGGCATGAAATCATCCAGACAATATAATAACACACTACTCACCTTGCTGGGTGGCTTTGGCATGAAGTCATCCAGACAACATAACAACACACTACTCACCTTGCTGGGTGGCTTTGGCATGAAGTCATCCAGACAACATACTAGTACACTACTCACCTTGCTGGGTGGCATTGGCATGAAGTCATCCAGACAACATAATAGCACACTACTCACCTTGCTGGGTGGCATTGGCATGAAGTCATCCAGACAATATAATAGCACACTACTCACCTTGCTGGGTGGCATTGGCATGAAGTCATCCAGACAACATAATAGCACACTACTCACCTTGCTGGGTGGCATTGGCATGAAGTCATCCACACAACATAATAGCACACTACTCACCTTGCTGGGTGGCTTTGGCATGAAGTCATCCAGACAACATAATAACACACTACTCACCTTGCTGGGTGGCATTGGCATGAAGTCATCCAGACAATATAATAACACACTACTCACCTTGATGGGTGGCTTTGGCATGAAGTCATCCAGACAACATAATAACACACTACTCACCTGGCTGGGTGGCTTTGGCATGAAGTCATCCAGACAACATAACAACACACTACTCACCTTGCTGGGTGGCTTTGGCATGAAGTCATCCAGACAACATACTAGTACACTACTCACCTTGCTGGGTGGCATTGGCATGAAGTCATCCAGACAACATAATAGCACACTACTCACCTTGCTGGGTGGCATTGGCATGAAGTCATCCAGACAATATAATAGCACACTACTCACCTTGCTGGGTGGCATTGGCATGAAGTCATCCAGACAACATAATAGCACACTACTCACCTTGCTGGGTGGCATTGGCATGAAGTCATCCAGACAACATAATAGCACACTACTCACCTTGCTGGGTGGCTTTGGCATGAAGTCATCCAGACAACATAATAACACACTACTCACCTTGCTGGGTGGCATTGGCATGAAGTCATCCAGACAATATAATAACACACTACTCACCTTGATGGGTGGCTTTGGCATGAAGTCATCCAGACAACATAATAACACACTACTCACCTTGCTGGGTGGCTTTGGCATGAAGTCATCCAGACAACATAACAACACACTACTCACCTTGCTGGGTGGCTTTGGCATGAAGTCATCCAGACAATATAATAGCACACTACTCACCTTGCTGGGTGGCTTTGACATGAAGTCATCCAGACAACATAACAACACACTACTCACCTTGCTGGGTGACTTTGGCATGAAGTCATCCAGACAATATAATAACACACTACTTACCTTGCTGGGTGGCTTTGGCATGAAGTCATCCAGACAACATAATAACACACTACTCACCTTGCTGGGTGGCTTTGGCATGAAGTCATCCAGACAACATAATAACACACTACTCACCTTGCTGGGTGGCTTTTGCATTAAGTCATCCAGACAACATAACAACACACTACTCATCTTGCTGGGTGGCATTGGCATGAAGTCATCCAGACAACATAATAACACACTACTTACCTTGCTGGGTGGCTTTGGCATGAAGTCATCCAGACAACATAGTAGCACACTACTCACCTTGCTGGGTGGCTTTGGCATGAAGTCATCCAGACAACATAATAACACACTACTCACTTTGCTGGGTGCTTTTGGTATGAAGTCAGACTTGGTTGTGCTATCTTTATATGTTTCCTTTGGTACATCTTTTCCACTATCGTTACCAATGTCAAAATGGTGTGAGAGCTGGAAACAATTTCAGAGTTTAAGAAAATCATTTTATTTTTGCATATGCTAACCACATAGTAATAATGAGTTAATACTTTCTCATGAATTACTTAGATGTTAACGCAGGACATTGGCTAACACAAGAATAAAATGGGGAGGAATATAATGTGTTAATCATTCTCACGAACCACTTAGACGTAACCGCAGGACTATGATGTGTTAATTATTTCTAATGAATTACTTAGATGTAATCACAGGACATTGGCTAAAACAAGACCAAAATGGGGAGGACTATCATGTAGTAATCATCCCCCATGATTTACACAGACGTTAAGACAGGACATTAGCTTAACATGAGAAGCAAATGGGAAAAATGTGTTAACCATTTCTTAAAAAGGACAGAAATATTTGAACTCGAACTTATTTGAATGACCTTTCCATAGTCCTTTACAAAGTATTTCATATGGGTCAATAATCGAACCTGGGATCATGCATGGCACAGTTTAGCACGGTATAAAGACATGGCCGTCTTAACTGCATTGTACACCACCGCTCACATGAATAAAAATTTAAATGGTTGATAAAATTAAACATATATGTATTGTATTGGTATTTCCAACAAAATCAGTGTTTAAACATAAAAATCATGCTGTACACAACATACATAGATTAGCATGGGGCCACCGGGCAACTGCCCAGTGTGCCCATGCGCTTAACGGAACTGTATAAAGATGTTTAAAAATATGGTTCACAGAATCTATTGAATTGTTGAAAGCCCAAACTGTATATCAATGAGCATTAGCTGGTCCTGTACCACATTTATGTTGCGTGTTTATCAGAAGTCAAACATTGACATCCTTCAATATCTAATTCTCGAGAACAATCTGACATTCTTCAATATCTAATTCTCGAGAACAATCTGACATCCTTCAATATCTAATTCTCGAGAACAATCTGACATTCTTCAATATCTAATACTCGAGAACAATCTGACATCCTTCAATATCTAATTCTCGAGAACAATCTGACATCCTTCAATATCTAATTCTCGAGAACAATCTGACATCCTTCAATATCTAATTCTCGAGAACAATCTGACATCCTTCAATATCTAATTCTCGAGAACAATCTGACATCCTTCAATATCTAATTCTCGAGAACAATCTGACATCCTTCAATATCTAATTCTCGAGAACAATCTGACATTCTTCAATATCTAATACTCGAGAACAATCTGACATCCTTCAATATCTAATTCTCGAGAACAATCTGACATTCTTCAATATCTAATACTCGAGAACAATCTGACATCCTTCAATATCTAATTCTCGAGAACAATCTGACATCCTTCAATATCTAATTCTCGAGAACAATCTGACATCCTTCAATATCTAATTCTCGAGAACAATCAATGATATAACCGAAGAATGGTTGAAAGTGGTGTTAAATATGAACAGTCTTAATTGTAATACATGTAGTTTTACTAATTCGTTTTAGATATTACCTGTTGTTTTTGTTCTGGAATGGAACTAGGGTCCAATGACTGTCCCTGTAAAAAAATTACACAGTATATAAAATATAAATACAAAAAACAGAACAGAACCATATTCAAACAAGTTCTTTAACATGTATATGTGATGGTTCAAATTCACAGTAAATATTTTAGATAATGTCATAACTTAGGTGTGTTCGATCACATATTGCTGTATGTATGTAATAATTTATATCATTTTTGAATATAATATAGAATCTATAAGCGAGTCGGATGCTGCCATTTCGACTTTTGGATTTGCATATAATTAGGGTGACAAGCGAAGATCGAAAAAGCGAAAAGGCGCGCTTTTTTGTTTGAATATCTTTTTTTTTTCGCTTTTCCGCTTTTTCACTTTTTCGACATTTCGCTTTTTTACTGGTATTCGCCTCAATATTTCGATTTTTAGCTTTCGTCCTAATATATTAGCATGCAATACGAAAAGTTGAAACGTTCGTATTTGGCTTCCATAAATAGTGTTATCTTTTTGTCAGTGTGATCCTATGACACATTTGAATACTTGTAACATGCAAGGAAATATAACACATAATTAAATTTAAGAACATAACATTATACACCACATTGAAGAAAAAATGGATTAGAGGAAATCCATTCAACACCCTAAGTTCGTCCGCACCGCAAGTTTGTCCTCTATCACTCTTTGCATTTAGAACGCACGTGAAAACCAGTGACGTCATTCTACAGTTGGTCGGTGTTCTATATGTAGTTGAGAACAACGTGGTAAAGCAAACCTCAAATATGAGATTGAAACAGGTATATTTCACTTGAAATCAGACCAATATATGTCAGAATCTATTTATACGTGATTAAATATTATAGAAACACTTCCACGTTACTTTTGAAGTTTTTATTTACATTCCAGTGATGAGGACAAATCAAATGACATGAAATAGAAATGTTTTGGGAGGTTACTTTTACTCGTTGCATTTCACTTGTTTTCGCTTAAATTTGCGTGTAATTTAATATGAGAGACAAAATCATTACATCTAGAAGTATATAAACTGACATAAATAATGACATTCCTAGTAATATTAAATGTGCACTAGCGGTGTTTAAGTCAGATTTTAAGTGTGTATTGCTGTCATTGTGACGCTCCCGTTTATCTTAAGAGTGCGTAATGATGAGTGACGTTCCTCTTAAGTTTTAAGTGCGTAATGATGTGAGTGTGAACCTCAGTCACGTTTTATGTTTCAAGTGCTTAATAGTCCGAGTGTGACGCTCCCGTTCAATTCTGATGTATGCTGCACGGTGCCTGAGGCGTTCCGTTTAAAGTGCTAAGGGGCCAGGCAATATTTATCGCAGGCATGGGACCGGTGCAAATGGGCATGGGACATTGATTTTTTTTAACGTTGCATATCCATGGGGAAAACATTTTTTTTACAAATGAGATGCCCATGGGACAAATACTTTTTTTGATGCATTATTTTGTGGCTGAATTTTCTTGAATGAATAAAAAAAACTATCGGAATAGTAAAATCTACTGCCTTTTGACATCTTCATTAAAGGCTCCTTCTTCAGAGGAAAATATAATATTGTATATAAATAGTACCTCAAATTTCAAGCACAGCTATACGTGTAGTAATCATCAAATAAATTTAATATTTTATAATATACAATTATGGCGTTCATGAGAAGTTAATAACCCTTTCGAGATTTAATAATTATGGATATTAACTTCTCATGAAGGACATAACTGTATTATTATACTGAACTAATATGAGGGAAATAACTAGTTATTGGTTCGACGTGCTGAGGGAAATAACTAGTTATTGGTTCGACGTGCAAAAGCGCGCCAATTTCAAACAGTTATTTTGTGCTACGTGCAGATTCCCTCACAGTTATTTGACCTACGTGCAGTTTGCCGCGGGAATAATTAGTTATTTCTTGTTCCATGGAATAAAATTTTAAAATATCTTAATTATGTCTTGCTTGGTTTATATAGTAAAGTATAATAATCATGATAATTGCTAAATTTAGTTTTCAGATAGAGTTACAGTACATTTCTGAGAATACATAAGAAATCGCAGTGATGCATGAAATCATTAAACTAGGTGATGTTGAAATATCTTTAAAACTATTATTTACATTTTGTTACTTTATTTTGTGATAAGTGTGATTAACCCCATCACACTATTATCAAGAGGAGGTAACAAGATTCCACTTCACCTAAATGGGGATAATCACAGTCACTGTGATTTTTCATGGAATCTCACAACTTGTACTGTACATGTAAAAAGCAATCTACATGTATATGAATGAAGAATATAAAAAGCATGTAACCAGTATATCAACTTTATTTTTATGATTAAAGTAATGTACAAAACAAGTACAAAAAGATTAACAATTCTAACACTAGTAACAGTTAATAACTCTATAACTTTAAAACAATTAATAATTTGGACACCAAAAATAAACTACATCATCATGTAAAACAATATACAGTTATTGACTAGGTTCGAGGACAACAGTTGTTTTGTTTGACCCGAGGACTGATTTGTTGCCCGAAGCCGAAGGCTGATGGCAACAGTTCAGTCAGAGGGTCAAACAAAACAGTTGTTGTTCGAGGAACCAGTCTATAACTGATTTGTTATACCTTATTACGTGACATACGCGTGCAGCTATTTTAAGTAACCAATAAAAGTAGGGCAAGCGTCAACAGATCGGACCCGGTCCAACAGATCGCTGATTCAGGATTTTGATTTTGATTTTTTTAAACAGTAAAAATGTTTATTTTTATTCCTAATACATTTATATAGAGAAAACATTATAAGGTATAACAACAATTGCTTAAACTACATGTATCACCGTGTACAAACAAACATTAGGGGGGTTGTTTTGTAAACCAAGGGCTGTACGGTTTTTTAGGCTGTTTTTACCAGTCGCAGAAAGAAAAGTGAGTATGAACTATAAATAAAACGTTGAAAGGGACAATGTTATATACTACGGAACTCAGCAGAAAATGGGATTTCATTTGGTATTTTTCTGGGTTCTCTGGAGCATCCTGGTTTTGCAAACACTTCGACAGTTTGCATCGATGATGGATGTTTACTAGGGGCATTGGATGTTTACTAGGGGCATGTATATGTATCATTGCAATCCTGTTCAGTTAAAAACAATTCACTACGACTGAAAACATTGTTAAATGCAACAACCTCACAAAGTCTTAAAAATGGATTGGGTGCTCTCTTAACTATATTGTTGCTTGATTTTAAAGTAGCTGAAGAATTGTATGCAGACTTGGTACAAATACCTCTTACTTGTCGTCAGTATGATATTCATATAAGGCTTAAGGAAGATTTAGTTAATCCAATACATGGTATACGATGCCTCAACAAGAGGGCGTAGAATAACAGTGCCCACTAAATTTAAAGACTATTTAACAATTTGATATGGGTTTTTTTTAATAAATAATCAGTTTTGAAATTCATAATTTCTTTTTTCCCTTATTTATAGGTACATACTATCATACATTTTTATCCAATATAATCATGACTAAAGCTTAATTGATTGACACAAATTATGTTCACATGATAATGGGACACTTACTTTTTCTATGCATGCAAGTCATGGGACATTGATTTTTTATATCCCAGATCAGTATGGGACATCCATATTTTTCGAACAAGTTTCAGAATTTGCACCAGTTGCCCCCTGCTTGATGAATATTGCACCGTCCTTAAGTGCCAAGTTTTCTGAATGTGGTATTTCCGTTCGTTTTTTAATTATTATAATATACTAACATAAAACAACAAAATAAATTTCGTACGACTATGCTTAGTAATTAAGACAGTGCACAGAAAACATCAAGAAAAACTACACACAAAATATCAATGATCAACAAAGTAAATATAGATATAACTGCATGTGGACAAAAGTGATTCCGTTTCCGCCATCTTCCCTATATATTTCATATAAAACCACTTATTTTCATAACATTCTCATGAAGTCATTCCTTAGCCGATTTTCATGAAATTTTCACCTTTAAAAACAGAATTAATTAGAGTTTATCTTAATATCTTCATGTAATTTTTTCGAGCTTTTATTTGCAAGCATTTATGATTTAAACACACATGTAAATTCTTGAACGTCACAATTTTATATGATTGTATAGCAAGATTTGGTGAAAAAATTAAACTTTGTTTTTAAATCAATTCTTAAGAGAAAGTAGAAATAAAATTATTTGCAAATTATACGAAGAAGAAACTATTTATTTCTGCATTTAATGCAGAAAATTTCATGAAAATCATATAAGGAATGACTTCATGAGAATGTTATGAAAATAAATGGTTTTATATGAAATATATAGGGAAGATGGCGGAAACGAAATCACTTTTGTCCACATGCATGTATATATGTGTTCAAACCCATTCGTGTTTTTACCTTTTCGTGAATTTCCTCCTTCCACTAAAACATTATAAATTAATAGTTCATTAGCTATTGATTATACATGATTTACTGAAGTCGTGAACAAGACAATCGGGATAATGCATACACACACAGGAGCGTAGGAGCCGAGGGAAGGGGTGCATATTCACTACACTTACAAAAGTGGGGTGGGCAAAATGTTTGTGGCGAAAATATGTAAATTCACTAAGATAACTTTAAAGAGAGTCCCATCCATCCTACTAACTTTGAGACAGTTCATAGAATACAGCTGAATGCTACACAGCCTTCTGAAGGGTATCACACGTCTTATCCAATGAGAAGTTAGAATTATGAATAGGTAATAAGTGATTAACGATGTTTTTTTAAAACGAGAGGACTTTTCTCAGGCATCTCTCATCGAAGGGAAGGGCGAAGCCCTGAGATCAGAGATGACTGAGAAACGTCCTCGAGTTTTAAAAAAACATCTTTAATTATTTTATCGCTATTTTGTATTCATAATTAAATAATTTTTGTTGAGATACTGACATTTTTTTAAACACAATACAATATTTTATATCGTTAATCACTTATTATCAAGGATTTGGTAATGTGATGTCATTAACGTCAAATTGCGATAACAGTTAATACTGTACTGAACAACGCATTAAATTAACCACAAATTTTTAATACGTAATTTTCATTATATGGGAAGATATAGGTTCTTATATTCCATCAAAATTAGACAGATTTGAACATCTAGCCCCTCCCCAACATTTTACTGTTCTCTGAGAGAACAGGAAGTTCCAACCCACGTGAAATATATTCCTGTCCTTGTAATGCCTGATGAAAGAACATATTATTGTTCATGGTTGCTCAATTGCACCGTGTGGTTGTTACTGTACTGAGGAGTGATCTTCTGAGTGGAACTATCATATTTTTACTTATCATTAATACATTATATTGTCTGAGGTGATATTACAACATTTCATTAAATGGAAAGAATAAACAGAGCAGATTGGTTGTTTAATTTTTCGGTCAGTAAATTTGACATTACTGATACCTAATGTTGAAATTGTCCGTTTTGTTAAATTATTTTCAGAAACTTGACATCCAATATAGACGTACCAAACTACCTATCAGTCAGCAAGAACATGAAAAAGTGAAGACTCATTCCATTGTAATGAGGGGACGTGGGCTTATACAATGCTTTCCATTTTGGCATCGTCGGCAACACACAGTTGATCACACTCTCAATACTCAACACTCATCACGAGTGTCACAACGTGTTCAATCGTCAAGGTTACCGACGATAAGGTTTTGGTCATTTTAATATAGTCATGTCTTCTTCGGTCAATCGTCAAGGTAACCGACGATAAGGTTTTGGTCATTTTAATATAGTCATGTCTTCTTCGGTCAATCGTCAAGGTTACCGACGATAAGGTTTTGGTCATTTTAATATAGTCATGTCTTCTTCGGTCAATCGTCAAGGTTACCGACGATAAGGTTTTGGTCATTTTAATATAGTCATGTCTTCTTCGATCAACCGTCAAGGTTACCGACGATAAGGTTTTGGTCATTTTAATATAGTCATGTCTTCTTCGGTCAACCGTCAAGGTTACCGACGATAAGGTTTTGGTCATTTAAATATAGTCATGTCTTCTTCGGTCAACCGTCAAGGTTACCGACGATAAGGTTTTGGTCATTTAAATATAGTCATGTCTTCTTCGGTCAATCGTCAAGGTTACCGACGATAAGGTTTTGGTCATTTTAATATAGTCATGTCTTCTTCGGTCAATCGTCAAGGTTACCGACGATAAGGTTTTGGTCATTTTAATATAGTCATGTCTTCTTCGGCCTCCACACTTTTCTTTCTAACTATATGTTTGTTAATTTTTAAATATTTTATTATTTATTTGTTGTCTATATCTCCACCGTTTATTTGATTTGACTTACCGTGGGCAACACCCCCACCCCACCGCCCACACCCGTTAAAATAAATGAATCTTCTTTAATAACGTTTTTGGATTGTTTACTAAGTCCCATTAAGATAAACCGGATCTTCTTTGATTATATTTTTCGAATTTTTTTACTTACCGGAAAATCCATTCCATAGCTGGTACCAAAAACGGTTTTTGACAAAGATTTTGGCGTGAAATTGTACTCTCCATCCTTCAAAACACAGCTTTTAGATAAGTTATGTCTAATTTGTTCAACACGTAAATTCCTTTCAGGACCATAAAGATTCCTTCTTCTAACTTCAGATGATTCCATTTTTGTCTTGTACACTTGATTATATATCACCCGTCGTTATTTTCAAAATATACCAGCATATCATCAGTAGTGTTTTTTGGATTAGTTTATTGTATACCTGGATTAAAGTTTCACCTGTTAAACGCTTAATAATTTAATAACCAATGCACACTGATCCAATTTTAAATTAATTCTTTTGTCTTGAGTCGTCTTGGAGACGACCCGTTAATCCAACCGAATAATGTAATTAATCCTACAATATATACTAATGCCAGTAATATATGAAGTAATCACTCATACAGAAACAATATATAAAGTTAGAAAATGTTTGCATAAAATTACACAGTTTCAAATTTAAAAAGTCTAAAGCTATCTGACAGATTCAATATTTTGAATTCAATGGAATCTATGATAACATTTAAAAATTTTGATAAATGAATATAAAAACATGAGATATTTGATAAAAAGGTTAAATGCTTTGGTCTTTTCTTTATTAAATTGTTTATCACACTATTAGAGTGATAAAAACTTTAATTCAAACCTTAATCTTGCAATGTATTTCATTATGGATTAATGCTGTCAAAACTACAATAAAGTATTTAAAATTTAAATCTCTGTTTGATAATTATGCAACGTATTACTTTAAATTGAAACAAAAAATAATATTTGTAAATTTAAATAATACCCTATAATCAACCTTTTGCAACGTCGCACACGTAATACTGATTGTTGTATAAATATTAACCTGTCTTGTATTTCCCTTGTGTCTGCTTTAGCATGTTACATACTTATTAATTAATAATTTATGCACACATACCTTTGTTAAGACACTAATATAGCATGTTATTGATTAAAACCTTTATTTAAAACAAAATGAGATATAACACACATATAATTTCCTTCAAAATAGTCAGTCTATTTCAGAAATGATACAGTTTGTTTTCTATTTGTTAACTTTATGCGTCTCCTTTTTCTAAACAGAATTATGAAAATAAAAATACACCAGTTTTCCAATGATTATTTCAGAATTGAATGCATTTTTTGTAGTTTTATAAGCGTGTAAAAGCGTGGACCGAGGCACATGTTTTGTATGAAGCGCGCGTGTAAAAGCTTGGACCGAAGCACATTTTGTATGAAGCGCGCACAAGCCTGTGTTGTGAACCCGGCAGTATCACTACGAGTCGCGATGCGGTTAGTTCACACAACTGGTGAGACCTGATAACAATTTGTGCAATACTCTAAAGACTACATTTTGTGCATGACGTTACGTTATTTGTTGCCGTTCATTACCCTTTCGGACCACCTGGGTACGCCCCCGGTTTTAGTAGGGCTCGTGTTACTCGATCTTTAGTTTTATGTGTATGTTTTGTAGATCGTTGTTTGTCCTTTTGTACTTTTTCCTTTGGCCATTGTATTGTCTGTTGTTTTTCGATATACGGATTCTGATTACCCCTTTGGTATCTTCAAACTCTTCTTACCATTTATCTCACTCTCAGTGTAACTATGTAATCATCAGACAACGCTTCTTTTGAAGAAATGTGGACCGCAGAGTTGTCGTTAATATTGAAACTACAGAGACGTGCCAAAAGTATCCGGTCACTGTAATTGTTTACTATATATTTCATATAAAACCACATTTTTTAAAAACATTATTCCAAAGTCGACTCTTGTTCGATTTTGATGATTTTTTTTACCAACAAAAACAGGATTAAATGTAGTTTTACACTGTAATTTTAGCATAATTTTATAATCTATAATTTTTATGAGTTTACGATTTAAGCACAAAACTAAATTTTGAACGTCAAAAATACAATACAATGATAGTACATTTGAAGACAAATAATTTAAGTTTGTGTTTAAATCATGAATATTTAAAATCTGTGTTGGTCAAACTTTCATCAAAATCGAACAAGAATTGACTTTGGAATAATGCTTTGAAAAATTGTGGTTTTATATGAAATATATAGTAAAAAATTACAGTGACCGGATACTTTTGGCACGTCTCTGTACATGTATATCATTGGAAATGAGAATATGAACGTGAATTCGTGATACATAACATAAATGAATGAACATTATAATTAAAAACAGACACTTTGCTTACGTTGCTTACAGTTACGTTGATGCGTTTTCCCCGAATTCCAACGATACGACGTCATGACAAAGTAGTTCAGCAAAGAATATCTCGTGTAGCGTCGCGCCATTCTTGTATCACCACAGTCTGGTGATACAGCATTTTGTATCAGACAGGCTACTTTCTTTAATTTCAAAGGAAAACGTACAAACTGTTATATAAAAGTAGAGCTTTCGCTCGTGTTTGTTATATAGGATTACTTTTCAAAATAATATCTAAATGAGCATCACTGGAAAGTTTATCGTGTGGATCAAAATCTACTTAGAAAATTGTAAGCAGAGGGTGGTGATTAACGGACAAGAATCTTTTTGAACGGATGTTAACGCTGGTGTGTCACAAGGATCGATCTCAGTACCGTATTATTCCTATTTTTATCAATGACAAATGTTAATGAAGTCAACTGTCAGATAAAGTTATTTGCTGATGATACGAATACGTATTCCATAGTTGATAATCCTTTAGTAACTTCAAATACTCTTTATTCTGATATGGATCGAATTTAAAAATGTCTGATAAATGATTGCCGGTAAAGTTTAATCTTAAGAAAACAAAATCCATGTTTATTTCCAAGAATATGTACTCCCAATTATCACAATCTCTTAATCATAGATCATAGTATATCGAAGAAGAACAGACAACACAATGGCCAAAAGAAAAAGTACAAAAGGACAAACAGTGATCTACAAAACACTACATAGAGAGCTAAAGATCGAGTAACACGAACCCCACTAAAATCCGGGGTGAACTCAAGTGCTCCGAAAGGATAGGCAGTTCCTGCTCCACTAGTGGCATCCGTCGTGTTAATCTAGTTACAAACCCGGCGATAAGTCATAAATGAGGAAAGGATCGGGAAGTATTTACGACAAGTGGAACATATACGTGATCATTTGTGGCAAAGATATTCCATAACGGTCAACCAAGTCATGTAGCTTTCTTCCGTCTACAGTTTGTCTCTGGAATTGGCTTCCTAATTATATTAAAGCGCATCCCTGTATTGTTTGAAGTTTCAAAAACAAGCTGACTGTTCCTGGTTATTTGACAGTGACAACCGAAACGGTCAAATTTTGCATGTCAGGATCGGAACTGAAAGTTATGGATTAAAAGATCATCTATTTAGGAAATGTTTAGTAACTGATCCAACATCATTAACATGCAGAGAAATAGAAAATTTTATCATTTTCGATCTTGTAGAAACTAGTCACCTTAATTGAATAAAATTTGGTTTAGACTAATTATTATCTGTATTCCACTTATGGGGAACTATCGCAGAAGAATCGGGACATCGCTGGTGACACACGACTGATCACGCCAGACCCATGATTGATCACGTTCTGCCGGATAATCTCCACTCATCATGAGTGGGAAAGTGATCGGAGCGTGATTAGTCGTGGGTTACCGATGATGGAATCGGGTCTGCATAGCTTTTCCCCCAACAGATGACTGACACACATTAATTCTACTTGTGGGAAATGTTTCAGAATAGTTGATCAAATGATTGACCATCACAAACTAGCATGTTTGTGTCTGCATTTTTCGAAGGTAACAAACATATTGGTGATCCGTTAACATAAGGTAAGTGAGATTGGTGTGAAATTGCAATATGTATTTTTTCTTTATAAATCTAAAGCCAATAAACTTTTGTCTTTAAACAGAACCCGATGAATAAATTGATTTTTAATGAATTTTGAGACTTGGCATGAAAGAATTTAATATGTATTATATGGTAGAAATATATAAATTGTGATGCATGTTTGTTATAAAATCCAAATTTGACGCGAAATATTTTATTAGGGGTAATTTAATGGGATAAGACAAAAATAAACAACTGGTGCTTGTCAACTTAAAAAAATACTGCTTTCAATGAACCATCGCTTATCGAAAACTGTTTTTATCATAACAATGTTGGAATAGGCGAATCTCCTCTGTTTGTTTTTTTCCATTTTCACGAAAGATTTTCCTAGATTCTTTATAATATCATTGAGCATTTCATTATTGGAAAAACGCCATTTAAAGATATAAATTTGAGGACTATAATTATTTAACACTGCACTTAGTGACTGAATACTATTCTTATGTGATAGTTTATTCTGCTTGTTCTGTTTAATTATTGGAATAAGTTTATGTAACATTTGTCTAAAGTTCAATGTATTAATACACAACGGTTAATCATTCAGTACGGTAATCCTTCACTTCAAAAAGTTATAGGTGCATTACCTGACACACATTAAATACTACAATGATTAAATTTGCATGATATAATCTTTCTATGTAGTTATACGTTTAGAACCGCTGTACATTTTTTGTATATCTTCAATTAAAATGGAACAAATAACACCAATGCTATATTCTGGACTATTTAATTTTCTTTCACAAGAATCACAAAAAAACGAAAGTTATGCACAACTCGTTGGGAAAAAGGTATTATTAAATTATCTATCACTGTACAGTGTGTAGACTATCGTGATATAGTAGTTTTTCTCCTTAAAAAATCGCCAGAGTTGCATACAAGAATACTAGACGGGTGGAAAAGCTAAAATTTTCGAACAAAAACCCGGAAACGATCCGATATTGTTTTCGTATTATTGGATATTATGAGGAGTTACTTCCCATTGATAAACACATTCCATGGCAGCCACATTTTACAAGTGATATTTAATTTTTGTTTGTAGGAATCAAGAAAATGAATGACGATTTTGATTTTGGTGAATCTAAAGCTGGTACCAAAGTAAGACTATACAAATAGTTCAAGGCAAAAAATGTGTAAACCAAAGTGGTTGTTTACCATCCATATTACCATAACATAAGCATAAAATTCAACATGGTGCACTGTTGGATCCCCAGTACTTGGCGATCGCAATACTGGTATACGAGTATTGTGCACAATACTACTATACTAGTATAAAAATTTGTTCCAGTGTTGTGATTTTTTTTCAAAATTTTGTACAATACTGGTATACCAGTAATGTAATTAAGGTATTATTGGTATTGTAATTCAATTATGAAAATATGAAATTGCATGGATTTTTTGTAGTGTATTGGATTGCTTCATATTAGGAGGTTCATGTCATCAACTGTTGAAAAGCATACTAAAAGTACAAGTTCATTGTGTATCATTTTATTGGCATTTATAACATCGTATCAGTAATACATCACAATACACAACAATCATCATGATAATTCAACAAGATAACAAAAAGTGATGATAACATTAATGGTCCTATTATGAAATGTCTTAAACTAGGTTCTGTTCTGCTATGCACTCCAGGATGTTGCCGAAAGCTTGGTTACCACAGTTGCCCCAATGATCACGCCACATTCTTTCGTCTAGGTACGGTAGCTGGGTAGTGAGTGTGATGATACGCCTTTCATTTCTTTAAATCGGTACTTTGCCTTTGCCCAGTAAGACTATGGTCTGAGTGTGCACACCTGTGTCTGGGTCTATAAAGTTGACTGAGTGGTTGACTGTTCCATGCTGCAGATTTAGTTCAGACTGGATGCTGTTGTAGGCTCTCCATTGGTCTGATTGGATGATTGTACTGGGTTGAACTGCCTTAGAGCAGTTCAGATACCGTCACACTGTCAGAAGGAAAAGAAAATCATCAGAAATAGAATACCAATACAGAAAGAGACAGGCAGTTACATCAAACAGTACTAATGAAGAGAGCAGCCAAACTGTAGAGTAGACGACGATGAAGCTGCGATGTCCATCCACAGATCACTGAAGTTTGCAATGTCCCTAGGGAAAAAAGACCTACTTGAAAAGATCAAAGAAAACCAAGACCTGGTCCAACTACTTCAAGAACAGGGTCCACTAAAGACAAAGACCATTGAAGATTTAAGACTCACTCTCATGACAGTAGCTGTGTATCACCACCTTAATATGTAATTTTATCATGATATTTTCATTTGTTGTAAAATGTGCTTTAATGTGTGCTTTCATTGAAATAGTGCTCGATTTTCACTTGTTATAACTGTACTAAATAAATATATCATACAACACTTTATGCAGTCTTTCATGTCAAAGTCAACATAGCTACACACATAAAAATCCTTGTAGAATCGGGTATTGACAATACTAGTAGTAGTGGTGCACTGATCATCGGAAACATCGACTAATCAGTCGGACGTCATCATACGCTCCGATGATCGATTCTTATACAAAATGTACCTTGTGGTCGATTCTGATTCCTATTGTCTAAAATATATATGCTTAACTTTATTCTTTGTTTATTTTTTGGTCTTCATACTGACAAACATTTTGGAGTTTTATTCCAGCTGATTTTTTCCTCATACTGACAAGCATCTTGCAGTTTTGTCCCAGCATACTTTTGACACTCAGTCAATACACATATTTGGACTAGTCTATTATTTATCTACTGCCCGGAATAGTCCATTTTATATCAGGTGTTACACATATGGAAACCAATGTTTCGTTTTGTTCTAAGTTAATGTTTACAAATGGAAAAATTGTAGTTTGTAAATATACCATACAATTTTATTCAAACATTTACTTTTGTCAAGCACATATTTGGACTAGTCTATTATTTATCTACTGCCCGGAATAGTCCATTTGATGTCAGGTGTTACACGTCTGGAAAACGATCTTTTGTTTTGTTCTAAGTTAATGTTTACAAATAGAAAAATTATAGTTTGTAAAAATATGATACGATTTTATCCAGCATACTCATGAAATAAAGACTATCTGAGTAAATATAGTCAGTAAATACATTTAGTAGGTCATTGTCACCGATGATTGATCATCTGTCGATGTTGGTATAACGATCATCGATTTTGAAAATGTGACCGATTCCCATCACTAACTAGTAGTAACATTTCCACAATACCTATTACTATACACAAGAAATTTTTTTTTTTTTTAAATCACAATATTGGTATACAATACTGGAACAAATTTTTATACCAGTATTGTGCACAATAATAGTATACCAGTATTGCGATCGTCAAGTACAGGAGTTCCACACTTTTTTGTGACTGTTACTGTCATGACTGTGTCAAGCATTCAGTCAAGGCATAAGAGTTGTATTATAAGTCTGTGCACTTGGCGATTCTGAGGGCGATTATTTTGTGTTAAAATGTTTCTCTGTGTAAATTTGGTATCAAAAGAAGGATAAACCATTCTTCCTTTCTACGATGTAAAATTTTTTGGAATAACAAGAACCAAATGGAAAAATTATACCTACACTTTTTTGTTGTTGATGTTGATATGTTTTATAAGTCTGCACAGTACTTGTTGTACCTGGTATGGAGGACTTGGAATTCAAAAATTGGGGCAAAATGTTAGTGACTGGTACAATATTTGGTAGGTGGGAGCTTGCTGTAGCAGACATTAGATAGTGACTGGTACAATATTTGGTAGGTGGGAGCTTGCTGTAGCAGACATTAGATAGTGACTGGTACAATATTTGGTGGGTGGGAGCTTGCTGTAGCAGACATTAGATAGTGACTGGTACAATATTTGGTAGGCGGGAGCTTGCTGTAGCAGACATTAGATAGTGACTGGTACAATATTTGGTAGGCGGGAGCTTGCTGTAGCAGACATTAGATAGTGACTGGTACAATATTTGGTAGGCGGGAGCTTGCTGTAGCAGACATTAGATAGTGACTGGTACAATATTTGGTAGGCGGGAGCTTGCTGTAGCAGACATTAGATAGTGACTGGTACAATATTTGGTAGGCGGGAGCTTGCTGTAGCAGACATTAGATAGTGACTGGTACAATATTTGGTAGGTGTGAGCTTGCTGTAGCAGACATTAGATAGTGACTGGTACAATATTTGGTAGGTGTGAGCTTGCTGTAGCAGACATTAGATAGTGACTGGTACAATATTTGATAGGCGGGAGCTTGCTGTAGCAGACATTAGATAGTGACTGGTACAATATATGGTAGGTGTGAGCTTGCTGTAGCAGACATTAGATAGTGACTGGTACAATATTTGGTAGGTGTGAGCTTGCTGTAGCAGACATTAGATAGTGACTGGTACAATATTGGTGTGCAGACTTACAATACTTATCAGTAGTCAAAATATATGCATAGAAAGTAAACAAGTCCATTTGCTGTGAGTTGATTATACTTTGTACGGTACCACATTTTTTCGAAGGCAGTAATGATAATTACTTTTTTGGAGCTACTAAAAGTTGTCTTTTATGTGCAAAAAGCTTGACAATCTCACTACATGAAACACTCCTAAGAGTAAATTGTGCATGTGAAAGATCACATCCAGCTATCTGACACCCCTTTGTGTATGGGTTGTACCTTGCATTTAAGGGCCCTAATTGAACACACCTTATGAAAAACTATCGCTGCAATCTGTTGTGTATGATACCTGTACTTTTGTACCAAAAAAATATTGGATTAGTCTATATGAGTATTATATACAAGAAATTGATATGGTAATATTCTTCTAACTATAATCAGTTATTGAAAGGATTTTTTAAGAGGATAGCCGATACATACAATGTAATTATGGTATTCTTAAATTGTGACTTATTTACTGATCTGCTTCTGAAAAAGATTCATTGTAGATTATGGAGAGACAGCTTATACAGTGATGGGCAACATTTACACCAATATCAGTAAAACGAACGATCACCATTCAGCTCAAACCATTAAACATACAAAACATATGACATTGCAAATTCATATCCTGGCTTGGGACAAGCACACTATTATGGCGGGGTTAAACCTGTTTATGGAATTCATTTTATTTTCAGGGGGCTGCCAAAACTGGTAGAAGAGCTCAACAAAGTAAGCCTCTGAATCCACCAGATGCTCCAGATTTTGAAGCCAGTGTTGAAAATTCACCACAGATGGCAAAATCAAAACGACCTGTGAGACAGGAGGAATCGGTATGTTATTATTACCAAATATAGATCATTTTGATTTTTATCTTAATAGCGTTTACTGTCTGAAAATGTTTAAAATTAGAGAATATTAAATTTTCAGATGAAATCTTAAGTTTTGTGGATGCTAATTATATCTAAATACAAGGTATGTTTGACTCTGCTACACATTACCTTTCTAGAGTTATATCCTTTGAATGTTTTTAAGTACCAACATTTTTTCATTTCTGGATGGTATCTTGGATTAGTAATTGCCATGTACTCACCAAATTCATGGTGATATTTTGAGTTGATCATTGCCATGTAGTACTCACCAAAGACTGGGTGGTATCTTGAGTTAGTAATCAAAGATTAATTATATTAGCTGATATATGTGGTTTATATATTTCTTTTACATCTGTTGTGTACATGTATGTATATATGTGTTTCTGTTAATATTTGATAGATGATATAATTAAACTTCTCTTCCTGAGTATGTAACTTGTATTGTCTTTTCTTTCTTCCTCATTTCTCCCAGAGTATCTAATACACTTTTCTTTCTTCCTCATTTCTCCCAGAGTATCTAATACAACTAACTACATATGTTATAACAATCTGTATTGTTAAAATAATATGTTCTTCATTTCAGGATGAGCCACCAAAACCATCAAGAGTCTCAGGATGGGGTGAAGATAATCCTCGTAAAAGGTAAGCTCAATATTAAACATTTCCTGTAGATTATTGTGGTCAAATATTTCACAGTGAAATCTAATATTTATAACTGGTTAAATTTATATTATATATTTGTCCTTTTTCTTTTCCATACCTTATATACCATGCATTGCAACAGGTCTGTGGTTTTCTCTGGATACTCCGGTTTCCTCCACCAATAAAACTGACCGCCACAATATAGCTGAAATATTGTTGAAAGTGACGCTAAGTACCATCAAACCAAACTATATATCATGAGGTTTTGACTATTTAGCATCGCCAAAAATTATTTGTGACTTTAGAAAAGTCTAGCTAAAGTTGAGCAGGACACCTACTATATGTAGACATTTCATTAAATTACAAGCCCTAATATCTGACAAATTACCTGTACTTTTATTACACAACTATAAAAAAAAAATACAGCTGTATTTTCTTAATGTAAGAAATTCTCCAAAAAACTAAGACTGGATATTTATTTTGTCTGTTTGTTATATCTATTTAGCATTCTTTTGGTTACGACACAAACTTCTGATGGAATTGTTTGTAAATCTATTTAGCATTCTTTTGGTTACAACACAAACTTCTGATGGAATTGTTTGTAAATCTATTTAGCATTCTTTTGGTTACAACACAAACTTCTGATGGAATTGTTTGTAAATCTATTTAGCATTCTTTTGGTTACAACACAAACTTCTGATGGAATTGTTTGCAAATCTAATTAGCATTCTTTTGGTTACGACACAAACTTCTGATGGAATTGTTTGTTATATCTATTTAGCATTCTTTTGGTTACGACACAAACTTCTGATGGAATTGTTTGTAAATCTATTTAGCATTCTTTTGGTTACAACACAAACTTCTGATGGAATTGTTTGTTATATCTATTTAGCATTCTTTTGGTTACAACACAAACTTCTGATGGAATTGTTTGTAAATCTATTTAGCATTCTTTTGGTTACAACACAAACTTCTGATGGAATTGTTTGTAAATCTATTTAGCATTCTTTTGGTTACAACACAAACTTCTGATGGAATTGTTTGTAAATCTATTTAGCATTCTTTTGGTTACAACACAAACTTCTGATGGAATTATTTGTTATATCTATTTAGCATTCTTTTGGTTACGACACAAACTTCTGATGGAATTGTTTGTAAATCTATTTAGCATTCTTTTGGTTACAACACAAACTTCTGATGGAATTGTTTGTTATATCTATTTAGCATTCTTTTGGTTACGACACAAACTTCTGATGGAATTGTTTGTAAATCTATTTAGCATTCTTTTGGTTACAACACAAACTTCTGATGGAATTGTTTGTAAATCTATTTAGCATTCTTTTGGTTACGACACAAACTTCTGATGGAATTGTTTGTAAATCTATTTAGCATTCTTTTGGTTACAACACAAACTTCTGATGGAATTGTTTGTAAATTTATTTAGCATTCTTTTGGTTACAACACAAACTTCTGATGGAATTGTTTGTTATATCTATTTAGCATTCTTTTGGTTACAACACAAACTTCTGATGGAATTGTTTGTAAATCTATTTAGCATTCTTTTGGTTACGACACAAACTTCTGATGGAATTGTTTGTAAATCTAATTAGCATTCTTTTGGTTACGACACAAACTTCTGATGGAATTGTTTGTAAATCTATTTAGCATTCTTTTGGTTACGACACAAACTTCTGATGGAATTGTTTGTTATATCTATTTAGCATTCTTTTGGTTACAACACAAACTTCTGATGGAATTGTTTGTAAATCTATTTAGCATTCTTTTGGTTACAACACAAACTTCTGATGGAATTGTTTGTTATATCTATTTAGCATTCTTTTGGTTACAACACAAACTTCTGATGGAATTGTTTGTAAATCTATTTAGCATTCTTTTGGTTACAACACAAACTTCTGATGAAATTGTTTGTAAATCTATTTAGCATTCTTTTGGTTACAACACAAACTTCTGATGGAATTGTTTGTTATATCTATTTAGCATTCTTTTGGTTACAACACAAACTTCTGATGGAATTGTTTGTAAATCTATTTAGCATTCTTTTGGTTACGACACAAACTTCTGATGGAATTGTTTGCAAATCTAATTAGCATTCTTTTGGTTACGACACAAACTTCTGATGGAATTGTTTGTTATATCTATTTAGCATTCTTTTGGTTACGACACAAACTTCTGATGGAATTGTTTGTAAATCTATTTAGCATTCTTTTGGTTAACAACACAAACTTCTGATGGAATTGTTTGTAAATCTATTTAGCATTCTTTTGGTTACGACACAAACTTCTGATGGAATTGTTTGTTATATCTATTTAGCATTCTTTTGGTTACGACACAAACTTCTGATGGAATTGTTTGTTATATCTATTTAGCATTCTTTTGGTTACGACACAAACTTCTGATGGAATTGTTTGTTATATCTATTTAGCATTCTTTTGGTTACGACACAAACTTCTGATGGAATTGTTTGTAAATCTATTTAGCATTCTTTTGGTTACGACACAAACTTCTGATGGAATTGTTTGTAAATCTATTTAGCATTCTTTTGGTTACGACACAAACTTCTGATGGAATTGTTTGTAAATCTATTTAGCATTCTTTTGGTTACGACACAAACTTCTGATGGAATTGTTTGTTATATCTATTTAGCATTCTTTTGGTTACGACACAAACTTCTGATGGAATTGTTTGTTATATCTTTTTAGCATTCTTTTGGTTACAACACAAACTTCTGATGGAATTGTTTGTAAATCTATTTAGCATTCTTTTGGTTACGACACAAACTTCTGATGGAATTGTTTGTAAATCTATTTAGCATTCTTTTGGTTACGACACAAACTTCTGATGGAATTGTTTGTAAATCTATTTAGCATTCTTTTGGTTACGACACAAACTTCTGATGGAATTGTTTGTAAATCTATTTAGCATTCTTTTGGTTACAACACAAACTTCTGATGGAATTGTTTGTTATATCTATTTAGCATTCTTTTGGTTACGACACAAACTTCTGATGGAATTGTTTGTAAATCTATTTAGCATTCTTTTGGTTACGACACAAACTTCTGATGGAATTGTTTGTAAATCTATTTAGCATTCTTTTGGTTACAACACAAACTTCTGATGGAATTGTTTGTAAATCTATTTAGCATTCTTTTGGTTACGACACAAACTTCTGATGGAATTGTTTGTAAATCTATTTAGCATTCTTTTGGTTACGACACAAACTTCTGATGGAATTGTTTGTAAATCTATTTAGCATTCTTTTGGTTACGACACAAACTTCTGATGGAATTGTTTGTTATATCTATTTAGCATTCTTTTGGTTACAACACAAACTTCTGATGGAATTGTTTGTTATATCTATTTAGCATTCTTTTGGTTACGACACAAACTTCTGATGGAATTGTTTGTTATATCTATTTAGCATTCTTTTGGTTACAACACAAACTTCTGATGGAATTGTTTGTAAATCTATTTAGCATTCTTTTGGTTACGACACAAACTTCTGATGGAATTGTTTGTAAATCTATTTAGCATTCTTTTGGTTACGACACAAACTTCTGATGGAATTGTTTGTAAATCTATTTAGCATTCTTTTGGTTACGACACAAACTTCTGATGGAATTGTTTGTTATATCTATTTAGCATTCTTTTGGTTACGACACAAACTTCTGATGGAATTGTTTGTAAATCTATTTAGCATTCTTTTGGTTACGACACAAACTTCTGATGGAATTGTTTGTTATATCTATTTAGCATTCTTTTGGTTACAACACAAACTTCTGATGGAATTGTTTGTTATATCTATTTAGCATTCTTTTGGTTACGACACAAACTTCTGATGGAATTGTTTGTTATATCTATTTAGCATTCTTTTGGTTACGACACAAACTTCTGATGGAATTGTTTGTAAATCTATTTAGCATTCTTTTGGTTACGACACAAACTTCTGATGGAATTGTTTGTTATATCTATTTAGCATTCTTTTGGTTACAACACAAACTTCTGATGGAATTGTTTGTAAATCTATTTAGCATTCTTTTGGTTACGACACAAACTTCTGATGGAATTGTTTGTAAATCTATTTAGCATTCTTTTGGTTACGACACAAACTTCTGATGGAATTGTTTGTAAATCTATTTAGCATTCTTTTGGTTACGACACAAACTTCTGATGGAATTGTTTGTTATATCTATTTAGCATTCTTTTGGTTACGACACAAACTTCTGATGGAATTGTTTGTAAATCTATTTAGCATTCTTTTGGTTACGACACAAACTTCTGATGGAATTGTTTGTTATATCTATTTAGCATTCTTTTGGTTACAACACAAACTTCTGATGGAATTGTTTGTAAATCTATTTAGCATTCTTTTGGTTACGACACAAACTTCTGATGGAATTGTTTGTTATATCTATTTAGCATTCTTTTGGTTACGACACAAACTTCTGATGGAATTGTTTGTAAATCTATTTAGCATTCTTTTGGTTACGACACAAACTTCTGATGGAATTGTTTGTTATATCTATTTAGCATTCTTTTGGTTACAACACAAACTTCTGATGGAATTGTTTGTAAATCTATTTAGCATTCTTTTGGTTACGACACAAACTTCTGATGGAATTGTTTGTTATATCTATTTAGCATTCTTTTGGTTACAACACAAACTTCTGATGGAATTGTTTGTAAATCTATTTAGCATTCTTTTGGTTACGACACAAACTTCTGATGGAATTGTTTGTTATATCTATTTAGCATTCTTTTGGTTACAACACAAACTTCTGATGGAATTGTTTGTTATATCTATTTAGCATTCTTTTGGTTACGACACAAACTTCTGATGGAATTGTTTGTTATATCTATTTAGCATTCTTTTGGTTACAACACAAACTTCTGATGGAATTGTTTGTAAATCTATTTAGCATTCTTTTGGTTACGACACAAACTTCTGATGGAATTGTTTGTTATATCTATTTAGCATTCTTTTGGTTACAACACAAACTTCTGATGGAATTGTTTGTAAATCTATTTAGCATTCTTTTGGTTACGACACAAACTTCTGATGGAATTGTTTGTAAATCTATTTAGCATTCTTTTGGTTACGACACAAACTTCTGATGGAATTGTTTGTAAATCTATTTAGCATTCTTTTGGTTACGACACAAACTTCTGATGGAATTGTTTGTTATATCTATTTAGCATTCTTTTGGTTACGACACAAACTTCTGATGGAATTGTTTGTAAATCTATTTAGCATTCTTTTGGTTACGACACAAACTTCTGATGGAATTGTTTGTAAATCTATTTAGCATTCTTTTGGTTACGACACAAACTTCTGATGGAATTGTTTGTAAATCTATTTAGCATTCTTTTGGTTACGACACAAACTTCTGATGGAATTGTTTGTAAATCTATTTAGCATTCTTTTGGTTACGACACAAACTTCTGATGGAATTGTTTGTTATATCTATTTAGCATTCTTTTGGTTACGACACAAACTTCTGATGGAATTGTTTGTTATATCTATTTAGCATTCTTTTGGTTACGACACAAACTTCTGATGGAATTGTTTGTAAATCTATTTAGCATTCTTTTGGTTACGACACAAACTTCTGATGGAATTGTTTGTTATATCTATTTAGCATTCTTTTGGTTACGACACAAACTTCTGATGGAATTGTTTGTAAATCTATTTAGCATTCTTTTGGTTACGACACAAACTTCTGATGGAATTGTTTGTTATATCTATTTAGCATTCTTTTGGTTACGACACAAACTTCTGATGGAATTGTTTGTAAATCTATTTAGCATTCTTTTGGTTACGACACAAACTTCTGATGGAATTGTTTGTAAATCTATTTAGCATTCTTTTGGTTACGACACAAACTTCTGATGGAATTGTTTGTTATATCTATTTAGCATTCTTTTGGTTACGACACAAACTTCTGATGGAATTGTTTGTTATATCTATTTAGCATTCTTTTGGTTACGACACAAACTTCTGATGGAATTGTTTGTTATATCTATTTAGCATTCTTTTGGTTACGACACAAACTTCTGATGGAATTGTTTGTAAATCTATTTAGCATTCTTTTGGTTACGACACAAACTTCTGATGGAATTGTTTGTAAATCTATTTAGCATTCTTTTGGTTACGACACAAACTTCTGATGGAATTGTTTGTAAATCTATTTAGCATTCTTTTGGTTACGACACAAACTTCTGATGGAATTGTTTGTTATATCTATTTAGCATTCTTTTGGTTACGACACAAACTTCTGATGGAATTGTTTGTTATATCTATTTAGCATTCTTTTGGTTACGACACAAACTTCTGATGGAATTGTTTGTTATATCTATTTAGCATTCTTTTGGTTACGACACAAACTTCTGATGGAATTGTTTGTTATATCTATTTAGCATTCTTTTGGTTACGACACAAACTTCTGATGGAATTGTTTGTAAATCTATTTAGCATTCTTTTGGTTACGACACAAACTTCTGATGGAATTGTTTGTAAATCTATTTAGCATTCTTTTGGTTACGACACAAACTTCTGATGGAATTGTTTGTAAATCTATTTAGCATTCTTTTGGTTACGACACAAACTTCTGATGGAATTGTTTGTAAATCTATTTAGCATTCTTTTGGTTACGACACAAACTTCTGATGGAATTGTTTGTAAATCTATTTAGCATTCTTTTGGTTACGACACAAACTTCTGATGGAATTGTTTGTAAATCTATTTAGCATTCTTTTGGTTACGACACAAACTTCTGATGGAATTGTTTGTAAATCTATTTAGCATTCTTTTGGTTACGACACAAACTTCTGATGGAATTGTTTGTTATATCTATTTAGCATTCTTTTGGTTACGACACAAACTTCTGATGGAATTGTTTGTTATATCTATTTAGCATTCTTTTGGTTACGACACAAACTTCTGATGGAATTGTTTGTAAATCTATTTAGCATTCTTTTGGTTACGACACAAACTTCTGATGGAATTGTTTGTAAATCTATTTAGCATTCTTTTGGTTACGACACAAACTTCTGATGGAATTGTTTGTAAATCTATTTAGCATTCTTTTGGTTACGACACAAACTTCTGATGGAATTGTTTGTTATATCTATTTAGCATTCTTTTGGTTACGACACAAACTTCTGATGGAATTGTTTGTAAATCTATTTAGCATTCTTTTGGTTACGACACAAACTTCTGATGGAATTGTTTGTTATATCTATTTAGCATTCTTTTGGTTACAACACAAACTTCTGATGGAATTGTTTGTTATATCTATTTAGCATTCTTTTGGTTACGACACAAACTTCTGATGGAATTGTTTGTTATATCTATTTAGCATTCTTTTGGTTACAACACAAACTTCTGATGGAATTGTTTGTAAATCTATTTAGCATTCTTTTGGTTACGACACAAACTTCTGATGGAATTGTTTGTTATATCTATTTAGCATTCTTTTGGTTACGACACAAACTTCTGATGGAATTGTTTGTAAATCTATTTAGCATTCTTTTGGTTACGACACAAACTTCTGATGGAATTGTTTGTTATATCTATTTAGCATTCTTTTGGTTACGACACAAACTTCTGATGGAATTGTTTGTAAATCTATTTAGCATTCTTTTGGTTACGACACAAACTTCTGATGGAATTGTTTGTAAATCTATTTAGCATTCTTTTGGTTACGACACAAACTTCTGATGGAATTGTTTGTTAAATCTATTTAGCATTCTTTTGGTTACAACACAAACTTCTGATGGAATTGTTTGTTATATCTATTTAGCATTCTTTTGGTTACGACACAAACTTCTGATGGAATTGTTTGTTATATCTATTTAGCATTCTTTTGGTTACGACACAAACTTCTGATGGAATTGTTTGTAAATCTATTTAGCATTCTTTTGGTTACGACACAAACTTCTGATGGAATTGTTTGTTATATCTATTTAGCATTCTTTTGGTTACAACACAAACTTCTGATGGAATTGTTTGTAAATCTATTTAGCATTCTTTTGGTTACGACACAAACTTCTGATGGAATTGTTTGTAAATCTATTTAGCATTCTTTTGGTTACGACACAAACTTCTGATGGAATTGTTTGTAAATCTATTTAGCATTCTTTTGGTTACGACACAAACTTCTGATGGAATTGTTTGTTATATCTATTTAGCATTCTTTTGGTTACGACACAAACTTCTGATGGAATTGTTTGTAAATCTATTTAGCATTCTTTTGGTTACGACACAAACTTCTGATGGAATTGTTTGTTATATCTATTTAGCATTCTTTTGGTTACAACACAAACTTCTGATGGAATTGTTTGTAAATCTATTTAGCATTCTTTTGGTTACGACACAAACTTCTGATGGAATTGTTTGTTATATCTATTTAGCATTCTTTTGGTTACGACACAAACTTCTGATGGAATTGTTTGTAAATCTATTTAGCATTCTTTTGGTTACGACACAAACTTCTGATGGAATTGTTTGTTATATCTATTTAGCATTCTTTTGGTTACGACACAAACTTCTGATGGAATTGTTTGTAAATCTATTTAGCATTCTTTTGGTTACGACACAAACTTCTGATGGAATTGTTTGTTATATCTATTTAGCATTCTTTTGGTTACGACACAAACTTCTGATGGAATTGTTTGTAAATCTATTTAGCATTCTTTTGGTTACGACACAAACTTCTGATGGAATTGTTTGTTATATCTATTTAGCATTCTTTTGGTTACGACACAAACTTCTGATGGAATTGTTTGTTATATCTATTTAGCATTCTTTTGGTTACGACACAAACTTCTGATGGAATTGTTTGTTATATCTATTTAGCATTCTTTTGGTTACGACACAAACTTCTGATGGAATTGTTTGTTAAATCTATTTAGCATTCTTTTGGTTACGACACAAACTTCTGATGGAATTGTTTGTAAATCTATTTAGCATTCTTTTGGTTACGACACAAACTTCTGATGGAATTGTTTGTTATATCTATTTAGCATTCTTTTACGACACAAACTTCTGATGGAATTGTTTGTAAATCTATTTAGCATTCTTTTGGTTACGACACAAACTTCTGATGGAATTGTTTGTAAATCTATTTAGCATTCTTTTGGTTACGACACAAACTTCTGATGGAATTGTTTGTAAATCTATTTAGCATTCTTTTGGTTACGACACAAACTTCTGATGGAATTGTTTGTAAATCTATTTAGCATTCTTTTGGTTACGACACAAACTTCTGATGGAATTGTTTGTTATATCTATTTAGCATTCTTTTGGTTACGACACAAACTTCTGATGGAATTGTTTGTTATATCTATTTAGCATTCTTTTGGTTACGACACAAACTTCTGATGGAATTGTTTGTAAATCTATTTAGCATTCTTTTGGTTACGACACAAACTTCTGATGGAATTGTTTGTAAATCTATTTAGCATTCTTTTGGTTACGACACAAACTTCTGATGGAATTGTTTGTAAATCTATTTAGCATTCTTTTGGTTACGACACAAACTTCTGATGGAATTGTTTGTAAATCTATTTAGCATTCTTTTGGTTACGACACAAACTTCTGATGGAATTGTTTGTTATATCTATTTAGCATTCTTTTGGTTACGACACAAACTTCTGATGGAATTGTTTGTAAATCTATTTAGCATTCTTTTGGTTACGACACAAACTTCTGATGGAATTGTTTGTTATATCTATTTAGCATTCTTTTGGTTACGACACAAACTTCTGATGGAATTGTTTGTAAATCTATTTAGCATTCTTTTGGTTACGACACAAACTTCTGATGGAATTGTTTGTTATATCTATTTAGCATTCTTTTGGTTACGACACAAACTTCTGATGGAATTGTTTGTAAATCTATTTAGCATTCTTTTGGTTACGACACAAACTTCTGATGGAATTGTTTGTAAATCTATTTAGCATTCTTTTGGTTACGACACAAACTTCTGATGGAATTGTTTGTTATATCTATTTAGCATTCTTTTGGTTACGACACAAACTTCTGATGGAATTGTTTGTTATATCTATTTAGCATTCTTTTGGTTACGACACAAACTTCTGATGGAATTGTTTGTTATATTATTTAGCATTCTTTTGGTTACGACACAAACTTCTGATGGAATTGTTTGTAAATCTATTTAGCATTCTTTTGGTTACGACACAAACTTCTGATGGAATTGTTTGTAAATCTATTTAGCATTCTTTTGGTTACGACACAAACTTCTGATGGAATTGTTTGTAAATCTATTTAGCATTCTTTTGGTTACGACACAAACTTCTGATGGAATTGTTTGTTATATCTATTTAGCATTCTTTTGGTTACGACACAAACTTCTGATGGAATTGTTTGTTATATCTATTTAGCATTCTTTTGGTTACGACACAAACTTCTGATGGAATTGTTTGTTATATCTATTTAGCATTCTTTTGGTTACGACACAAACTTCTGATGGAATTGTTTGTAAATCTATTTAGCATTCTTTTGGTTACGACACAAACTTCTGATGGAATTGTTTGTAAATCTATTTAGCATTCTTTTGGTTACGACACAAACTTCTGATGGAATTGTTTGTAAATCTATTTAGCATTCTTTTGGTTACGACACAAACTTCTGATGGAATTGTTTGTAAATCTATTTAGCATTCTTTTGGTTACGACACAAACTTCTGATGGAATTGTTTGTTATATCTATTTAGCATTCTTTTGGTTACGACACAAACTTCTGATGGAATTGTTTGTAAATCTATTTAGCATTCTTTTGGTTACGACACAAACTTCTGATGGAATTGTTTGTAAATCTATTTAGCATTCTTTTGGTTACGACACAAACTTCTGATGGAATTGTTTGTAAATCTATTTAGCATTCTTTTGGTTACGACACAAACTTCTGATGGAATTGTTTGTAAATCTATTTAGCATTCTTTTGGTTACGACACAAACTTCTGATGGAATTGTTTGTAAATCTATTTAGCATTCTTTTGGTTACGACACAAACTTCTGATGGAATTGTTTGTAAATCTATTTAGCATTCTTTTGGTTACGAACACAAACTTCTGATGGAATTGTTTGTAAATCTATTTAGCATTCTTTTGGTTACGACACAAACTTCTGATGGAATTGTTTGTAAATCTATTTAGCATTCTTTTGGTTACGACACAAACTTCTGATGGAATTGTTTGTAAATCTATTTAGCATTCTTTTGGTTACGACACAAACTTCTGATGGAATTGTTTGTAAATCTATTTAGCATTCTTTTGGTTACGACACAAACTTCTGATGGAATTGTTTGTAAATCTATTTAGCATTCTTTTGGTTACGACACAAACTTCTGATGGAATTGTTTGTAAATCTATTTAGCATTCTTTTGGTTACGACACAAACTTCTGATGGAATTGTTTGTAAATCTATTTAGCATTCTTTTGGTTACGACACAAACTTCTGATGGAATTGTTTGTAAATCTATTTAGCATTCTTTTGGTTACGACACAAACTTCTGATGGAATTGTTTGTAAATCTATTTAGCATTCTTTTGGTTACGACACAAACTTCTGATGGAATTGTTTGTAAATCTATTTAGCATTCTTTTGGTTACGACACAAACTTCTGATGGAATTGTTTGTAAATCTATTTAGCATTCTTTTGGTTACGACACAAACTTCTGATGGAATTGTTTGTAAATCTATTTAGCATTCTTTTGGTTACGACACAAACTTCTGATGGAATTGTTTGTAAATCTATTTAGCATTCTTTTGGTTACGACACAAACTTCTGATGGAATTGTTTGTAAATCTATTTAGCATTCTTTTGGTTACGACACAAACTTCTGATGGAATTGTTTGTAAATCTATTTAGCATTCTTTTGGTTACGACACAAACTTCTGATGGAATTGTTTGTAAATCTATTTAGCATTCTTTTGGTTACGACACAAACTTCTGATGGAATTGTTTGTTATATCTATTTAGCATTCTTTTGGTTACGACACAAACTTCTGATGGAATTGTTTGTAAATCTATTTAGCATTCTTTTGGTTACGACACAAACTTCTGATGGAATTGTTTGTAAATCTATTTAGCATTCTTTTGGTTACGACACAAACTTCTGATGGAATTGTTTGTAAATCTATTTAGCATTCTTTTGGTTACGACACAAACTTCTGATGGAATTGTTTGTTATATCTATTTAGCATTCTTTTGGTTACGACACAAACTTCTGATGGAATTGTTTGTTATATCTATTTAGCATTCTTTTGGTTACGACACAAACTTCTGATGGAATTGTTTGTAAATCTATTTAGCATTCTTTTGGTTACGACACAAACTTCTGATGGAATTGTTTGTAAATCTATTTAGCATTCTTTTGGTTACGACACAAACTTCTGATGGAATTGTTTGTAAATCTATTTAGCATTCTTTTGGTTACGACACAAACTTCTGATGGAATTGTTTGTTATATCTATTTAGCATTCTTTTGGTTACGACACAAACTTCTGATGGAATTGTTTGTAAATCTATTTAGCATTCTTTTGGTTACGACACAAACTTCTGATGGAATTGTTTGTTATATCTATTTAGCATTCTTTTGGTTACGACACAAACTTCTGATGGAATTGTTTGTAAATCTATTTAGCATTCTTTTGGTTACGACACAAACTTCTGATGGAATTGTTTGTAAATCTATTTAGCATTCTTTTGGTTACGACACAAACTTCTGATGGAATTGTTTGTTATATCTATTTAGCATTCTTTTGGTTACGACACAAACTTCTGATGGAATTGTTTGTAAATCTATTTAGCATTCTTTTGGTTACGACACAAACTTCTGATGGAATTGTTTGTTATATCTATTTAGCATTCTTTTGGTTACGACACAAACTTCTGATGGAATTGTTTGTAAATCTATTTAGCATTCTTTTGGTTACGACACAAACTTCTGATGGAATTGTTTGTTATATCTATTTAGCATTCTTTTGGTTACGACACAAACTTCTGATGGAATTGTTTGTAAATCTATTTAGCATTCTTTTGGTTACGACACAAACTTCTGATGGAATTGTTTGTTATATCTATTTAGCATTCTTTTGGTTACGACACAAACTTCTGATGGAATTGTTTGTAAATCTATTTAGCATTCTTTTGGTTACGACACAAACTTCTGATGGAATTGTTTGTATATCTATTTAGCATTCTTTTGGTTACGACACAAACTTCTGATGGAATTGTTTGTAAATCTATTTAGCATTCTTTTGGTTACGACACAAACTTCTGATGGAATTGTTTGTAAATCTATTTAGCATTCTTTTGGTTACGACACAAACTTCTGATGGAATTGTTTGTTATATCTATTTAGCATTCTTTTGGTTACGACACAAACTTCTGATGGAATTGTTTGTAAATCTATTTAGCATTCTTTTGGTTACGACACAAACTTCTGATGGAATTGTTTGTTATATCTATTTAGCATTCTTTTGGTTACGACACAAACTTCTGATGGAATTGTTTGTAAATCTATTTAGCATTCTTTTGGTTACGACACAAACTTCTGATGGAATTGTTTGTTA